>OX454418.1:18920137-19294414 GCA_949715475.1 Microchrysa polita | reverse complement strand
TAACACCCAGCGATATGCATTACTATACACTCTAAAAAGTGAATTTAAATTTCCGCTGAAAATGCGGTAAATTTACACTTTTTCCCGCTTATAATCACATACAGAGTGCATTTTTCAACAATTTCTGTGTAAAATAAGAAAATTACACCAAAATCGGTGTGAAATGTATTTTTACGCTACACTTGTGTATAATTCAGATTTTCTGGTGCATTTTTACAACGTTTATGTGTATAATTCGGATTTGTGGTGTATTTTTACAACGTGCAGTTGAAGTTTTACTCATTTTTTGTAGCGTGCTCTCCAGTTGTCAAACTTCAATCGGCTGTACTTAGCACAGTGTAAATTCTCTGCATTTAGAACTCATGTGTATACGCTCTGTGGCTCACTTGGTTGAGTCGCACTATACGATGCTAGTAATCTAGAGGTCCCGAGATCGAATCTAGGCGTGGTCCAAAATTTCCGTACATGTGCGGATAGGAAATATTTAGTGCTTGCAACATTACACTCCGAAATGATATGCAATGTAACGTTGACTCGAAATTGCCTATAAACGGCTGAGTTACGGTACCGAGAAGAATAACAAGTGTACAGATCGCACAAAAAAGACCATATTGCAACCTCCCATGTAGACGAAAAACTGATCAGCAAAACTCGACCGATACTTGTTTATATTTTATATATCCTTATCCTTAAATAGTTTTATTGATAACTATATTGTTTGTAAAGGTTCGCCACTTAAATCTTTACAACGAAAAAAGAGTGAAACCGCATTATATTCCTATTATTACGGAGTGTTTTTACACATAGCGCGGTGTAAATTTGCTAATATATTGGAGTACTTTTTTAAACATTTTTTATGTAAAATTACACTTGATTTGCAAATTTAGATTGCAGAGTAATTTCACTATTATAATAGAAGGAAACAAAGTTTCCTTCTATTATAAGAGTAAAAATTTCATAGAGTGTACCTGTACCGCCCATCCCCAAGACAACACACATGAAGCGGACAAGAGTCTCTATTCACACAAAGCGCGGGGCTCATGGTATTTGACGGTGACATGACGCTTCTTCTGATGGTTTTGCGATGCATCAGATAGTACCGCAATCTTGGAAACCGTGGAAATTGCTTTTAAGATATATCAAATTTCCCAACTATATCGTTTTCAACGATTAAGGATTAAAAATTCCTCACGGTAGAGTGCATGGCGTATTTTTCTGTTTTAACGAATTCTTTACACGGACGAAATAAAGATTCGGTGTTTATTGATGTTCATTTAGAGATGCAATGATTTCATGTGACACGGGGTACACGGTATGATGGAGATTATCAAATGTTGAGGAATAGATCTCCATGGGAAAGGTAGAAAGATTTAACGTTTACGAGGTAGCCCTTAATCACGGATTTGATAAGTAATAATTGGGTGTAAGCAGAAATTTAGATTTTCGAAATCGATAATAATCGAGCATCCAGAAAGGGCACATTTGTTCTTTTTGGAATGTACATTTTGGTCTATAAAGAAAAATCGTTGAGTATTAAATGTTTTATCCCAAGCAAGTATCTTGGGTCTAGCCATAATTTCGTTTTTAGGGTACGGGGGCTAGGCCAAAATCGATCAATAACATAGTTGCAGCATATGATATTTGGTGACCGGGGGTGAGCATATGGCATTTCTAACAACAAAATCGAGGATTAACTCTTCATTACATGAATCATATCATGCTCCGGCTTGGGGTAGTATCAAGATACAGTGAGTCTAGATGTCAATTTTTCAATGGCTCCTATCCAAATGGCTGTACATACTTTTCTAATGTTAAAAATATCGCTAGCGACAATCAACAATGGTGGTGTTTTTTGATAAAATCTAAACAATCAAGTTTTCCTTGTGAGTTTAATTATTGACCTCAAAAACAATCTTTTTTGGACATTAAAAAGTGGCTAAATTAGCACTGCCATTTGGAGGAGCCATAGGAAAATGGGCATTCATTAAACTCACTGACTGATCTTCACACTACGCCATCCTCCTCTTGGGTTATGACTGTTGTGTATTTATAATCTGGAGAAATCCTGGAATATCCTAAGACAAGACGAGACCGATGCCAATTTCGGGCGCGGCCGATATTTGGATAACCTTCACTCTCCGCGGGCTAAAAGTTTTTTCGAGCGTACTTACGACTTAATCCCCCCCACCCCCCATTCTTTCCCTTCCGTTGCGTCGACAAAACAATATTTGTGTGTGGTTTGGTTGAAAGAAGTGGGCAAAGAAAATATTAACTCAGAAAATTTTATTGGGGGTATGCGGGAGCACGACCTCATAGTACGATTCCATTTGTTTTGACCTTTTTTGTTGTGTTGATAAATACACATTACATAATTCAAGGTTTTGTGAAATTGGTGTAAGAAATGTTTCTTAGAAGAAGCCCCCCATTAACAAATTTGTATAGAATTTGGTTGAAATTGGTGCACAAATAAAAAAAAAATTCTTAGGAGAACCTAATGTTGAGGGTTGGGTTTGTATGGCAGTCCCATGACCCCATTCTCCGATTTTACTGATTCAAACATACAAGTTGCACAAGTTGTGCCAAATTTCAGCTTCATAGCTATTAAATTGGCCGAGTAAAACGGGTCGCAGCAGACGAACAGATTTAGATCGCCAAATCGACTCATCACGTCATGGTGATCATATTATACTTATTTTATATGGTCGGAGATGCTTTTTTGAATGCGTTACAAACCTCATGACTCCACTAAGACTTTATACGAGCGAGGATATAAAAAGACTCTGGGAGACACTTGCAGCTAGTTATTAGGATTCAATGTGAAAAATGCAGTTTGCACCAATTTGGCTTGGGTTCTATACAAAATACTCAAAGTCAAAATCCATAAGTCAAAATCCAAAAGTCATAATCCATAAAGACAAAATCCATAAAGACAAAATCCATAAAGTCAAAATCCACAAAGTCAAAATCCATCAAGACAGAATCCATAAATTTTTGTATGAAGAGAGCCATAATGCTTATTGCGTGGGCACTAGACAATTACCAAACCCCGGAGCATATGCGCTTTACCTGAAGACACGTAGAACGATGCACCCGGAGCATATGCGCCTTAGGTGTCTCTGTCTTTACCTGAAGCGCTTATGGTCCGGTGCATTCCTCTCCGTGTCATCGGCTAAATCGTATATGCCACGGATGAATCCTTTACCGTGTCTTCAGGTAAAGCGCATATGCTCCGGGATTTGGTAATTGTCTAGTTGTCGTAATAACGTACATAAATATTCTCAATACATATTCAATTGTGATAAGCAAACTGATGTAAATTTGAATTTATGAATTTCGTCTTTTTGGATTTTGACTTTGTGAATTATGACTTTATGGATTTTGTCTTTGTGGATTTTGACTTTTTGGATTTTTCAATTTTTTTGGGTTTTTATCTTTTTGGATTTTGTATTTTTGGATTTTGTATAGAACCCAAAATTTTACGGCTGAACTAGAATTTTTTCAAAAGTTATGGACTCGTAGTCTGGCTGGTCGAGCGGTTAGTGCGCGCACCTTCGGTGCACAGGGTTATGAGTTCGAATCTCACCGTGGATCATGGTGTTTTTCGAACTCACGAGCTTCTGACTTGTACCTCAACAAAAAGCAGATGAGATCTTGGAAATAGGATGTCACTAACACATCCTGCGGCCTTAGTCCAATGTTGGATTGTCGCGCCTGTTATTTTTTTTTATGGAGCTTTTAAAAAAGGTCTAAAATGAAATATTCTAATTTATGTTCTAGTCTAACGCCGAAATTTTCAATTAAACTCTAATGTGTTATATATCATTGCAAAGATAATTTTATGTAGTTTTTTCGTCCTCAGACAATTTTTCTGTATCTCTTACCGTTTTTGAAATAATCGCAAAAAACCGAAAAAATGCCCCCCTTTCCCCTTTTTTTTAAGGTTGCGGACCCCCAATCGGTTGGGACTTTTAATGCCATAATCTGGGGACCATTCCCAACCATAATCCAAAACAAAATCCGATGTAGGATTTTTGCCCACCAAAGATGCAATTTTTCTTAGACTAATTATGCAATAAACCATTTACGAAAGAAAGCAGATGATAATTTCGGATTGAAAAACATGTGTGTGGTAGTATTGGCCCAAGTCCCCAACGCTTATTGGCGGAGAGCTTGACGAAGGTGTTATTTGCTGCTATGTTATTTTCTTGATCAGATTTCATTTTAAATCTACCAGCCTTGTAAAAAAAATGTATTTTAGAAACTTTTTTCGCTTTCCTTCGCTTAGGCGACTTTTCCCTTATTTATGCAATAAAGGTCTTTCGTAATTTTCATAAGATTGGTTTTATCCTGCTATTGCAAGAAATTAGTTTTCGCCAAACAAGCGCGGGAGCGGTACGCGTAACACACAACACGCACACACCACCCGAATTGGCAAAATCAGCGTGGTCTACCACGGCGAAAATCATTTCATAGATTCTGACGGGTACCGCACCGCGTAGGATTGGTGAACGCTATTAGCTAATTCAATCACTTTTGGATATGCATATCCTTGAGACAAGATGCGAGTATTTTGGCGGGATTGTATTTATATCAATCCTTTTTGAGGCTGAAGACTTTTTCTTTGGCGGAAACCTTTTACAACAGAGTTGTTTTTGTGAGATATCATATTTTTTTGCAGTTTTTAATTTACAAAGTAGACAACATATCAATAAATGATATTGAATGCGTTCAATTTATTGAAGTTAAGACGATATTCACTGCCCTTTAATCACAAATTTGTTTAAGAATAATAATAATAATGACCCTCTTAGTAACCTTAGATCTCTTGATAACCTTAGTCGCCTTGGTAACCCTAGTGACCATAGTACACTTGATAACTTTGGTGACCTTAGAAGCCCTTAGTAACCTTGGTAGCCTTAATATCTTTATACATCACATTAAACTTAATGATAACCCCAACTTTAACCTTACCTTAACCTTGGTCTAAACCTTAAACCCAACCTTAACGCAGGCCTTGTCCTTAAATTTAACCATAATAATAACACTAAGGGTTAAGACACGATCCCCGCCAAACAGCATTGCAAGAAATTAGCTTCCACCAAACCAGCGCGGGTGCGTTACGCGGTACACACAACACAGACTCCACACAAATGAATGCGTCTATTTTCTTGAAATGAAAACGATATTCACTGCCCTTTTATCACGACCATGTTTGAGAACATAATAACAATAATAAGCCTCTTGGTAACCGTTGTGCTCGTTGATAACCTTAGCGTCCTTCGTAACATGAGGTGTGTGTGTTTTGCGAACTTCTACCGTTTGCTGGAAGCTTTAGGATCATCGGGATGTTATTTGTTCATCCAATATTATAGTAATATGTACAACTTTGAGCCCTTGCCGCCGCTCTTGCAAACGCTTTACAACTGAAAACTTTAGAGAACATATACAAGGGATTGTTCGAAACAGTCCTGCCAAATCACAAAACTAAACGATTCTTTTCTAGGCATTTTTCGGGCCTATCCCCGACTTTTGCAAAATGCTTCCTTTAAAATATATAAAAAGATTTAAGCGAGAAACTCTATGTATTTTTTCACATTTTCCGCTGTATCTTTTTTTCTACTCCACGGATCGGACCAAACGATATCCTATGCACACCTTCACGACAGACTCGATCAATGGGAAGAGATACCAAATCCCGGGATGCCCTCTGCAAGGCTGTAGCCCTGTCAATGAACGACAAGAACAACGAGAACAAGATTTTCGAAAAAATGCGATTTTCAAACTCTTATATCTCCAGTGTTTTTCATCGTATCTTCTTGAAATTTTCTACACTTCGTAAGACGGCGTGAACGACAACCTTTACCGAATTTGAACACTCAGGACCAACCAGGGTCTGAGCTACAGAGGTCCGAAAACCCGTACTTGTTCAGTCGTGTAAACATAGTCTTAGTCGCTTCTCACTTTTGATTTGTTCAAATTTCTTCGTTTTTCTTTGGCAGGCGGGACGCTCCCGCGTCCCTAGATGAAGTAAAATGAACCGAGATTGACAGTTGTATGTAATATGTCACTAATTATGACTTGTCAAACTCTTATGTACCTATGTGTTTAAATCTTGATTTACTATCAATGGATATACGGATTTATCTGTACCTACTAGATTTATGGTTATAGTCTGAATCTCCTCTAAATCTACAACATCAATTGATATTTCCCGTCAGTTTAAATTGTTGATCACAAAAATATTGTTTGAAAATTTGTACATTCGAATTTTAAGAAAATACCGCTGAGAATGATATTTTTCGCCTTTTGACGATAAGTGGGACCTGCCCGTGTTTTCGCTTTTACTCCTGATTAACTCTTACTCGTCTAAGAATTCTTTTTAGACCCATGCCTAATTTATACTTAATGCTAGAAAGGGTCGAATTTCTGACCAAATGAAATGAATGATATTAAGTTCCGTTATCTTCTCAGAGAGACCTTCCTGTTACATTCCTTTATTCTAGCAGTTAAACATTCCGTTCACCAAAAATATTATAAATGTTACATTTAAGCGATGAAATTACCAAAAACAGAAAATAGAGGATCCTTGCTGACCTCATAAAGGAAAAGAATCAAGCTTTGAAAGATTAGAAGAAATGAGTTCCAAGTCTCGAAAATCAAAGGCCTGAGAACGTACAATATTTTAGATCTCGAGACTGTCTCAGGACTAGAAATTGTTTTTTGTAGTTTATTCTTTATTTTTTCAGTTCAACGTTTCGCCAATTGCGGAACTATTTCCTTTACGTTGTCGACCTCCCGCCAAAACGACGTAAAGGAAATAGTTCGTGAGGATGCGCGTAATGGGCGAAACGTTGAACTGAAAAATAAAGAAAAAATAATCAAAAGCTGGACTTCACTTCATATATGTACATAATTAAGACTAGACAATTTTGTATTTGTGCCACGGTCAAACCCGCCTTCAAATATTATAGTAGAACAGTAAAAAAATTTTTAGCTGTGACTATCGGCCAGGGGTGGGGGACAAGCGCACCTCCCTGCCCCCTCCCCCTTGGCTACGCCCATGGGACCAGCGAAACCAATGCTGTACATTTTGTGATATTTCAAAATCATCTTTTCAAATTTTCATTATGATGTGGAAATAAGATTCACCCTAAAATTTAGCGTTATTTTATTCAAATGAAAAAAATTATTTAAATTTAATTGATTTAATAAAAATCAGTAAATTGATATTTTCACCAAGTCATCACAATTATTATCTTGACAACTTAATTAGAATGATTGCCATATACTCGTATAGTTACCGATCGTATAAAATTACTTTGTGACGTTCCCTGATGTTTGCCATGGCAGACTTATTGACGATATGTTGAAGCTTATAGAAGTCGTTATCATTTTTGAAAAGTCAAAAGTTCAAATGATTGTGCTGTTTTCGTTTTTTTTTTAATTTTTTCCATCTTATATAACATTGCAGCGCCAAAGAGTTTTCAAATGAACATATTATTGTGTGTCGGTATTATGATATTTGTAAAGAAATCGATGATTGAATTGCGATTGTTTGTTGTTGTTCATGCCGATGTGTATACAATGATAATTATCATTAGGATTATAGGTCACTATTGCAAAGATTATATTATTATAATAATTATTTGCTTTGAACGAATATACTATAAGTGGCGCGGTCTTTGTTTTTTGAACGTGACCATTGTACTACATTTTACTAAAAAAAAGAATAAACCTAGAAAATACAATTGTCCATGTATATAGTCAATAGATGCGTGTTAATTTTAATTTGTTATTTATTTTACTATGGTCTACGCTCTGCGGCTCACTTGGTGAAGTCGCATTCTACGATGCTAGTAATCTAGAGGTCCGGATATCGAAACTCGGCGTGATCCGAAATTTCCGTACATGTGCGGATAGGAAATTTATAGGGTTTGCATCTCGAAATAGCCTATAAACGGCTGAGTGAGTGATCGCACCAACCCACAAGGGGTTACGGTACAGAGAAGAAGAAGAAGATTCAATAAAGTATGCTTTTATGTACATATATAAAATAATAAAATGTAAATGAAAAATGACGAGTTAAGTTAATTCATGTAGAAACATGCAGAGATCTTAGGATCGTACGATCATTTTGAGATTGTCTGATCCTCTTTGAAATTGAGTACGGAAAACTTATCTGTTTTCATGATCACCAAATTAAATAGAGTACAAATTTAAAACTACGAGCAAACTAATATCAAGCTGTTAAATAATTTAAATGGGAGTGTTCATACTCATAGTAACGTATCCTTTCAACATTCGGTCGGAAATCACAATCCAAATCGAGACTATCAAGGCGTCCAATGTTTGTTGATCGTTCCTTTTATCATGAGTACTTGTATTACACGTACATATTTACAAAGTTTCAGACAAAAGTCAAACTATAATGGCGCCAAAATCTGGAGCTTGGTTCTGATAGGCACTGGCGCGCCATAACTTCGGTACCGTCAGACCATCACCATTTTTTCATCAACTTACATAAAATGTTGTTTCAAGATAAATGTGTCTCCAGGACGCCATATTAAAATCTCATCATCTCGACAAAATGCCTATTAGAAGCCCGCATTCAGCGCTATACTTCGCTCAGACATACCGAATACTACACTATGATGAGATGACATTATAATAGGGATATCATTTACATAATATCATTTCTCTATATTTCTTATAAGTGTTATCCTCCGCCTTCACGTGTACATGTTTAAGATTTATGCAAACACTGTTTCACACCTCTGTAAACTCTCCAACATAACAAGTGCGTGTGTGTGAGCAGATGCTGGATGTTGTCAAAAGAAAAGGAATCTGCACCCTTGTTCAATTTCAACCAAATAAATAGGGCCCCTAGAAGCAAGTGTGCAAACAAAATTCCTCCTCGAAAATCGTGCGTCGCGGTATCTGCGATGATGTGAACAAGAATAATTCAAATAGTGGTTGGGTGTGTGTTGATATAAAATAAACACAAGAAAAGGAAACACAAGGAATCGTATACACTTTTTTTTATGGCACTAACGATCCTGTCCTCTCTGTCTCTATGGCACTATCAAATACCGTCATCATATCATATGCACACAACCTGTGAAATGTAAAGCCTGAGGTGATGCTGCAAGTGGAGTGTTGGTATTGACACCCTCTCATTGTAATGTTTGCGGTCCTTATCTTTGTGATATCTTTATGACCCTCCTGGCCTGGCTATTTATTCATTGCACTGCATCGTAGATTTTCTTAAATTTTTTTTTCGCTTCAAAAAGAGATCCCGATACGTCAAGGTGTGGATCACAGGACCTAAAGGCGCGAACGTCTTCCTGCCACATTCACAATTTTTTTTTTTGTTAAATTCTTAGTGAACCAAATTTTGTTGTAAAATAATAAAAAGGCAAACAAGAGACGTTGTATATGGGTGCTGTAAAAGTGACATGGCATATACTCGTACACGGTACAGGAAAACAGGTTGATAGTACTATGGCTATGATTGGACTTACCTGCTTGACGAGCGGGTGTGGATAAATCATTGAGCAATTCATCAAGTGTACGCTTTTGACCAGCTTCATTGACGGGAGAGATCAGTTTTTGCATGTATGTACCGTCCTATAAGAAAAAAAAACATTTAAAACTAAATCTAATGACATGATATATCGCATTAAAAAAAAATTATGTTATGTGTGGTGTAACCAATTGAATTGGATAACAATTCACAACGCCCCAAAATAATGATAATTTGATACGAAATTCGAAATCCATTCCGCTCAAAATCGACCCAGTCATTCAGACTTGAAAATTCTTGCTGAATAGCTAAATCAGAAATGAGCTTTGAAGATAGGAAATTATTTCGAATCTTGTAATTGAAAAGATGGATTTTGTCCGGATATATTTTAATCAGGGGGATTTTGACCAGGTGAATTTCGTATCAGAGCCAGATGAGAGAGAAACTGCGTGATTCACTTTCATTGCGAATTGCAGGTCACACTGGAACTCGAATCGCACGCTTGCCTGGGTAAAGGTACGTGTTCGTAGAGACAATTTATGTGATGATCGCTCAGCGACTGCAGTTTTGCATCCATGGGTAAAGGTACGTGTTCGTAGAGACAATTCATGTGATGATAGCTCAGCGACTGCAGTTTTGCATCCAATTCCGAGCCGTATTTAAATTTTTTGAATGGTTCTACTTTCCTAGTATCGACTATGGATTAAAGGAACATGTCTGCATAGAAAATATACCCACATAGTGCTCAAAACCGGTTGTTTAACTTCGATCGCTGAGCGATGATCCCATGAGTCGTCTCTACGAACACAAACCTGCAGTCTCACTCATAGACTAAAGGTTTGAGTTCGTAGAGACGACTCATGGGATCATCGCTCAGCGACCGAAGCTAAACCACCGGTTTTGAGCACTATATGGGTATATTTTCTATGCAGACATGTTCCTTTAGTCGACAGACTATACTAGGAAAGTAGAACCATTCAGAAAATATTTAAATACGGCTCGAAATTGGATGCAAAACTACGATCGCCGAGCGATCATCACATGAATTGTCTCTACGAACACGTACCTTAAAGGTTTGTGTTCGTAGAGACGACTCATGGGATCATCGCTCAGCGATCGAAGTGAAACCACCGGTTTTGAGCACTATATGGGTATATTTTCTATACAGACATGTTCCTTTAGTCCATAGTCGATACTAGGAAACTAGAACCATTAACAAAATATTTAAATACGGCTCGAAATTGGATGCAAAACTACGATCGCTGAGCGATGATCCCATGAGTCGTCTCTACGAACACAAACCTTTAGTCTATGAGCGAGACTGCAGTTTTAGCGGCAATGTGCGAATGGCAGTCTCGGAATTTGTAAGACGGAAATCATACGATTTAAAGAACTGAAAATTGCGATCTAAAAACTGAGAAAATTCACCATCTCCGACATGCAGTTTATTATTTGTACGGAAATGTTCATGCTTTCGCATTAGTCAAACTCGTATGTAAATTGTGAAACTTCTAGCAAATACCTTCACAGAGCCTTGTCCTGCTATTCTGCGTACTAGAGACAACGATTACCTAGGGCGACCAAGATTCTCAGAAGCCAAGGCGGGACATACAGTAAAAAGAAATAAAACAAAACGTTTAGTTTTCCATTATATTGGGTGAGGCTACGAAACAAAACAGTTGTGTATGTTCCGCAAACATGTTTGTCGTTCTGATCCCCTAACTGCCATTTTCCGTATTAGAAATAATCTTCGATTCTTTTCGTTTCCATGCTCCACAAAGACAGACTAACGAAAAGAACAGGAAATTATTTCTGATCCACAAAATGGTAGTTACGGGATCAGAACTATGAGTTTCGCATGAGCTTCGAGTTTTTCGTTTGTTCTTAGAATTTGTTACAGGGCAATGCGCGGGGGCAGAGGTAAAATTTGTCTTTTGGTTTTTGTATTTTTTTGTGATGACAGTTGAATATTTTAACATCCTTCTTAATTTGGGGCGTATATTATTATCTTGAAAGATGTTGCATGCTTGATCATTCAATTTTTCCGAAGAATTGCGTGAAACTTTACTTATTGCAACTCCATCTGTATGGGCAACCATTAATCCTATTTTATCCTCATTATTTATTTATTTTTGAAAAATCTCAAAATTTCTTTCTCTTCGAAAATTCTGACATACATTTTATAACGGTACTTTGAGAACTGGTAATTTTGCATAGTAAACGTGTTTAAGTATATCTCGAAATTAGTGAAATAAGTATTAAAAAGGTATCAAAGAGAAACACTTCTTTGGTGGCCGACCTTTTAGTAAATATTACCGTTATAGAGATATTCACAAAAATTAAAATTAAAATGCCTTCATTGTAATGTTTGAGTGTTCTTTGCTCCATTCGGACCTGATGCTATTTGGAAATTTTTTTGAGAGCCTGAAGAGCTATACATTTGTCAAAGACTGCTTTTGAAATAAGTGCACCGTTATATATAGGTAGGAACTCCAGAAGAATTGCTTGTTTACATGTGTGATGAAGCGTAGGTCCCTTTAGGTATTTTTTGTGTGTTAATTGCACCGTTATAGAGACATTTCAAAAATCGTTCCCGGTAACCTGATAATTTAAAAGTTTGACCGATTTTGGAAACGCCCATAGATGACGGTCCTTGGGAATTTTATTGTAAGCCATAGAAGATAAAAATTTGGTATAGACTACTACTACTTTTGAGATTATACACTACCGTTATTAAGATATTCACCAGAATAATTTTATTGTAGGGTAGTAATCGTATATGTATGTATTCCCAAAACCAGGTCCATTTAATCGTTTGACCAAGGATAGATAATCGTCCTGATGAAATCCACCAAATCTAACAAATAAGCCGACGAGAGTAAGATTAAGATGCAAAAGAACAGTCAGATGTCAGCTGATTGAGCGAACAGCTAGTCTTAACCGGGTAGTTAAACGCGATCGTTTTTATGAGTCAAAAGTTAACCGCGATAACAAGAAAACGCAACTTTAGACGATTTTTTCGGTAGATATTAATTCGTTACTGTTTTATAGATATTCACGAAAATCCCAAAAAAAATGTTCCCTTACGATTACCAACCAACCAGTAAATTTCTCTCATTCGAGAGAACGGAAACCTGAGCCCCGCTTGATGTGGTGAGGCTTAACACCCCGGGGATTTAGGATGAATCTAACATCCCGGAGCCAAGTCTAAAAACATATAATAGATGTGGTTAGTCCTTTGCACGAATGTATGGCAGTTGTTATGAGGTATTCGCCGGTTCTGGAATGAGCCTTCTCCTAATGAAGAACCCCACAACAACCGACCCTCACAGTTTAGCCTCCACAAAAGTGAAGAAGTTACTAGCGGCAACCGCGGAGAGGTACCGTGAGTGCTTCCCGTGATGATGGCACCTGCCATCTCACGAACTGACCACGAACGAATGCCAAAGAAGGTGATGAACGCACAACAAATTCACGAAGCGTGGTTGCGTGGACGACCGAGAGCTCGCTGGGCTATCGAAAGTGGAGGACAAGATCACGTAACCGCGACAATTGGAGGTCAACGATTCAGGCGGCCAAAGCCCAACGTCGGGCTATCGTGCCACAGTGATGATGATGATTAACAATCGGAGTCTGGCTGGTGTAGTGGTTAGTGCGCACACCTTCGCACCGTGAAACAATTCAGTTTATTCTGTTTTCATCCATGTGATGGACTATGATCTCACGCAGATGTTAAACGCATTTATGAGGATAAATAACGCTGATGAGCGTCCTGTTGATCTAAACACATCAACAAAAAAGCAGTTAAGATCTTGCAAATTGGATGTCACTAACAGATCTGCGGCCTTAATCCAATGTTGGACTGTCGCGCCTGCTATTTATTTTTATAAAAAATCGGAAATTCCTGCTACACAATTTTGTTGCCACTAAAAAACTCAGGATAGTTGCGGAATCCAGTTGACACAAATTCATGGCAAGGAATGTTGCCCATTTTCATTACGAAGCTGAGTCGCTTTCGGAAGATGCTATAAACTATTTCCAGCAGATACACTTCAATTTCTATTCGGTACCGATGACGACCATTCAGCAAGAAAGCGTTTAAGCTTGTAAGATAATCTAGCAGACCATTGAACACCGTTTTTAGGGTTTTTTAGAATTTTTTCAAAAAACCCTTATAAAATCGATTTTGTCCGTCCGTCCGTCTGTTCACTAAATAACTCGCGAACGGCTCAACCGATTGTCATGAAATTTGGTAGGAGTGTGTAGAATGATTACAGTCTTTGGCACAAATACCTTAGAAGTTGGTAGGAAGAAGATAACAGGGTGTCCCGAACGTTTAAAAAAAGTCGACTTTCTTAGTTTTGATCGGAGATTAACGTATGGGTAAATCAAAGATCTAGACGAGTACATCTCATATCAGTTAAAATTTTCCAGTTTCGACTAACGGTAAAAAAGTTATTGGCGTTTAAAGTTAAACTTCCTTTTCGAGCTCCGTTTTTCTAAACCGTTATAGGGATCGATATGAAACTTTGCACAAAGATTGGTCAGTATGGCCTTATATACGTTAAATATTAAGACTGTTGACTTTAGCTATGGAAAAGTAAATAACAGTAAATTTGTAAAATTTAAATTTGTTCGTGTGTAGCCCGTCTTAGGTTTCCAAATATGAAAATTCTGCTAAGGGGTTTTAGAAAATTACACAGGGAATATGTCTACGAATTTTCATTCGCATAACTGTATCCAAACCGGAAATATAGCGAAGTAAGTATTTTGTAAGGGCCTTTCACAATACAAGGGAAGCCTCTTAAGCATTTCTTCAATGCCTATCTTTTAACTTGATGAAACAATGTACATGAAATTTGGTGGAAATGCCTAGAATGGTAATAGTGTTTGCCTCAAATATTTTTGAACCAAATTAACAGGGTGTCCCGGAAAAACTGCAAAAGTATACTTGTTCAATACTCATAGGAAAGCTTGCGTGGGCTCTTATGTCAGGGGACACAATGGAATCATTTCATATAAGTTTTCCTTAATTTAAAAAACAGTAACAATAGATTTAAGGCTAATAATTCAGTTCATATATAATGCCAAGCCATCCTTACGTTTGCCTGAGTTTATTTTTGCTCAAAGGCCATCAGAAATCTGAAATCGAAGGCGCTAGCCTTTCATTCTGGAACGCGTTTATTTAGACCAATCCAAAAATAGATTTACAGGAAGCATTTCATTAATGTTGTGCACAATTCTTATCTATTGCTTATGAAATATATGTACAACAAATATCCACTATGCATCGAAATTCTAAAAAACCCTCGTATTGCGGGCGCAGCCCTCTGTACGCTGGTATTTTTATGCATATGATGCGTTAAAGCGTAATAACCTTGATTACAGTGAGAGTTTCGTCGGCCCTGCAATATTCATCGAAATGCATCTGTTCCTTCACCATATTACATTGACTGAAAAAAAACTTGGATCAACGTAGTCTAGCAAAACGAGACCACAGTACACATACTGCGACAGCCTCTACTCCTACGTAAATAGCTTCTCGACAGGGTCATATTAACCCTCATCCAGCGGGATAGGTACAGGTGTACCTTTTTCGTTTTTAAAATACCGTCACTTTTTTGCTATGGGTCCGATCGGTCTGAAATTTTCTGACATCTCTACGATTTTAGTTTAAAATATGTATTCCAAATTTCAGAAATGTGTGACCACCCATCCCCAAGTTAGGGAGCAAAATTAATCTTACACTCTTTAACGGCGGCAAAGGTACATTTGTACCTTCATATATTTTGTATGAAAGAAAATTTACAAAAGACGAAAATAAAATATTTTTGGTGAATGCTCATGCTTAGAGAGACTTATTATAGCATCAATAAGTTGAGAATCGAGTGATGTACAGAAGTATTCGATTTACGATTTTTATTTGTATTTGATCAATGTCCTTGGAGATATCGATTTATAAGGACTAGGCTAACTCATACAGCGGTTTTGGGTTATTTCACATCAATCTGAAGACTTTTACTGGCATACCAAACTTTTTGAAGTAATGGCTTGGGGCAACCTTCTTTCCCCATAACATCTAGTGAAAATTAGGTTTGTAGCAAATGTTCGAATTTTGGATTTTAGCGGTTTATTTTCTTTATCACAAATTCCCATAATTTGTATTCCATCACCAAATATTTATTATTTGTGTAATTCGGGACGTCCACCCGAGTTCCTTTTTGAAGGTTAAGCTGAAAACCAGCAAAAGCATTAAACCAAATTTATAAAATTGGATGTTTGGTGGGTATATAAACTTAGTTGAATTGTATACGTCGGTACCATATAGATACCGATAACTGCTATAGATTATGCCACATGCCCACATGTCTTCGGTTTCTTGTTTTAATTTGTCAATTGATCCTTGGATTTAATTACATATATGAGAAAATATTTTGTAATTAACCAACAACAATCACAATAGCTATTTTAGATATTTTTCTACTATAGGAATTGGCCTGAGTTTAGATTTACAAAGAGACTGAAAATTATCCTAACCGATTCTACTTGCTTGTTGCTTGACAGGACCTGTCTTTCGTATAATAACACATTTATTCATTTCTCCAATATATTTATTGTTTCAAGCATTGTTGTTTTGTGGAAAATAACGAGAATGTGATAATTATTGATGTTTTTTTGGTTAGCGGTATCGGGTTCTAGTAACAGAATAATATATTGGGGGTAGGGGGGTAAATTTTAACCAAAGACTCCACAATTCGCAAATCAAACATACTAAATTCTTCTAAAATCATTAATGACTTAATTTGAACCGTTTTATACTTTTCATTTGTAAATTAATTTTAGATTTCGTCAAATTAAAATTCCAAACAACCCATTTTTTCAATTGTCTTTTCAAAATTTTGCCTATTTTCTAAATTTACCCACTCCAAAAATTAAATCCACATAAACCCAACTTCTTAAAACATCCAATTCCGCAAAAACAGTTACTAATTTGTGACTAGTCAACATATTGTAACGGTTTTACGGCCAAAATTCATACAAATAGTGAAGATTTTCATACAAAATGTACTAAGGTACAGGTGTACCTTTGCCGCCGGCAAGCGTTGTAAAAATCTGCCGCTGGATGAGGGTTAAGGATTCTTCGTCGGTCGCTCGACCTAACCAGATTTAACTATTTTCTTTGAGTTTCTGAAATTCTGAAACAGATATGTGACAAATTGAAGTTGATTCAAGAGATCAAAATGCTGTACTGTACAGCAAAGTGCTGTACGTCTGGTCAGCATAGACGCCCCCTTAGCCCCTCCCGTGGTTGCGCCACTGGTCCTGAGTGTGTTAGTGGCAAGTGGTTTTGTAGCATGAATTTCCGATTTTTATGAGTTTTTTTTAAAATCGTTAGGTTCCCGTGTGCCACCCCTTGTATATATGTTAACATATTGCGATAAATTTTATTTACTTTTAATAAAAAAATTATTTATTCTGTATGACATTATTGAATGGTTTAGCCTTTAGCGGATATCGATTGAATAGATATCCGCTAAAGGCTAAACCATTCATTAATGTCATTCTGATTCTGAAATATCCGGCATACTGAAAAGTTCTAAATCCGTTTCGATTCGACTGAAAAATGTATTTTTAGCAAACACTCGCGATACGATTAAAATCGATACCAAAAATACAATAGTGAAATGTCACATTTTGTCGCGTGATAAGCAAAACACTAAATTTAATCAAATCGTGTCCATAAATTCCAATACAAAAACACAATCACATGATGTCGATTGTATGTATACGTACAAATGTATGCATATTGCATACGAAAGCAGCAATAAACACCATACTGATCCAAAAATGATAATCTTGTAAATGCTATGAGTATTTACACATATCAAAATGTCTCGCTATTCTAAGTATATGTATGTTCTAGTATTGTGCTATCAATTGCTCCCCTAAACTCAAACACAAGAATTAATTAATTTTAGAATCAATCGACACCTCCACCACGCCCTTTTTACTTGCGGAGGTACATTTATCGTTTAACTTTAGAATGTCCTTTGGTCAATTTTAGATTTTAACAGAAAATGACTAATGGTGTTTTTGAAGCTGTGCTAATTATACGGTGTATGTAAAATCTAATTTTATCACTAAATATTGTTATCTAAAGTTTGATTTCTTGTTTTTAAGGAATTCCCTCACTACCGGTGACTTGGTATGTTTTTTCTGCAAAACTCTTATGTTGAACCTTTCAAGGCAACATGTGATGTGATGATTTTATCTAATCTTTGTCGCATTCTTTCTTTTCCGCGATGACAAAATCATATTTTAAATATTTAAATGTAACACGCGATTTAATCTTTAATCTAGTCTATGTACATACATTAAAAAAAAACACGTATACCGAATAAGGTTTAAATATTTTGCCATGCTTGCTTACATTCCTTCCGCTAATTCTTGGAAATGATGTACGGGTTTTCTCATTGTTCAAAGATTTATGTATTATTTTCATTTTGCATACTTACGACCATGTCTAAGACACTCAAAATAGAATATACACTCGCCTAGATCCAGTAAATCTCAAGAAATGTGTTTAATGGTTAAAAAATTCCAAAAATGTGGGAGTCTATTTGATATTTAACTTTAGATGGAATAAATAAGATGGTGGCAAAAAAATAAATTGTCGTTAAGATCTGGGACAATAGATAAATATGAAATGGCGTAAAGTTGGCACGAGATAGTTATTTTGAAAGTACATATATGGTTAATATGAAGGCAGATTAAAAATGTAGTAGTAATGTATTTGCACGGTTTTCAGTTGTGCTTTGTGTTTCGAGTCCATATTTAAAATTTCATCATGTCATGATGGGAAATGAGGCAAAAATTTCATCGAGGGTTTTTCCAAAATCGCGGTTTTAATATCTGCAGTACGTTCCTGATGTTTGATGTGTTGTCATTCTGTCATTATAAAGCATTTCTTGCTATTTCCGCTTAGTGTTCTGAAAATCCACAGAAACCGTCAAGGATAGCAAAATAAAATGATAAGGAGAAATTCAAATGGAAGAATGCGCAATATGTAATAAAAAAAATCAGAAACGGTATCTACCGATTCCATTGTAACCTCCGAGTCATTCCAACTTTCAAGACAAAAGTCTGATCGCAATGTTTCAACTTTGATTACGGAGATTTCGTTTTCCTTCAAGCAAAGTGACACACTTGGGCAGAGCATTCGGTAGCTCATCTCTGAATTTCCGGAGCGTTAGTTCGAATTCCACTGTAAGCATGGATTATTGTGTTGTCATTATGAAAATGCTCTACAGTACCCGATTCTCTTATGTAAATTATCCCGGAGCTACTAGTTGTTAAAAAACGGTTTTACACTATCGAACCTCCTTGGTTTCAGGAGAAAAAAGGTCTCTTGAATCCCTTCTACAACAACAAACGGAGCCTATGTGTGTTATTGTAGAAGGGACTCCAGACACCTTTTTTCTCCTCAAACCAAGGGGGTTCGATAGTGTATAACCGTTTTTTGACCATTGAAATGCAAGCCGAAATTCTCGTTTGAGTAGTTTAAATCCTTTCGATCGGAAACCAGAGCCTCAATCCAAAATGAAAATTTCTGAAAGATCATTGGGTTGTTCATTTCAATGCATACTCGTGTGTCCAGGAAGTTAATTGAAACTCTAACTGCTCCCTGGAAATCCGTAAGAACAGCGGCCCATGTATAGTTTCACTATGTCCAATATTCTGTTGTATCAGGAATCTCATTGCTGTTACCAAGATTTGAATTCAAACAAAGTGTCAAATATTAATTTTCCTTGCCTTCTGGGCAGGAAACTCATACTATAATAACATCATCGAAATTTAGTTGTTTGGCTAACGGCGCTTCGGTACATAGAGTCCTGAAACACGCTCTTGTGACGAACACGAACGATGGAAATTTTTGAATCTGCTAAGAAAACTAAAAGAGCGTTCAGCGCTAGCAACAGCAGTGACGTAAAAATTTTGGGTATATTACGCTTTTAGGTCCCCAAGGGAAATTTTTCTTGTTCTTCTTATCGACACTAGCGACACCGTCCGCCATAAAGCTATGTGTCCGCTTTATGGCGGAAAATATCGGAAACATCAAAAATTTCCCTTGGGGACCTGAAAGCGTAATGTACCTTTAATTTTTAGAGAACATTTTTTGAGAATTTTGTATAACAACTACCAGTTGTCGTTGGTGTAGCCATGCGTCAAAATACATTAACATGCGGATGAAACAAAATGCCTTGCAGAGCTCACTCAATCCGCCAAACAGAAGAAACGACGAATCGATTCTGGACAGAATCTGGAATTCAGTTCAATACTACGAAGTTTGGAGCTTTTCTTCATGGAGAAATTTGGTGGTTTTGACAAGTTTTTTCACTACATGCATATTTAAAATTTTGGGGCCCGCGTGCCGTCGAACACAGGGAATAGTAACTATAAGTTAAGTTACCGAGTAGCAGGTATCTTTTCAAAACGTGAGTACATTTATAAATTAATTGTCATTTTACCTCTAAAATGCCAGAACTTCTACATATGTACAGGCCTGCGCGTCGATAGGCAGAAGTAGGCGGCCGCCGAGGGTGCAACGCTTCCAGAGCGCAAATTTGGCAGGTAAAGGGAGTGTACAAAAAAAAATCACGGCGCACGCCAATAAAATCATATTGTGACGAAAAAATAAAATAATTTGTTTGTATGTTTGAATCATCAAAATCTGACGATGGGGTCATGGCGCTGCCATACAAACCCCAACTACAAAAAGCGTTCCTTCTATGAACATTTTTTTATTTATGAATTAATCTCTACCAAACGCTACACAAAAATGTTCCTATCGAAACATATATAAAAACAAACGGAATCGGCCCAAGGAGTCGTGGTGCTGCCATACAAATAAAACCCCCACAATGAGCTACTTCTAAGATTTTCTTTTTTATTTGTACACCAATTCCAACTAAACTCATACAAATGTAGTTCTATTGATGCCACAAAATACATGTAAACATGGATGGAATTCAACGATGGGGACATGGGGCTGCCATACAAACCAGCTTAGCCCTCCCCCCTTTTGGTTCTTCTGAGGAAAACTTTTTTATTTGTCAATAATACAATAATACAAGTCATAAGATCGCCCGAGAAACTATTAGCCCGAAAGAAAGTGAAGGATATCCAAATTTCGCCCGCGCCCGAAATTAGCCTCGTTTTCATTAAATAAAGATCACAGATTATTTTTTGTAGTATGTATCAATGTAGTATGAATTTGCAAATAAAAATGATCTTTCGAATTTCAAAGATTGTTAAGTCAGGAGTCAGACTCTCACAATATGCTTGAGGTTCACTACATTCTTAGTGGAATGGATTTCCAACAATGACCATGAATATTTGAAAAACAATTCTATACGGCCATTAACCGCAATTTCAAAATTAACGAGACCGAGATCCAATCGTGCGAATAGCACGATGAGTGCATACCCTATACCCATGTACAGGCCTAGAAGGCACGCAAAACTTAAAATTTACAATTTATTTTTTTTTCGTAGGGGAGGAGGGGGTATATGAATCGGATGTGCTGCACTTTTAATATTCTTCCAAAAGCTACAATTTGACACAAATTTGAAGTGTTTCGCGATATTCTATCAAAAGATATGGCTAAATATAGCTTTGTAGGGGAGGTAGGAGTAGTGATGGTAAGGCCTTTTTCACTTTCCATCAACTCAAAGTATATGTCGTAATAAGGCATTAATCAAAATTTGAGTTCGCTAGCGATATTTTGTCGATTTGGTCTGATTTGGCCCATTTTCAATACCGTCCAAGATTTGATCAAAGGAAAGATCTGACCAAAATTTCAAACCGTTAGCTTAATTAATTAAGTTATCGTGCCAACAGACAGACACACGGACATACAGAGAGACATGGCTCAATCGAATCAGGGGCCGACCCTGATTATTTATATATATATATATATACTTTGCCATACCTCCGGTGGCTCCTTAGAGGTGTTACATAATACGGCGTAACAAAAACAATATACCCTATACCATCTTATGGGTATAGGGTATACAAATTTGATGAAGTGGTAATTATCCAAATAGCTTGATAAAAAGAAAAACCCGAATTTCTTCGAAAAAAAAACTAAAAACTAAACTACAATACTCCTTCCAGAACAAAAAAAGTGACATAAATGTCGCTGAGGTTCAGTTCAGACGCAAATAATTTGTAAAGGGCCTCGGATTGCGTCGGTTATGAATTTCACAACACGACACTGAAGGAATTCACACCGCGGAGGATATCAACTGATTTAATGTTAGTGGGATTGACTGTGAAACCAACTCTCCTAATGCTAACAAAACAGCTTAACGTCATGAAAAAAAAACAAAAAAAAAAAAAAAAACAGAAAACCTGTTCATACGAGTCGGCATGCATTATCCAATCGATTGAACAATCAAAGCTCATTTCTCTGGAGAAAGTACATTTTCTGTGTAGGAAGTTCATTTTCTCTAGCGAATTCGGTAGTAGAACCTAAAAAATTAGCTTTCTCCACAGAAATGAGCTTTAATTGTACAGTCGATTGGAGAATGTATGCCAACTCTTAGTTTGACCGCAGCTAAGCTCCCTTTAAGAAACAGGTATTGATGAGAACTTTTGGCTTTTTAGTGGGAGCTACGGCAGTGAAATTTTATAAAGGCCTTTCAGTAAACATTACCGTTATGGTATGGATATATGTTCACTCAAATTTATGAAAATGTTATCATTATACATAATATTTGTGCCCTTGTGGGCTCCTACATACGCACTCATCGGTGGAACCTTTGGATATATTCTATGGGACTAGGGGAGCTACAAATTTGTCCCGGACTATTTTCTCCATAAAGTAGAGAAAAGGTGTTCCATTAAGATGTGTGGTATTTTGACGTGAATAAAACGCAAATGGAGATTGTCCATGGTGTGGCCCCGTCTTCTTGGAACCATACATATCGTCCAGGCCCTGAGCCTGAACCTCCGGCACAAAAAGTCCAACGTAATGTAGTATCGCTCAGAGTTGACATTTGGTGGATTTCAATGCACTGCTCTTTCGTGTAGCGATTCATCACTAAAATCCTGATGACAATGACACAAAATATGGCGGAATAGGTTCATTGATGCTATACAGGGGCGTACGCAGAATAATATTTTGGGAGGGATTTTCGCAAAAAGTTTGACGTTGGTCAGAAAGTCAATAACCAATTGATATCCTCAAGCTACTAAGCGCGATTAAATCAGTGATTGCCAAAGGACACTACGAAATTTATTTGAATACTTTTTCAGTTACTACATCATTATAGCTTCAAACCAGTTGCAAACCAGCCCCAGACGTCATAGTGGTTTATTGATCTATGGAGCTTAAGTCCACTAAGGGCGCTCCTTCTCTCCCCTAATTATTCTAAGGCACCGAACGACTTAGTTCCAAATTTACTGAACCTTTGAAGATCAATATCAATAAGTTTGTGTAAAAATTGTGCAACATAAATTTTGGGTTCTATCAATTTCAGTTGTCGTACTACCGAGAGACACTTCATTTGATTTAACACAATGATCAGATTTAACACAATTTTCTACTTTCGATTTTTTCGTGGTTTCGAATTTGCAGAAATAATTTTGACAGTACATAATTTTCATGATGCTCAGTTTCTCGCTCATTGTTTCGTGTATGATGGGTGCAATATCTCCGTCCATGTGTTGCAAGGACGTAGTCAGAAATTGGTTACGGTTTCGAGCCCACCGTCCAAAAAATTTCCGTCCTATAAAATTTTGGTTTTAGTTTTATTTAAGTCAGTTTTTTGATTCTTATTTTACACTTGTTGACGGGTGAATCTGTTTTTATACCCTTCACTCGTAGAGTAAAGGATATATCAACTTTGTCATGAAGTTTGTAACGCATTGAAGGAAGCATCTCCGACCATATAAAATATGTATATATATGATCAGCATGACGAGCTGAGTCGATTGGGCGATGTCCGTCTGTCTGTCTGTCCGTCTGTTGCTACGCGTTTTACTCGGCCAGTTTAAAAGCTATCGAGCTGAAATTTTGCACACATGCTTCTTTTTATTACAGGCAGTTTGTATGTTCGAATCGCTAACATCGGACCGTGGGGTCATGGGGCTGACAAACCTAACCCCCCAATTTGGTTTTTCTAAGAAAAACTTTTTCATGCGTGCACCAATTTCAACCAAATTTCACACAAATGTGTTTCTATTGATAAGACAAAACATATGTAAGAATGGATCAAATCGGACTATGGGGTCATGGGGCTGCCATACAAACTTAACCCCCCAAATTAGGTTCTTCTAAGAAAAACTTTTTCATTTGAGCACTAATTTCAACCATATTTCATACAAATGTGTTTCTATTGATGCCACAAAACATATGTAAGAATGGTTGGAATGGGACTGTGGGGTCATGGGGCTGTCATACAAACCCAACCCCCCAAATTGAGTTTTTCTAAGAAAAACTTTTTGATTTGTGCACCAATTTCAATCAAACCTCATAAAAGTACATTTCAATTGATGCCACAAAACATATGTAAAAATGAATGGAATCGGACAATGGGGTCATGGGGCTGTCATACAAACCCAACCCCCCAAATTGAGTTCTTCTACGAAAAACATTTTTATTTGTGCATCACTTTCAACCAAAACTCGTAAAAATGCATCTCTATTGATGCCATAAGACATGTGTAAAAATGAATGGAATCGGTCTATGGGGTCATGGGGCTACCATACAAACCCAACCCCGATTTTAGATCTGCTAAGAAACATTTTTTTCATGCCAATTTCAAAAAACTTGTAAAAAAAAAAAAAGTAAAACAAATGGAATCATACTATGGGACCATGCTCCCGCATACCCCCAATAAAGTTTTCTGAGTAAATATTTTTATTTTCCCACTTAACCAAAAACACACAAATATTGTTTTATCGACGCCACAGAAGGAAAAGAATGGGGAAGGATTGAACACAAGTCATATGTTCGCCCGAAAAAAACTTTTACCCCGAGGAGAGTGAAGGGTATTCAAATTTCGGCCGCGCCCGAAATTAGCCTCGGTCTCGTTTTTTAGTTGATTTCACTTTGCCCAGACCAATTTTATCAGGTTATACGCCATGATTTTAAATGTCGAAATTAAAATTTCCGAGGAAAATACAACAATTCAAATTATTCGAAGCCCTTTTTAAAGTAGGTACTAACATCGTCAGTTCACGTGAAATCCATGCAAATACTGTCAAAATTTTGACTGACTTCACATGAAAGTCTCCACACCGGTTTTTGACATTTCGCCAGCGAAAATAATGCAGTTGCACTTTATTTCACAATGAAAAGATGTCATCGACAATCAATCAGAACGCGAGTGAACATTTATCTTCCATTGAGTAAATAAAAAGCAAGTCTCCACGGCACCGTTTTCACGGGAGACATACATATATGCAAGTTTTTCGCTCGGTGAACTCAGTACATACCTTAAGCAATAATTCATTGTTCGCATAAGGCGGATTGCCTAAGCCCTAAGGAATTCTTCATCACATTCACCAAAAATTCCTCAAGAACGTTCAGGACCGATGCAGAAGAAAGCTCACAGCTCACATGTATCTACCATCTATTCCCATGTGAGGGGAAAATTGCAAAATGTTTATCGCCAATTCGTTTTTATGGGCTCTGAGTGTCTGTTCTGTTTTTTTTTTTTAATATTGATATCCGAAACGATATTTCTATCGTAGACTAGCCAATACACACATGAGAAAGAAAGAAGAATCCTCTATTGAATGAGTGTTCACTATGTGTTTCATATTTATTAATCATTTCGGGAGGGATTCGGATAATTTCGGCCTCTCCACTGGATTAAAATTGCTGTCGTGAAAAATGACCTATTTTGCTATTAACCGAATTTGTCAAGCAAACATCATGATAATTGTAATCACTAAAATGATTCAAACATTTTTTACAAACATCAACAAATTTCGGGGGGGGGGGGGGGGGGGGGAACCTCCAAAACCCTTACGTAGGATTGCCCTCATGCTAATGCTAAACAACCAATATCTTTCCAAAAATCTGTTCGTTTACATGTTTGACCAAGTAAAGGTCTCTTTGGGAGCCACGCATCGACGAGGACTTTTGTTATTTTGTCTACCCCCACGATAGCTTCAAAGTTGTCATAGACGACTATCTCGCTAAATGTACCGTTACCGTGGTATCTATTTCCAAAAATTCTTCTCATATTTTCCAGTTCAAGGTATTTACCGTTATGAAGTTGTTGGCAGAATTTTCATGGAAAAACCAATGCTGAAATCTCTCTACTCTTTCAGCACCTGTACCTTGGAAGCGCCCCGTTGATATTTGAAACCCAAGAGATAACGGTTTATGTAAAATTTCATGAAGTTGAAAATCTGATTCAATTGAATAGGGAGGTTAAAAATTTCAAGTTTCAATTTCGTGATCATTTTCTCAACAAAAAAAAACCAAGATAATTTACATTGGCGTAACGTACGGTGTTCCATGTGTTCAGAGGAACAGGGGCCCCCAACCGATACGCCCTTTTCCTCCTTTTTCCTAGAGTCACTGAAATAATAATCAATCCTGGCAAAGGTTCTATCCAGTCTCGTCTAACGTAGGGATGAGAAGTGACAATTTTCGGATTGTTATTGGAATTAACTTTTTGTGGAGTGCTCGCTTTAAGGCAGAGCTTTACAGTAATGCATTGCAAAAGACTGCGCACTTTTTACAATATTAAGGAGGATACATTTGTCTTAAATTTGCCTTTGTAATAAGAACTGGATTTTTGCTGGTAAAAATTAATGTCAATTTGCACTCAATTAGTACAACGGTGATTGGCATTTGAGTTCAATCCGGGGTATCAATTCTAGGAAATGTATGGCAAAGCCTTTAATTTTAATTCTAGATTTACTTATATCTCAAGATTTTTCAATATTTTTACAGTGTGTAGTAGCAAATTTGAGTTGGTCAAAAATTGTAGTTTGAAATTTGTTGGTTAATTGAAACTTATACTGTGTGGAGGCCCCCATTTCGATGAACACAAGATATTTAAGAAAAGTTACGCCACTGATACGAGTAAGTTATACGCATTTCGCTCTGTGATAAAGATTAAAGAATGCTCAGAACTCAGGAAGCAGAAAGCTCATGCGTACGCATTAATGTGCGAAGGTTATAAATGACAAATTATTACAGGTAATTCAAGATAATCCGTTCATACCTACTTACTTATTCATGTGGGGCACAAAGTATTAATAGTGTTCCGGACATATTTCGCTCAACTTGATTTGAAGGTAAACTACGAAAAGATAAATGCCTTAATCTGTAGTAAGAATCTTTCGCGAATGACGAAATGGTCCAGTTGCTTCAAATTGTGTTTTTTAAACTTAAAAGAAAAAATGCAATTAGCAACCGATCCTAAATCCACAACCTCTTTGCCAATATAATGTAAATATTTGTAGAGGTCAAAAAGGGCGGCACAACGTGAATAGCCTACTGGCGGCAAATGCGTAAATCCACCACTGTGCTGAACGGAATCTCACTCCAAGGAGAGCTGCAACAGTTCCAAAATTAACGGTAGCCACCGTCGAGCACGACTTGAATTCGCTTAATAAATTCTGAAATCCTAATTGTTTGTATTCATTTGAATTGTCATAAATTCTACTTTTAGCCGATATAACATTAATATTTGTAGCTTTTATACTTTTTGAGAAAATTGGGTTAGATTGCGAAAATTGTAAGTGGCCCGGTTTCATTGAAGTATGTACATATTTACATTAAGTCAGGCATGTGCTATTTACTGTCTTTTTAAATCCTAAAAAGTATTAGCAAAAGCTAAGTAAGATTCTGTGCTCCTTATATACCCTACACATTAGCAAAGTTGTGTGGCTTTCAATATTTTAGCTACTAGTTTTAAAGAGATTTGAGATTGGCCTAATCAATGCACTGAAATCGGGACTACCTAGCAGTGCCTATTTTTTGATTAAAGTTGTTAAAATATGTACATAATATGAAATGAACAAACCTCAATTCGCCCGAACCTAAAAAATACTCCAGACAAACGATAAAATCAACAAAGACCCCGACGCAAATTCAGTAAAAAATCAACATTTTCGCCAAATGGTTTAGTTGTGGATTTAGCTAAATAACGAAAGAATATTGTCAAATTAAATTAATGCTAAAAATATCTTTTAAATTTATATAGCTTGCATGGCGCTAAGTGCTTGCTAGTAGTGGTAGTGGTGTGTTGTGTACGCGCGCATGATGATATACATTTATTGGATTTTATTAGAAATTATTTCATTTTATTTTTACATTAAACATGGAGTTTAGTCATTCAACAAAGACGAGTCAGGCACAAAGTGTGTGATATATGAGAGCCTCACATAGAAGATTATGAGGTGCGGCAAACAATATTTGATTTAACGTCCCCATACATACATCGCGTATAAAATATATATAACTCAACATATATGCATTCAGAAAATAAGTACATAGAGTACCTGTTTATGTTTATATATTGTACAAATGTATATGATATGTTTTGATAACAAAATAAAACACAACAAATTTGTTCGAGACTTTTTGTAAATATTTTAATATCTGAATACAAATGTTAAAAGATACCAGATACCGGCCTCTAAGAGGATGAGGATAAGGCAACAAAAAAAGTTCTTGTTGTTTAAAATATTTGTTAATTTACGAATATAAGATTCACATAGAAGTGTTCGTATATGTACTTTCCATTGTTATATGTAATATATTAAAACGATAAATCACACGTTTGTAACCCATGGTAATATGTACACATGTGTAAAAACAGCTAGTACTAATTGAATTCGTTTTAAAGGCGTTATTTCGTTAGCATATCAATTTTTCTGGGCTTATTAGCACCTTTGGCGATTGCACTCGTGTCGAGTGTTGTGTTGTAGGGAAATATAGCATTTATAAATCGAAGTGTTGATAATGTTTGACTATTTTCCATATAGGTGTGAAGTTAATGAGGTATTAATGTTATATGACCGAAATCCCGGGTCGAAAAGTATAACATTGTAGCACCTTTGCACTATATGCTAAGACTAAGTCTTCTTGGTGGCGTGGTCCGACATGCCTAGATAGCATTGAATAATTGTTTACACAAGTGGCTGATACTGTTTAAGTGCTTGGCCAGTACCAATGTGTTTTGTTTAGGTTCCAATAAAAATGCATTGGTACGCAATAATTTTATTGCCTTACGGATACGCAATATTTTAATGGTCTGATTGCGTATCGATATTGAGTAAGATTTAATGATGACTAAGTGAAGAGCCCTTTTGTAAACAATTGACCAAAATCAAGTAGGCATGGGTGATTTAAAAAAAGTAAAAAGGCAGACTAGACTTGGTCGGACAACGGGCGCGTCACCAAGTTGACGCTCTTATAGCTTAGCATCAAAATTGATCCTAATAATTGGCGCGTCACCAAGTTGACGCTCTTATAGCTTAGCATCAAAATTGATCCTAATAATTCAGGTGTGGGGTTTAATCCCAAATCCCGTGTGTTGTGTTACCATTTCCCATGATAGAAAAATATATCGCGAAAGTTAGTTGTAATTGTGATGTGCACCGATTGAAATTCCATGAAGGAAGGATTGTGAAGAAAGTTGTGTCTTTCATAGGAAGTGGATTGAAGCGGATAGGAAATTTCAGAATGGCATTTTCACTTTGGTATGACATGGTCCAAAGGATGAGTGAGTGACCTACAAGGAAAAAAGACGGCTGATCTGTTGTAAGTATGCACGCAACAAAATTTAAGTGGAGAAATGCATGGTGAGTAAAATTGCATACATTCTTTGTGGTTTGATCCGAATCCATTAGAATAATGGAACAACTGTGATATTGATATTGATGATCAAGTAAACTGAGGATTCCCATATTTGCGGGTTTGTGGTCCTCCAAATGTTGTTTGATGTCCAAGAATTTTAAAATGTTGTTTTGATGTGTGCATTCTTAAAGGTGCTGTTGATACGGTGGTGTCGCCGGAATGATTTTGAGTGTGAGGCCAGAAGGAAAATAAAATAACAATGAGGGAGGTGTCTCGCACTTGTGTATGCACTTTTATTTTTTAGATTTTAAAATACATATAAATGAGTGTTGGGAGTAAGCAGATGAGCAAAGTTCTCAAAGTAGTGGTTCAATGAACTATTGGTTATTGTTGTGATTTGATTTTGAACGTTAAGGGTTCAGACATACAGAAAAATCATGATAACGAGGATTACTATGATGAATTCGAAATTGAGGTGACACATATGTTTTCGTCGTTGAAGTTCTTAATTTACTTTTGGCGTTTGTGTAAGAGGTGAAAGTGCAATATTTTCAAGAAAATGTCGATAAATTTAAAAACACATTTGTCTTCAAGAATTAAAAAAGACAAGGGTGAAGGTTGATGACAAATTAAAATTTTCTGTAAAACGTCGTCTTCTTTCATATCAGAGGGTGTCTCCGGACATTATTGAGTGAATGCTGTTTCAAATGCGTAATTTGGCAAATGTGCTAATGATGGTTATAATTTATGTAATGATGAAGCATTTTCGTCATTCGAGAATCGGTGTGTCAAGCCCATTATTTTTGGAGTTAGAGTAATGTGCTTGTTAGTCCACTCAGCGTATTTGTTTCTTATTTTTTTTTACCAGTGTCTGCGCGGTTTAGCGGTAATGATTTGATTCAGATGCTGAAGTAGATTTTATTATGATTTTTGAACGGCTACTCATTGCAGGCCTGAAAATCGAGCAGCAAATTCATGCTGTATTTGTCGTAAATATTAGAGTAAACCCTTGCGCGATCTGATCGTGAAGTTTGACGACGGAGTTGATTTTGAAATATCGAAAAGGATGTGGTTGAAAGTGTTACTGTATTTGTTGTTGATAGTGGTTCAAATCTATTTTTAAGCTTTACTTACAGAATTCTTAAAATTTGCCTGTTGAATATTTATGTTTTCAAAGATATTGCTGTGATAACAGATGAGATGTTTCAGTTGATTTGGTTGAAATCATTGATGTTGCATTTCACGTTTGCTGTATTAATTGTGATTATCGGCATAATTGTTGCTGCTGTATTTGGCATGGTTTTTGTTGCTATTGTCGCAAATTTTGTTTTAAGGTTAAATATGTATGTATTTCCTGACAAGAAAATGTTGGTGCAAAAAAAAAAAACTTGTCAGTTTTGGTATTCAATGCTTGGTTGTTAAATCGCAGTTGCAGTTAACTGCTTGTTGTCGATCTGATCGGGAGACTTGGAATTCGCTGTAGCAACAGATTGCAGTGAATATTACTGAGAAGGAAAGTATGTATTCTGATGCTTATGGTCATGTTAAACATCGATCGACAAGTTTGGACAGTGCTGAAAAGGCTCATACTATATGTTGTGGATGCCTTAATATTTGTAGGAGTAGAAGACTCCATTATGGTTGTTAAAATGTTGAAACTGTTAAAAAAATCAAACAGAAGGAGAAGGTAGACTACTTTAAGTTGTCTACAGGTTGTGAAAGCGTTTCTGCTCTGCCGTTGTTTTGCGAGATCTAGGAGGATTTCTTGACGCAAAATGTCCGACTTTCTTATTTTCTATGCGCATTATGACATAGTTCATTTTCATGACACCAATTGAGTAATTTTTGAAGTAGTTCATTAACATAAACAAATTAAATCATTGATGTGAGAATCAATGGTACGTGTTGGTTGGTACCAAACCGTTTGATTCTTTTGAGTTCAAAATGCTGTGCAAGGTTTCCTCAGTATTATGATATGGCATGAAGATTGTTTATTCACGTTTCATAAATGAATTTCTTGTTGACTTCTTACAATAATAATGAATTGATGTGAATTCGATAGTATAAACTTCAACAAAGTGAAGTGCTGAAGTCATAATTATGCGATTTATAAAAATAATTATTGTTAAATATATCAATTTTGGTGAAAGAAGTTTTATGGTTGTTGGCTTAATATGACGTGAAGCATCTTTCGGATTACCAAGCTGAGTAATTGCGAAAAGGAAGAGTTGGATAGCTTCTTGGAAATAGAAAATTTTCTGATTCAAGATTTTTGGACTTAATACAAGTCGGAGATGATACACTTATTGTGTGCTTTAGAATTTCCATATATATAAAGGAAGGTATTGAACGTTGAAACCTGAGTATAGTGAATATTTATTCATGCAAAGTGGTATGGATAAACGTTAGTGTGCTGCAAGCATGTTCTTAAAAACACAGAATTGGAAAAGGCTTGATGTGGTGCTGAGGGCACATTTCTTTTCAAATTGGAGAAACATTACAGATAGGTCTACATGCTTGATAAGGATTGCAGTTAGAGATGCTGTATATCGCGGTGAAGAGAATGGTATAGTTTAAGCATAGCTTAAATAAGGGTAATGAGTACCTGTTTGAATTAAAAAAAAATGTGCAATGGATGAGCAGAAATTTTGAAAAAAAAGGTTGATTATCAAGTTGACATTCACTAATTAAGAAGAGCTGTAATTAGCAGTTGAAGTCCGGGAGCAGGTTTGGCTCGTAACTGGACGAGGTGAGCGGCAGGCTCGTGATTGAAGTGTAATGTGATGATCCGGGAGCACGATTGGCTCGTAACTGGACGAGGTGAGCGGCAGGCTCGTGATTGGAGAGTGTAATGAGATGGTCCGGGAGCACGATTGGCTCGTAACTGGAAGAGGTGAGCGGAAGGCTCATGATTGGAGTGTAAAGAGATAGTCCAGGAGCAGGAAAGGCTCGGAACTGGACGTGTTGGGCGCTATGCTCAAAAGTGTTGACTGGATGGTCCAGGAGCAGGTGAAGCTCGGAACTGGACGCGTTGAGCGCTATGCTCGAAAGTGTTGACTGAATGGTCCAGGAGCAGGTGTGGCTCGGAACTGGATGTGTCGGGCGTTATGCTCGGAACTGTTGGATTGTGGTCCAGGAGCAGGAGAGGCTCGGAACTGGACATGTTGAGCGTTGCGCTCGAAATGGGTTGTGGTCCAGGAGTTGGCGAGACTCGGAGCTGGACGTGTTGAGCGTTATGCTCGGAATTGTTGCATAGTGGTCCAGGAGTTGGCGAGACTCGGAGCTGGACGTGTTGAGCGTTATGCTCGGAATTGTTGAATAGTGGTCCAGGAGTTGGCGAGACTCGGAACTGGACGTGTTGAGCGTTAGGCTCGGAATCGTTGACTACTTAGTCCAGGAGCAGGTGTGGCTCGGAACTGGACATGTTGTTGGATCCAGGAGCAGGTGAGGCTCGGAACTGGATATTAAGCGAAACGCTCAGAATTTTTGATTAGTTGTGTCCAGGAGATGTTAGGTACGAGACCGAACGATTCGTTTCTCAGAAGGGAGTAGTTTGTAACTGGATGAAGCGATGATTGCGCTGTGAATTGATGGTTGATGTTCAAGGGCAAATGTTGCACATAACTCGATAAGAAATGATATGCAAGCAATTGTATGATTTGAATTGATTTTAGGCTGCCAACTGAATGAAGTTGATATACAGGAAGCAGATGAGTCTCGCTACTGTATATGGTATTCAGTGTTGTCTGTGTCATTCACTGAGGACAGTGAAATCGTAGGTTGGCCGAATGTTATATGACCGAAATCCCGGGTCGAAAAGTATAACATTGTAGCACCTTTGCACTATATGCTAAGACTAAGTCTTCTTGGTGGCGTGGTCCGACATGCCTAGATAGCATTGAATAATTGTTTACACAAGTGGCTGATACTGTTTAAGTGCTTGGCCAGTACCAATGTGTTTTGTTTAGGTTCCAATAAAAATGCATTGGTACGCAATAATTTTATTGCCTTACGGATACGCAATATTTTAATGGTCTGATTGCGTATCGATATTGAGTAAGATTTAATGATGACTAAGTGAAGAGCCCTTTTGTAAACAATTGACCAAAATCAAGTAGGCATGGGTGATTTAAAAAAAGTAAAAAGGCAGACTAGACTTGGTCGGACAACGGGCGCGTCACCAAGTTGACGCTCTTATAGCTTAGCATCAAAATTGATCCTAATATTAATAGGCACGCAATTGATGGATCCAGTACGTAATTGAATGGACGATAATAATTGCCCTGTTTCTAAGGCATATGCTAACACATAGTTAGAATTAAATTGTTTTTCATATGGCTTCGATAAATCGATGAGGTTTGATTACGGATTCGATTTATACTAAAATACATAATATACGCGAAGACTAATGATTTTTCAGGACTTTGCACTTACCTCATTATAGAATCTAACTGGAATGTGTTTAAAGGTTTCCTGATCACCGATTGGTTCCATTAGTCGTCTATTAACAGCCCAGAATTGGTCGAATTTATCTGAAAATACAATAATGTTTCTTTTACAGAAAGACGTTTTAATTTGAATTTTGACAATTTAGACGTACCATTTACTAGTCCTAGCCAAAGTTGATTGTGATCTTTCTTTTGCATTGCAGACACCACTTGACCTCGATGCTTAAGTACGTCTGCCTCTTTCAGACAGGACATGAAATGGGCTTCGACAAGTTCTCTGGAAATAAAAGATAAAGATGGGAGCGTCAAAAATACCAGTGTCCTAATATTGCAGTAACATGTTTAAAAAATTAGGTGAGTAGACATTCATTACTTGTCTAAACCAAGTCCTTTCTCGGGAACATTTACACTAATATCTGAACTAATCTTGCTTGGATATTTTTCAACAAATCCGCCATTAGTCGCACAGCCCGACCGGCAATGCAGTTAAAATTCTTAGTTAAGATATGAGCAACCCGGTGTATTTACATAGGGAGACTCAGTTTACGTCAATACGAGATCACAACCTTCTACTATCAAAATAGTATCTTATCGGTAGCTATCGAAGGAAAATTCCTCCTGCTATGTTAGATGTGGGCAACGAGATCTTGAGACAGAGGTTCAGGTATACAAGTTTACCATATACGGGTTTACTGTCAGGGGAACACCTAGGCTTTACGCCCTTATCTGCCGGTGCTTCGAACGTTTTGGACTTTCAGCGTTTCATTGACAAGGTCTTATTGTCAAATCGGGATTTCTTCATCTAGTGAATGCACTTACCTTCAGAAGCCCATCCCGGGGCTGCAACACTAGCTCGTTGGCTTGCTTAACAACCTCCAACCACATCGAGTCCAACACGTTGATGGGCAGGGACCATGGTCCCTTGGGCATACCCATCCCCGAGGTACTCTATTCGCTAAAGACTTCTCTATAACAGTTGTGATCTTCCTTCGGCCCCTATTGGTTAAGCCTTACGTAGAACATTCAGACGTGCATGTCCCAGGTTCGTTGGACCTGCTTTTCACATGCAGGCGGCCACTTCAGTTTACTAGTCAGCAATGCGAGTCGGGCCGTGTGGTGATCAATCCCCAAACTAGTAAGCACATAAGCATTTTCCACCAAGGCTCCCTAACTAGCCCCTTCGAGGCTCGGGTTATGCGAAGCCGCCAGCTCCGAAGCTCACACGATTTGCTTATGGTGATACCTCCCCACCAAGGAACCACCGCAATCGTGTTCGGTCTGTTTATGACTAACCAGCCGTAAACTATGGGAGAAAGCCAGTCATGCCAAGAGCTACCCGTACTTGACTCGAGAGCACGCTAGCATCATCGCCCGAATGGTCTTTGTACAGATCCACGCCATGGCGTACCAACCATACAAGGGGCCTCCCTGCGCTGCTCGGGTACGTGGTGTCGTAACACACCAAAAATCTGTGTCCCACTACACAGCCGTCGCTGTGTCACAAGGACCCAGACCCCCCTGCGGGGAGGTTCAGGTATTCAAGAGGAACCCCTTTAATGATGAGACAGGCATAGCCGTCATTGCAGCGATCCACACTGAGGAACTGGATCAGTCTATCTCGAGGTTACCTACTTTTTCGCCAGAGGAGATTAGACTCCTGAGAACCTGAAGGAGGTTCTTGTTCGCGCCTCAATCCATGTTTATCTCGAATAAACCCGAACATTCAAAACAACTATCTTACACCTAGATCACTGTGAGAAAACCCCTATCGCAGCAGCATACAGTCTCTAGAACAGATCCACAAATATACATGGCCGTTGCACGTCTTTCTGCTAAAAAAGAAAACCAATCCGTTGTCACGTTCACCAGCAATTCAATTCGTCGATGGAAATTTGAAACGTGCGCCGACCAAGATTTCTATTTGACAATCTTTCGGGTTCAAACATTCTGAAAATTCGCCGCAGACGGGAGTCAATGAAAGTATGCCACAGTTACAGGCTGTAACATTCCATGTGCTGTTCCCGACACATCAATGAATCGAATTGGGTAATTCAACTGCGATTTTGGATAAGATGCCGAAACCGCATTTGGCTGGGTTAATATGATGACCGGTTCGTTGTCATTTGGTCTTTGGGTCAAGTGAGGAAAGCCTATGTCGTCAATGTCTTACGAGGGTTTCCTTGAATCACGGCCTTATGTTCTTCTGGTACAGCTGCAAGCAGCACATCACTAATCTCCAAATGAGCAGCACCTTTGGGTTTTGTGGACACAGTGGCAGAAACAGCCTCGACTTCTCTATCGCATTACTGCGATTCCCAAACCAGATAAGGACCATAGCCTTGCAGAATCAAACCGTTCTATAACCATTCTATAACTGTCTTCTGCGTCTAAAGTACTCGAGTCGCTAGTACTAGCAACACTTGGGGCGCACATCAACATCGCCAATAAACCAGCCAAAGCCGTGGAGGTGCAAAATCTTCGCGGGTCCCAATCTGTCTAAAGCAGTACTTCCCAACCGGTGGGGCGCGCCCCCCTAGTGGGGCGTGACGGTTGGCAAAGGGGGGCTTGGGCTCAAGACGAGTGTTTATGTGATGGATTGTATTACAACGGCCATGAGCTGGTAAAATTCTTCAAATCATGAACAAAATTTCGAAATCGCTGCAACCACAATATATGTATTAGTGAGAAGCCTCTGACAAAAGTCTGTTTGATGATTATCGCTGAAGTTGTTTTAGGAATAAAGACCGAGGGAAAACCTGGAGTGCCATACCTGTTAAACTTGAATGAATTTGAAATGATGCTTCATAAAATACATGTAGTCACTCAATGATTTGATTTCAATTTTGCTTGTTGACGCACCGCTGAGCCAAAAAAATTGACTTTGCCAGGGAGGAAAATGAGTTTTTGGTCTAAAACCGGATCTTCAGGTAACATTTTCAGCGCGCAATAATGTAGGGCCAAATCTAGCTCTCCGGCAATAACCAATTCAGCTGTGGCCGCTACGGTTGCTACGTTTTCTTCACTTCGTATCAGAAAAAGTCAAATGTTGCCATGGTGTGACAAATCACCCGCTTGATCGCCTTGATATATATAACCATTTTCAGGACAAAAACACAATTTTCTCAACACACAACACAAATTAACTATAAGTACATACATCAAATAAAATTTACGATTTCGCAAATGAAATTAACGCTTTTACAAGTCAAATTCATCATTCAGCAAATCACTTGTCATTATCAAATCGTTAATTTGTCTTGTTAAAGCGTGAATTTCATTTGAGAGATCGTTAATTTGACTTGTTAAAGCGTTAATTTCATATGTGAAATCGGTAATTTCATTTGATGTATAGTTTATTTGTTTTGAGAAAATGGTGAATTTGTCTTGAAAATGGTTTAATTGTGGAATCAATTCAATATTCAAATGAGCTAAATGTAAGCTTTGGAACTGCTAATAAATTTAAATTGCGAAAATAGTATCCAAGCTGATCTGATTAGTCCAAAGTCTGTATGAGATTTTTCCAATGATACAAATGTCTCTTATTATTTGTCAACGTGGCGAATTCTTAACAAAAGAAAAAGAATGAGCTGAAAATGCCTTCTTCCGTTTTTGAGCGAAATTTTCGTTGGGGGCGCCAGATTCTGCTAACCTGCAAGGGGGGCATGTACTGAAAAAGGTTGGGAACCCCTGGTCCAAAGCGTTTGACATGGTCAGCCATAATCTTCTATTGGCAAATCTACGTAGCTCCACTCCGCCTTAAGTTTTCAAATAAATTGCAAATTATTCTGCTGATCGCCAGTTCTGCAGCGAGTTTAGGAATGGGAAATCTAAGCTCTGCAAAATCGAACAGGGAGGGGTATTATCTGCTACTCTTTTCAACCTTTGCTTATAAGTACTTCCCACACCACCCACGGGACTTGAAATCATCTCATGCGCTGACGACTGCACCATCATGGTGACCGGCAATGACATTCCTGAAATGTGCAACATTAATAATGGTTACTTGGTTGAGCTTAACAATGATTTGATACTATCAGCGCCCTCTGCCACCCTGTTTACCTCGTTCAATCAGGAACATTACAGACGACTATCCATACGAATTGACGACATTGAGATACAAACAATACATGAATCCTAAATTCTCGCTGTTACCATCGACAACGACAAATTCAAGCGGATTATATCTGCGATAAACTCAGGAGCAGAAATAACATCCTCAGAGCTCTAGCCGGCAGTACATGGGGCACGGATAAGGAAAATTTGTTGGCTACTTACAAAGCCGTTGGTCGTCCCTTAGTTAATTATGCATCACCCATCTGAACGAATGGTCTCTGAAACACAAAAAAGACACATACACATTTGTCAAAACGTAGTATCACGCACCGTCCTCGGCTGTCCTCTCGAAACGATCTTCATCAGTAGACCAAAATGGTGACCTTGCGGAACCATAATGGACTTCTTACTAAACAATACTACGCGAATAATTATCTCATCGACAAGACACACAGACGCTCATGTAAGGACAAATAAAGAGTAGTCCATGTGTCAAATTAAAAAGCAACAACAACGCATTAATCTCGGTGATGACGCGATAGATAGCTGTAGACATTACCGTCAGAATGGGCGACATGCTTTCACCGCAGGCCGAGCAACGCGACGCCACGGAGTGGTATACAGCAAGGAAGACGAAGAACGGAAAGTCCATGAGTATAAGAAAGATCCTTTCGATAACTCCGCTTACAAGACGGCTATAGCTAGTATATACACCCATGAAGTCCAAAAGGTGACCCAAGAATTCTCGGACAACCTCGTAAATGGCACCAAACCACCAGTCATCTCTCTGGATGAGCAGCAGTTACCCATAGCCATCCGCTTAATCCTGGTGGGTCGGCTTGGCTCTCTCTCTGCTTCCTGTTAACCCCTTTGAGGCATAGGGCAACTACGCTTACTTTCCACCTCGTTCTGTTCTGTGCCATCGTCCTTAGGTATCTGTGCCTCTTGTTTAATGAAGCAGCCTCGCTATCAACCAACCTTCTCCACGTGTTTCTTGGTCGTCCAACACGGCGTCTTGCATTGGCTCCTTGTGGGTTCCAATTTTTTGGCCCTCTTCGAAGAGTATGACCTATCCATTGCCACTTTCCCCCTTTTTGACAGAAGTGCCTATCCAATCCAGGCCTGTGATATTAAGGAGATCCTCATTCAAAATAATCTCCGGCCAGCATATTTGTAGGATAGGACATAGACACTGGTTTACAGCTTAGTTGTTATCTCATTGGTTAAGTCATAAAGAGGCACATATTTTACAATTAAATTGAAGATTCGCATTTTGGTGCGCCTGGAAATGTTATGTTGCCAGAAGGGATCCAAAGTGATGAAGGCTGCCCTAGCCTTGTTGATACGCGATTGCACATCAGCGCGCCGACATCTGCTGCGACTATGCTTCCGTTGTCGACTGTCTGGCTCGAAACACTAATACCGCTTTGTCCTTCTGGATCAGAGCTCAAGTACTTGGTCTTGGCAGCGTTTATTTTGAGCCCAGTATTACGACTGTAGTCTGGCTGGTGTAGTGGTTAGTGCCATGACCATATCATGGATTCGAGACTCATCGTAAACAAATTCAGTTTATTGTTTTTCGATCTCACAGACTATGATCTCACTCAGATGATTTAGCGAGTACCCATTTATGAGGATAAATAATAACACTGCTGAGCGTGCTGTTGATGTTAACAACACAACAAAAAAGCAGTTAGGATCTTGGGCAATTGGATGTCACTAACACATCTGCGGCCAGGGTGCAATGTTGGACTGTCGCGCCTGTTATTTTATAACGACTTTTGCAATGCAGATCATCCTCATCATCATTTTCCATTTTATTTGATAGAACACAAATATTATCTGATACGTTTCTTTTGGGCTTGAAGCGCGCTCACTAGTAAATCAAGAGTAGGTGACAAAAATGCAGCCTTGTCTCACTCCGTTATGCACCTCAAAAGCATCTGAAAGCTAACCCTTGTGTAAAACCCTGGTAGGATTCCTTGATGATGGAAATTATGTTATTTGCTATGCTTCTCATACGAAAAGCTTTCCAGATATAGTCCCGGTCAACGCTATCGAACGCCATCTCGATGCCAATGAACATGAGATGTAATGGGAATTTTCACTAGGCGGACGGCTCATTAATAATTCGGAGAGCGTTAATATGGTTGCTACATGAAAATTCCTCCAGAAATCCAGCCTGTTCAGCACTTAAAGTGCGATCAACTTCATCCTAAATCCGGTTTAAAAGAGGCGTCTTCTTCTGACGATGAAGTTGCACTTACAGGTCCAAAGCTGTTGTTTAGAACCTAAAAAAGTGTTTTACCATTTCCGCAGCTACTGTTCTTCGGTAACGAACAGAGGCTCTATTTTTATCATTCACCGGATGGTATCTTCTGAAAAATTTGTCAATTAGCTTATATATCTACCTCGTCGTCTTTATCGATGGCTTGCAACCGCTGAAATTAACTGGTACGAATTCTTCACTGAATACTGGTCATTGGTCTCTCTAAAAAATTGATGTTCTCGTACTACTTTGCGATGTAAGTAGGGGAACTCTGATCTGCGATAATCTCTCCCCTCTGTTCGGCATCTTTGTGGATTTTGGACGGGCAACGTATTCGTGGCAATGGCGGGTTTCGCATCCACAATCGCAAAACTTTTTCGAACACTGTACTTGCTCCCTTCAGAGCCTTGTCAACTCTTTTAGTGGAGTCTGCAAGAGTTCGTGAAACAAACCGTTTTCGAATTCGAGAACTGGCTGAACAAGTTCAAATTTATACGGAATGTGTCAGTCTTTGCATGAATGAGAGCTCCTTCACATTCCGGGGTAAGTTCTATACAACTACTTCAGGAGTAGCGATGGGTAACTTTCGCTCACAGCTGATTGATGAGAGGTTCGTATCAGCCATCGATGACTAAATTAAGGCAAGAGCGTTGATGCCTAAGGTCCGGCTCAGATACGCAGAGGACATTTTTTCCGTTGTCAAGAAGGATTATATCGACCCTATTCTCTCTTCAATAAAAATAAAACGTCTGCCATCCAGCGGACAATACCCGTGACTTCTAACCACACATTAGCGCACAAGATGGCGGCGGCGTGATTTTATCCTGAATACCGCCATTAAAGCCAGATTTTGCGCTCATCGAGAGACTAATTCAGAAAAAAAAACTGGCAGTTCTCAAGGGAAGACTTCAGCACTCTTTTATACAACACTAACGAGTCTGCCGAACAACGTATAAGCGTCCCTAAATCCTTTCTATTCAATAAAATTAAGAATTTTTGTTCTAAACATAATTTATATGTCGTTGGTTCAAGCAACAATTCAGTCATACGGACCCAATTACGAAGCGTCAAAGAACCCATGAGCCTCGAGGATAACAGCGGAGAGGTTAGTTACGACGAGGTTCGCTGAGCGTATGAGGGAAGCAACGAGTGGCAACCGGAATCAACAGTCCAATCGTCAGTAGCCGCCCATATCATCGAAGAAGGACCCTTGGGAGAGCATGGGGAACCCCAACCGACTTTTAAATACCGACAGTGGAAATTGACCGACGAGAGAAATAAAACTGGCCGTAAAAAAATCATCAACAAGCCGAACGAACGTCTCATTCTTTGCTTTTCCTGATAAGGTCGCCTTCAATCGTTCATTTCCCATTCGATTTGAGTGAGCCTAGTATTATTACACTCGTCCGAACTTTCCAAAAACCGATCTTGGTCACTTGCTCATAGTAGAATCAGTACGAAGTATCCGAGGCTCGTTTAATGTTTAGATTAGAGCGTAAGGTACGTTCAGGTACGCTGAACGCAAGATACAAGCCTACATACTCGTCAGTGAACCCATGAGCCTCAACTACATACTACTACTACTAATATTTGTTTCTGTCTTCTGTCATCCTGTTTGTGGACAATATCGATAGCGGTCTGTTCATTTTGCTGATGCCTGCACCCCCCAGTATGGCAATCACTGCTGTACAGGAACGATGTATTTCATTTTATTGATGTACATACTTGCTCGAAAAAAGCCTGTCAACTAAAATCTTCCAAAACAAAAAGAAGAATTTGAATTATTATGCATTAAAGCGATTCCACTTACTTGGATGAAAACTTGAAGAGAATCTCTTCTGGGAATTTGGAAAAATGTATTGTCAAGGTCCATGGTAAACCCTCGCCCTCCGGATGGAATAAGTCGTACAGAACACCTAAAATAATAAAATTCATTACCATTCAAGAAAAATTCAAGTCAGAAAAAATTAAAAAAAAAGTGTCTGCCGAAACCCGGGATTGAACCGGGGACCTTTAGATCTTCAGTCTAACGCTCTCCCAACTGAGCTATTTCGGCGTATAACTACAGTATGTTATGAACGGTACTTGACACTCAGTTGGTTTCGTTTTGACAAAAAATGTAAACAAGCCAGACACACTTATCGATCTCACAAGCAACGAATGAAAACAAAGATACTCCCGAAAATATCGTCACAGGCAACTCACCAATAGGATAATGTGACTTCAACGGCGTTCCATTGTAATCGAACCAAATCTCGCCGTCTTGCAGTTCATTGGAAATGTATTTCGTGAAATATTTCTTAACCTGAAACATTGATATTCTTGTTAAATTCACTCTTTTAGTTTGTACAAGTATCTAGCATCCACCTTATCAGTTACCAATGGCAAGTAGCTCAATCGCGACACCATCAAATAGAAATCTTCAGGCTGTTGGAGGCCAACCACTTCGTCGGGGTTGGCCTGAAAACACACGGGTATTTGACCCTCCCACACGATACGAAGCACTTCGCGGTCATTGGCCATTTGTAGTCTTTTCTACGTTGCAATAATATTTATTGTAAACAAACCGATGCAAAAAGATGCAAATAGAAATCAATAAATTTGCAGTAAATGCAGCCGACCACTCCGGATTATTACTCACTTTTGCACAACACAACAAAAACGTGAAAACAGCTGATTTTGACAATTTATTTTATTGATTGAAATTATACGAGTCGAGTTTTATCAAAAACATAGAACTGGAATAATTTCTTCTGGTTTGGTTGATGTCATAAATAGTCTACAATAGACTGTGGTTGTAGTATAGGCTGTGGAGTGACGCGTATTGTGAATTTATAGCTAAGACGAGAACATTTGGTCTCGATATTGCATACCTTTAGGGGTTTGATGTCTCAGCATTTAATTTATCAGTGATGCCCAACTTTTTGGGAGTGATTTCTATAACACGATCTGAGAAAAATTGTGTACTTTTGATAGGATTGTTTAAAAGTCGTCCATTTTTAACACATTTCTGCCATTTGTCAAAAAAAAAATCATTTACTAGTATTTGAATCGCTTTCGCATGATCCATTTGTAATTAAATTTTTATATTAATTAGTTTACGTTTAAAGTCTCTCCCAGTCGTATGGGATTCAGTATCCATATAGAAATAGAACCAAGGAACAGTGAGAAAGTTTCCACTTTTCGCCGAAATATGCATCTTCCTGGCTCCTAGCCGGTCGAATAAACAAGGGACGCCATTACTGGCTGTGGAAAATGACGAAGTGTTTGAGAAAATTGAAATATGGTCGCTATGTGGAATTGTATAGATTTTAATCCCAAATGTTACAAATTCTTTATTGTTTTTTGGGTAATGTTTGCCTTTTTGATATTATTTCACCAATTTGCTTCAAAGTTATGGCAAAATTATGATAGTAATCGAAAAGGCAGGAGTACCTACGGATAAATATAGGAAAGCGGTTCAGATCGTTTAAAAATAAAGCAGGAGTGTGTTCCTTAATTGACTCGTAGTCGTAGCTGTAGTCATCTCTAACTACTGTCATAGTTGTGAGCGGTATAGCTATTTGTATAACTATCGGAGTTTTAGAACGACGGAAAGTGAAGGTGAGTAACTATTTTTACTCAGATCCTATAAAAGGAACGCGCTCCAGTTTCCTTAAATTACGATCAGATTCAATGTCGTAAAAAAATCTATTTGCATATTTAACTTCCTGTTAATTATCAGAGACCGATATTGCAAAATATGGTGGGATTTTTTTTGTTAATTTTTGTTAGGATGCAGAACAACCACCAAGATTAAAAACAAAAATTTTTGCGATCCCAAAATCACCTAATGGCTGGTCTCTATTTTAAAATGAAGAGTTATATCTGCTTGTATTAGGAGGTTTTCACATGTGTATCTACTTATAATCTGCCAGATTTCGTAATCTGTTTCAAAATGTAAGCAATTTGACAGCTCAAATTAAGTAATTTGTACAGATTGCATAAAAGACGACTATGCCTAAAAAATGAGACGATTTAGTGTCTCGTGGAAAAACCATATAAGTTATAAGTGTCTGCCTTCTTCGAACCTAAATCCATAACAGTATCATTGAAAACAGTGCTGGATAAGATGTTTTTAGTTACATAGGATATACATACACACCATTTTCAATTATTTTGGCTTTGAAATTGTCTTGCAGCCAATAACAACACTTTAATTTTTATCGAATCTTCCTTCTCTCGTATATTAAGCTGAAATTTTTCCATTTTCGTGGTGTTTTTGACAACATTAACAAAAAATGCAATTACTACGTAACGGTAAAAGCAATTTTCCTAAAACAAAATGTAGAGTCTACCATGGGTCTATGGCGAACCGGTTGCGGGACACCCTGTATATATTATAAATTCATAATCGTCTTTCGCTTCATTATAAATGTGTATAACTTAAGGATTTTTTGTATTCTGGCTGGTCTAGCGGTTAGTGCGCGCACCTTCGGTGCACAGGGTCATTAGTTCGAATCTCACCGTGAGCCATGGTGTTTTTCGAACTCACGAGCTTGTGACGGACTATTATCTCACTCAGATGCAGGGCCGGATTTCCCATATGGGCAACCCGGGCAGCTGCCCGGGCGGCAGATTTTAAGGGGCGGCACATTTTTTAAACTTGCTTTCTCGCGAAAATATTAGCATTCACAACTCGAAAAAAGTTGAGAATTGGAGATATGTATCATAGTTGACAGTGAAAGTGTTATTTGGCTCCTTTATTTCTATGTTTCTATACTACTTTGTCTTATCTTATGATGCGATATCATGCATCCAGGACCGGATTTCCCATATTCCCCCAATTTTAAAGGCGGCATATTTCTGAAACTTTCATCCATTGGATAATGTTGTGTGAAATATACACATTTCGATATTTTAGGAGGCAGTTTAAATAAATTAGAAAAAAAGTAAAGAAAACACTGCAAAAGTCGTTCCGTTGGCGGACTTACATATCTGATGTCATTAAACGTTTCGAATTCTGCCACCCTACCGACCTTGTCCCTTATTTTTGCAATCCAACGATTGATCAATTGATCCTCGACGTTAAAAATGCCGCCGTAGGCTTCAGCCTGCCAGTTCACCACTATCTTCTTCTTCTTCTTGTTTGTGCGGAAACCCCTTGTGGGGCATGGTGCGTTCACTCAGCCGTTTATAGTCTACTTCGAGTAGTGGCGCAACCAGGATCTTGTCCTGGAGGGGGCTAAGGCTAGCCATATTACTGAGCATTTGTCATGTTCGTGATTTTTGTGGATTTTCAAGTTCTAGTACCATCATTCGATTCCGCAATCATCGCTCTGAAGAATACCGTCAGAGCGAATGGTTTTCTATAATTTTGGCTTACATCTTTACCATTTCCTACGTTGGTGAGTTCAGTGCAGAAAGGGTGAAATCACCGTGAATATGGATTATTATCTAAGGATTGTTCTGGGTATCACTATAGTGATGCGCAGGAATAAATGTAAATTCGAGGGTGTTCAGCAGGGTATTGGAAGAAATTGCCACCGCAAACAGAGCAGAATTTGTGAATGCTCGCGGTACTACACGAGATAAAAATTGAATTAATAGGCACAAACAAAAACCGAACCGAAGTTGGGTTAGTACCGTTCTAATGGGTTCAAGCACCGATGACTGTTCTTTATGTTACTCTTGTATCTAGTTTAATTTTGGTTTATAAAATATTTGTACAGCAATGATAATATATTTTTGCGAAATTTCCTACGGAAATATGTTTTACCGATGCCTTCTACTTTTTACCTTAATTACGTACAGGAAGCTACCTACTAATGCACAAGTAAAATGAATTTTTCGTCTAGATAGAGTCTCAAAAACTTAAATATCACTGAAAAATTAAAATCTTCAGTTGATTTGCTTTTCTACAATGTCTGCGGTGAAAAATATTTAGAGCTCGGTGAAAATGATTAAAGAAGCAGGCGGCGACAACTTTTTTTTAATCATCTCAAACCCGTGCGCTTGTTTGTACACGGAGAGGTTTCTAAAATTATGGTAATGATGGTGTAACCGGCACAGAGTATCGACGACACTGGTGAAGAGCCAAAAACACAATTTTTTTGAAAATATGCAACGGAAAGCCTGCCCTCATATTTCATTTAATAGTTTTTCTTTCATAATTTCTTGGTCTGGGAGGGGCTTTACATTGCATATAGAGGACTGTATATAATAGGTGTGTTTTTTTGGTTATCCCGTGCAGGTTTGGGTAACGAAACTTCATATAAAAAAATGACAGGTGCGTCAGCTGTCATTTTTTTTATATGGAGTTTCGTTACCCAAACCTGCACGGGATAACCAAAAAAACACACCTATTGTTGCAAGCACTATAGATTTCCTGGACCACGCCGAGGTTCGATCTCCGGACCTCTACCCTATTATAACGAAAGGTCTTGACCACCAATAAACGGATCTATTCCCTGGATCCACTTTCTTTTTCCTGGTATAACATATCCCACCTCCTTCCGGAAACTGCAATTTCGGGCTGGTTTCATTAAGTATTTAAAACGGCCATGTCTGGGGCTGCAGCTGGAGAATGGTTGTGACTAAGAGAAAAAGGACTTAATATCCATTATTTGGGAGTCGAGACCTTTCGATTATCCATTATTTGGGAGTCGAGACCATTCGATTGACTTCAATTTCACTAAACATTACGAAAACTCATCCCGTACTGAAAACAATCAATTTAGTGGGCTCTAGCGGGAGAACGGACTCCAAGGATTATCCGCTCCTCCATTCTGAACATTAGTTTTGATTAGAAATTCAATCCAAATACTTTGCTAAGAATTAAATTAGCTGCAATTTTCACTGAAGTTCTGCTACTTCAGGAAACGCCGGTACCAACGTACGTTAAACAAAATTGTACACCTCCCATGAATGCGACTGATCTATTTTCAGCTTAAACTAGTGACGAAGGGCGGCAACTCGACTACTGCCCAGGGGCGCTACAGAGGGTAAATCCGGCCCTGCTCAGATATTAAACGAGTACCCATTTATGGGGATAAATGACACTGCTGAGCGTGATGCTGATCTCATTACCTCAACAAAAAAGCAGATAAGATCTTGGAAATCATCCTGCGGCCTTAGTCCAATGTTGGATTGTCGCGCGTGTTATTTATTTATAACTTATGGATTTGCTCAAAATTTACCGTCTCCTAACGGCCTTGTTGAATCCGCGAACCTGGTTTCAAGACTTGAAGTATTGTAAAGAGCAGTGGCGCAAATAAGGGGGGGATTAAGGGGATCAATCCTCCTTCGGTTACACTTTTGTTTCTCATTACTTTAGGTACGTAAAACAAAGCAAAAGTAAACTTTTTGCTAGAATTATTCAACGTGTGTAGTGTTTCAAAAAAACCTGAATCCATATTCAGAACTACAATAGAAAATTTAGCACTTCCTCAAATTTAAATTGTATAATAGAAGCGTATAGATAGAATAGAAAACTTCAGCAGAGGGCTTTACGTTCATCTACTTTTTGATATTGGATCTAGAAGTGCTGCTGGAAAAATTAAATGTTAGCACTGATTGAAAATTTGTCGCCGGAAAATCTTAATGTTCGGCTCTTCCACAGAAGCGGAATCTCCAATGGTGAAATAAACTGTACATACTCGTAAGATTATAAAGATTTCTTTCGGAGAGTGGAAAGCTAATGCGAATGGAGAGAAAACGCTGTACAACTGCTTTCATTTTTTAAGCATCCTCTATTGCTTGAGTTTATCAACATTCTTTTTTTTTTTTAACTTAAAACACGAATTCTAAATTATCGGAAAATTTCGATTTAAAAACACAAATACTGTACTTTATCCAAATATACTGGGCATACCCAACGAGATCTCGTCTTCACAATTTCCCTTTTCTGGACCTATAACTATATGATTTATTTTAATCCCTGTTTTGAGGTGTTCCGGCCTGAAAAGCAGCGATGCTAGGTGTTCCGTGACTCCGAAAAGTTTGGGAACCACATGTCTAACCCAATATAAAGCTCTGATCCTCCAATAGGGAAAATTCGTAAGGAAATTGGAATACTAGCTGTAGTAAAGAAGCCAAAATTATAGATGAATATTTTCAGGACTCAGTTTCTCGTATGGCAAATTGCTATCTTTTTTACATCAAAATTTGCTAAAAAAAACTGCCAATTTGAAGTGTAATAAATACAGAAATTGTTATTCTGAAATTCAAAATTTGATAACCGTGAAAGTGTCTCTCCGAAAAGCTATCTACGCCACTGGTAAAGAAGAAAAACAACATTTAAGATTTTCCATGAGAGTTTAACTTTGGGCCCTAAAAATTTTGTTTTAAAAAATTTTACAGCCAAATTTCAAGAAAGGATTATCTTGACCAGGATGGCACTCTTCTAGAATTTTGGAGACGACATATATAATACCCAATAGCTGTCAAGTCTCGAAAGCTCGAAAGGGACGAGTACCGTGATTTGCCACTTTCTGGTTATTATAGCTAAGGGTATCTGTCTCTACCGCCTGAGCAATAATGATCCAGCCTGATTTGGTTCTCTTTATTAGATAACAAACAAAACGTGTTGGATTCATTTGTACCGGGTGTACACTTAATTTGATCCGATTGAACTAATTGTTGGAAGAGAGTGTGGTCGCACTCGACGGCTGGGATGAAAGCAGTGGCGTAGATAGCTTTTCGGAGAGGGGAGGGGGGATCATTTTGCTAGATTACTTATACTTTTACGGTTATCAAATGTTGAATTTCAGAATGTAATTTTCTGTATTTATTACACTTCAAATTAGCATTTTTTTTAGAAAAAAACGGAGTCCTGAAAACATTGCATCAATAATTTTGTTTTTTTTTTTTTTTACTACGGTGAGTGAATCCACAGTACATATTCCATTTTTCGTACAAATTTTCACTACTGCGATTGGAGCATCAGAGCTTTATATTGGGTTATACCAGTGGCTCCAAAACTTTTCGGAGTCACGAAACACAGACAAAACAGGGATTCAAATATTTCATATAGTTATATGTCCAGAAAAGGGAAATTGTGAAGACGAGAGATCGTTGGGAATGCCCAGTATATGTGGATAAAGTACATCTTTTTAAATCGAAATTTTCCGATAACTCAGAGATTCGTGAGTAGATAATATTCTAAAATTTTCAAACTTGTAGGACATAAATTATAAATTTGGAGGCCCTAGCTATCAGCCAATTGTTTGAAAAGGATATCATAAATGTGAATAGAACTTAAAATTGGGACAGTTAAACATTCATTTAAAAAAGTCGTAGGAAAGTTTCGATTAATTAACACAGATTTAATTCTCTAATTTGTTTGCGCCTTAATTTAAATCCCAGAAACCTCGCCCCAAACACTGTGGATATGCTTTATTTTATTTATTTATTTATTATTACTAAACGGACTAGTAGTCCTATATAATTCACAAAATACACACTGCTTCTTTTTCCATTTCATATTGTAGAAAGTTGTAAAAGAAAATCGGTGGAGTCTCCGATGCTGGTCGAATATTTTACAGTTAAGTTGATTTCCGGTAGGATTGCCATGTTCAACAGCGTCCGCCTGAGAACCCCGCAAAGAAAGCGATATCAGAAGTTTCACTTGATGGACCCAAGGCCAGAGGCAGACCGAAGAACACCTGGATATGTAAAATGAAAAAGCGACAACAACGCATTGGTCTCGGCGATGAAACGATCCAAGATAGAGCTGCCTGTAGAAATATGCTGAGATATTACCGCTAAAACGGGCGATGTGCCTACATCGCAGGTCGAGCAACGCGAAACCATGGAGCGGTATAAAGAACAAGGCAAGGAAGAAGAAGAAGTAGATTTCCGGTACAGTGTAGCACACTAGGTTCGGAATTTTAAAACTTACAAATATTTTTTCGTATGAATTGTTTGCATTTTTCCAATTTTCAGATATATTTGAGAAAGAGCTCTTCATGGAACCCTAGGGTACGCTTCAATTATAAATTGAAGTTTGAGGAAGTTCTAAATTTTCTATTCAATACGTAATACAGTAATAATACAAAAAGTGTATCCGAGGGGGGGGGGGGAATTGATCCCTTGATCCCATCCCCCCTTATCTACGCCGCTGGATGAAAGTGAGTGTGGCGATTGTCCGAACAACTTGAGACCCACAGTGGAACGCGAAAAATGAACCAGTGGATCGTAATCAATTACAAGCGTTGTGTTCCAATGGGATGGCATGTAGTCCGGTCGGTGGACTGCCAAGCCATTTGGCCACTTTGATATTCTCAACCAATTGCCACAAGATACGATCAAATCTACAACGGGCTAAGCCGTGACTACACCAAGTTTCGGGAATAACTTCGATGTCAGATTTCCGACCAGGTGCGAATGGATGGGGAGTGAGTTAATAGGTGAATACGATCTCTCCCTTTTTACAGATGGGTCGAAAATGGACTGTCGTGTAGGTGCAGGAGTCTTCTGTGGCACACTCAATATATCTGAATCTTACCGTCTCCCTGATCAAGTCAGTATTTTCCAGGCTGAATTGTTTGTAATCATGAAAGCATGTCACGCAATGGGGAACATACAAGACAACAAAAACATAGCCATCTGTTCAGATAGTCAGGCCGCTCTGAAATCCGTAGGGATATCCTCCAAGCTTGTGAAAAGCTGTAAAGAAACACTGAGAAACCTTGGAGGAAGGCACACAGTCACCCTACTTTGGGTGTCGGGATACAGGAACATACAGGGAAACGAGGTTGCAGATGAGTTGGCCAAACTGGGGGAACTCTGGACAGCTCTCATGCGAAGTGCATGGATTCCGATGGCAGCTGTCAGAAAAATATCCTCTCATTATCTCGCGAATGCTAATTGTAATTGGCGGAATATTACAACTTGTGTAAGTACATCGCAGGGAATCTTTAGCCATCCTATGACAGGAAAAGAACGGAAAAGACTTACAGCGGTTATTACTGGACATTAGCCAACAGGGGACCATGCAGGCAGGCTGCACAACTCGCACTGTCGAAGTTGCGAGAATGCAAATGAAAGATAAACTCTATTTCACTTTCTATGCGAATGCCCCGGTCTCGCCAGATCCTGCTACCAAACGTTAATATGTGCCTTTAGCCGCCTAGAGGGCGTCGGAGGCTAAAATAGGGGAGCGCTTTTCGCGCTAATTGAGCTCTTGGCCTGTCTCGCCTTTAGCTACCACATTTACCAACCAAATCTACAGAAAATTTCAAGATTCTCTGTTTCAGCGTTCGGGATTTCAAGGATGCAATTTAAAGTATAACATTTAAAACTTCACTCCTCTCCCAGTCCTTTTTAACTTGTTGTGGAAAGAGACCTTAGCTGCTACCGAGTTTGACTAAAGTGCCTCTCTCTGAGACAGTCCAGATAACGCCATACCGATGTTGCAGTTCAGATTTTTCAGCTTTTAATCAAAATAAGAATTGACCCGCACTCAAAACATAATTCAATCTCACGAAAGCCGCAAATGTGCAAATTAAACAGGCAATCAGTGTGCTCAATTTTCACACGTTTTTCCTATTTATAGATGCACACATGTTAACATTCTCACCAGAACCAGAACTCAATTTTCTCTCTCTTCCAATTGAAACGCTATTCTTCTTCATAAAATATCATGGGTCATGTTGGCCTTAAAGGAGTTGTTTTAATTACATGGCATGAATTGTCTTCCTCTCTCATTGGTTTACCAATTAGCCACATATGAGCCACACGAATTCTATAAATGATAGCGAATCGTGAATACCAGAAGGAAACAGGATACTGTTGTACAATACGTTTTTGAATGAATTGAGAAGCTTTGATAGCTGCCCCAGAGTATGATACGATGAGCCACAACTAATGGAACTCTTTGTTTCGTATATGCTCGTCCGTTCAACGAAGCATACCGATAGGAAGGATTGGGAATTATTTTCGGTTGGCTCTTCACTATGTCTGTTGTCTGGTCGTTTTGCGGGCAAATTCGGGTCATGGAGTTGCAATAATTGTCACTTTCCTTGACAATGGTGTTATGAATAGGCTCTGGTTTTCCTTGTGTGTAGTTTGAAATAAATGAAAATATTTTCTAGTCCCTGTGCATTATTTGTTTCAAATGGTATATAGCGATGCTGCTATCATTTACAAGAACAATCTCAAAGTACTCAAAAAGTGTATAACGTAAAAGAAATCAATAAAAGGACGCAACATCTTCAATCACTTACTAAAACTTTATTAATCAGACTTTATGGGCATTAACAACAGCGTGTAAATTGTGCACTCCGTTTCAGAGTTGAAAACGTCATAGTATCACGATAAAACTTAGAAAGGACCAAATGTACACTCAACTCTATCGCTGGCAGAAAGTCAACTGCCGCATAATAAATTGATGATTGCCTAAGGACAACGAATGTCTTCATTGATAGAAAAAATCACAATAATGTTGTACTTGAAAGACGGACCGCCTAAATATACTCCCAGGCTAATACATATAGCTTTTCACCATAGTCGACATCGATCCTCGTTTGGAAACATGCCAGAGCCTTTTCGACATGCAAACGTACTACTAAATTCCGGCGAATTGGCCAGGACACCTTTCAATCGAATCTGCCCGGGGCAGTGTGAATCTTCCAGTGCATATTTCATGGCAGTCGGTGTTGCCGACTCACACCAAAGATTTGCAAATGCTATGAAGAGCAGTTGTTCGTGCGTGTAATGTTCAAATCCGGGCAGAAGTGGTTCCGGCCCATTTGTCTCCTTGTAGATTTTGTAGGCGTAGAAAGATTCGCGAAGGCCACCATTGTCGGCGATATTTTCACCGAGCGTAAGTTCACCGTTCACCTGAAGATATGGAGAGAAATTTGAAAATGTTTAAAGAATTGTTTTTAACGAAAATTTGAATGATCGTCATACGCACGTAATCGTCAGCCTCTTTAATATAGTAACTTCCATATTGCTTCACAAAGCACGTCGTCCGGTTCACATACTCCTCAATTGTCTTGTTCGTCCACCATTGCTGCATATTTCCCGTTTTATCGAACATCCGGCCACTATCATCGAAGCCATGTGTGAGTTCATGCCCCAAAATTGCTCCAATGGCTCCGTAATTTAAAGCTCTGTTGGAGAGAATATCTTTAGTAGCGTCGCAAGCAAGGAGATAAGGACACGTCGACAATAGAATTTTCACAAACAGACTTGAGGATGAGTAGTGAGAATGAGGTGCCAGCACATACCTGTGAAGCATATCATCCTTGGGAAATTATGAAGTTGTCGAACTAAAAATTTCCACCTTAAAACACATGACTGTGCACACGTTGTTCACTCCGCATACAGTGCTAGGGTTATACCATAATGGAAAATTTATAATGGAATTGTGCAAAATGTGTAGCGTAAAAAATGCCAACACCAAAACGCTTGTTACCTTGACTTTTTAGGTGTTGCGAGTGTTAAACACAAAGCGTGCTATAATGTGAACAGTGGATGTCTATTATTGAGCAAAATATCAGATGGGAATCAATTATCCTGATTACTTACTCGAGACCAAGATTATAAAAGGGATATTGAAGGATAGCTATCGGAATGGCTGAAAATTCAAAATGGATTCATTAGAAATACCCTCACGACTTCAGCGAAATATTTGTCAATTTACTTATAGCATTCGCTTGGAACGTATGAAACGCATTAACATGCGAAGGAGCGGTGGCCCATCCAAATTTATTCTCCCTTTTCAATGTATTCAATTTATTCATCATTCGCCACTCGAGGATTCCAATCATATTCCGCAAGTGTGTCGTAGCATTCGCCTCAATATCCTCATACACCTCGTCCAGCGCGGTCTTATTCATAATCCACTCGGGATATCCAATTAGACTCTTCATACTCCACGATTTCTCCAAAGTCTGAACTTTAGTCTCGCTATCCATCCAGCTGATACCTTGCACTAAATTATTAAATGCTTGTCGAATATTCGCTAGCATTGTCTCGACTTTGGGTCGGGTCTCCACATGAAAATTCTCATCCGTCAAACTATAGCTGACGGCCATCCCCAGCAAATTATTAATACCATTTGCACAGTACAACGATCGAGGTGTGGATCCTTCGATTTTTATCAGAGCCTTAATGTAATCATAGTACAAATCGCGTAATGATGACGTGGTATGCATGGCTAGCTCTTCGACGACACTCCACCAGATAAAGTATTCGATGAATTTTAAGTCGCTGGACGAAATGAGTTCCGTGATGAGTTGTAAGTACTTTATATCGGCCTTGGATGTAAGGATTTTATCGGTGGATGGGTCAAATTTGGCCGTCGATCCGTTCATAATTTGAGTGATGTACTTATCCCAGATGGGCAGGGATTTCGGACTAATCTCATGGTCGGTTTGATTCTGAAAGTCGGCGAGAGTGATGTCCATGATGTCATCGTTGGATGATTCGTCGCTGGCGTTTTTGGTCATGTTTTCGGCCTCTTCGCTGAACTGTAAGGACGAAATTTGAATATGGCTTGTCTGTATTGCTAAGAAGTAAATTTGATTTAAAATACCTTTAATAAGTCCTTTGTTATTTCGACCATTTTTCTAGCTGCTGAAGTAAGTGTTGGCAATGATGACTCCAAATCGTATTTCTCATCAACCGAGAGTAGTATCACAGCCGTTGTTTTAAGAATATAATTCGTATAAGGCGAAAGTGTTGTACTTTTATCGTCATCGTCTTCGTCGTCACTGTTTCCATCCTTTGTTTCCTCTACCTCTTCGGCTGAACCCAACAGAAGCCTTCTCTTAGCGCGTTTTACTTTTTTGTAGTGATCCTCATCATTGCTGTAAATCAGAAAATTTTAGGATTTTATGAATAAAGATAGATACTTTTCGTATGAGATGTTGGTATACTCTGCGCAACAAATGCCAAAGTTTCAGCGACATTTCCTTGCAAGAAACGGTAAAGATGTCCTTATGGGCACAAAAGGCTCTCTTTTTTCTGTGGACGGTGTACTATAGACGCTATGGATATCAGAATACAGGATGCGTTTAGACGAATGTCAATAAACTGATTGTGAATTTTTAAAAAGGATCTTACCACCAAACAGGATATTTTTCGACAGGAAGCAGATTATGAGCATGATGGATGTCATTTGATGGATGGAAGGGGATGTTTAGGGGATTACATATGATCAGTTTTAAAAGATTTTCGGCCTTCAGGAGTAACAGGATAACGGTAAGTCCTTGCTTAAATCAACGCGTAAAAGTCAATATTTAACTGCAACTACAGCCTTTATGTACGGTGACCAGACTCCCGAAGGCCCAATGCTGTACACATACTTGCAAAATTCGGTTCTCAAGCAAATCCTCAGCCATACTTTCAGGTTCCAGGTCCGAGGTCTATGTCGCACAAATGTTGGCTTATTCTCTAATGCATGACAGACAGAGAAAGGTCTGAGCGCAGTGAAGGGTGAACTACGGATCTAAGTAATTATACGGACGTGTCATAGGTCTAAATTTAACGAATTGCCATCCATTGGCTCACCGATCGCTTCGCTCGCAACTCGCCTTATCATTCTTAGCACCAGCACTGCGTCGCAAAAATGTTGCTGAATTATAAAAAGCGCGACTGACATGACAAGGTCTGGTCTGGAGGAAGCGAAGGGCGAGGCACAGTATTTGAGTAACTCTAAGGACAAGTCAGAGAACAACATCTTACCAATTATGTTTTCCATTGACTAACCGCTCGCTGGACTCGCTACTCGCCTTATCCTATTCTGAAACAGCAATACGTCGCAAAACTGTTGGCGAGTACTAAATACCGCGACAGACAGAGCGAGGTCTGAGCAGAGCGAAGGCGAAGTGCAGAGTCTGTGTGTACGAATGGACGACTCAGATGTCTAAATCCTACGAATTCCATTGGCTCGCCGCTCGCTGTGCTCGGCTCATCCTATTTCCCAGCAGTGCTACGTTTCAAAAAGGTCTAAGCGGAGCGAAGGGCGAAATATATAGGATCTGAGTAATCCTAAGGACCAGCCAAAGGACTAGATCTTACCAATTGATTTCTATTGGCTCGCCGCTCGCTGCGCTTGCACTTCGCCGTATCACGGAAACGGTGATAGCTAGGACCCTGGTTGTTTCACCAAAACGTAGCTCTAAATACGCTCTACATCGACTTTTTCAAAACCCATTTCCGAAAATTTTCACTTGAAAACACAAAATTGCCCATATCTCCGTTAATATTGAACCTAAGGCAGTCAAATTTGGCCTAAAAATGTTGGTCACCTTTAGACGGCTGTATCTCTGAAACGGTGATAGGTAGGACCCTGGTTGTTTCACCAAAATGTAGCTCTAAATACGCTCTACATCGACTTTTTCAAAACCCATTTCCGAAAATTTTCACTTGAAAACACAAAATTGCCCATATCTCCGTTAATATTGAACCTAAGGCAGTCAAATTTGGCCTAAAAATGTTGGTCACCTTTAGGCGGCTGTATCTCGGAAACGGTGATAGCTAGGACCCTGGTTGTTTCACCAAAATGTAGCTCTAAATAGGCTCTACATCGACTTTTTCAAAACCCATTTCCGAAATTTTCACTTGAAAACACAAAATTGCCCATATCTCCGTTAATATTGAACCTAAGGCAGTCAAATTTGGCCTAAAAATGTTGGTCACCTTTAGACGGCTGTATCTCTGAAACGGTGATAGGTAGGACCCTGGTTGTTTCACCAAAATGTAGCTCTAAATACGCTCTACATCGACTTTTTCAAAACCCATTTCCGAAAATTTTCACTTGAAAACACAAAATTGCCCATATCTCCGTTAATATTGAACCTAAGGCAGTCAAATTTGGCCTAAAAATGTTGGTCACCTTTAGACGGCTGTATCTCTGAAACGGTGATAGCTAGGACCCTGGTTGTTTCACCAAAATGTAGCTCTAAATACTCTCTACATCGACTTTTTCAAAACCCATTTCCGAAAGTTTTCACTTGAAAGCCCAAAACTGCCCATATCCTCCGTTAGTATTGAACCTAGAGCAGTCAAATTTGGCCTAAAAATTTAAGTCACTTTTGAGCGGCTGTATCTCGGAAACGGTGATAGCTAGGACCCTGGTTGTTTCACCAAAATGTAGCTCTAAATACGCTCTACATCGACTTTTTCAAAACCCATTTCCGAAAATTTTCACTTGAAAACACAAAATTGCCCATATCTCCGTTAATATTGAACCTAAGGCGGTCAAATTTGGCCTGAAAATGTTGGTCTCCTTTGAGTGGCTGTATCTCGGAAACGGTGATAGCTAGGACCCTGGTTCTTTCACCAAAATGTAGCTCTAAATACGCTCTACATCGACTTTTTCAAAACCCATTTCCGAAAATTTTCACTTGAAAACACAAAATTGGCCATATCTCCGTTAATATTGAACCTAAGGCAGTCAAATTTGGCCTAAAAATGTTGGTCACCTTTAGACGGCTGTATCTCTGAAACGGTGATAGCTAGGACCCTGGTTGTTTCACCAAAATGTAGCTCTAAATACGCTCTACATCGACTTTTTCAAAACCCATTTCCGAAAATTTTCACTTGAAAACACAAAATTGCCCATATCTCCGTTAATATTGAACCTAAGGCGGTCAAATTTGGCCTGAAAATGTTGGTCTCCTTTGAGTGGCTGTATCTCGGAAACGGTGATAGCTAGGACCCTGGTTCTTTCACCAAAATGTAGCTCTAAATACGCTCTACATCGACTTTTTCAAAACCCATTTCCGAAAATTTTCACTTGAAAACACAAAATTGGCCATATCTCCGTTAATATTGAACCTAAGGCAGTCAAATTTGGCCTAAAAATGTTGGTCACCTTTAGACGGCTGTATCTCTGAAACGGTGATAGCTAGGACCCTGGTTGTTTCACCAAAATGTAGCTCTAAATACGCTCTACATCGACTTTTTCAAAACCCATTTCCGAAATTTTCACTTGAAAACACAAAATTGCCCATATCTCCGTTAATATTGAACCTAAGGCAGTCAAATTTGGCCTAAAAATGTTGGTCACCTTTAGACGGCTGTATCTCTGAAACGGTGATAGGTAGGACCCTGGTTGTTTCACCAAAATGTAGCTCTAAATACGCGCTACATCGACTTTTTCAAAACCCATTTCCGAAAATTTTCACTTGAAAACACAAAATTGCCCATATCTCCGTTAATATTGAACCTAAGGCAGTCAAATTTGGCCTAAAAATGTTGGTCACCTTTAGACGGCTGTATCTCTGAAACGGTGATAGCTAGGACCCTGGTTGTTTCACCAAAATGTAGCTCTAAATACTCTCTACATCGACTTTTTCAAAACCCATTTCCGAAAGTTTTCACTTGAAAGCCCAAAACTGCCCATATCCTCCGTTAGTATTGAACCTAGAGCAGTCAAATTTGGCCTAAAAATTTAAGTCACCTTTGAGCGGCTGTATCTCGGAAACGGTGATAGCTAGGACCCTGGTTGTTTCACCAAAATGTAGCTCTAAATACGCTCTACATCGACTTTTTCAAAACCTATTTCCGAAAATTTTCACTTGAAAACACAAAATTGCCCATATCTCCGTTAATATTGAACCTAAGGCGGTCAAATTTGGCCTGAAAATGTTGGTCTCCTTTGAGTGGCTGTATCTCGGAAACGGTGATAGCTAGGACCCTGGTTCTTTCACCAAAATGTAGCTCTAAATACGCTCTACATCGACTTTTTCAAAACCCATTTTCGAAAATTTTCACTTGAAAACACAAAATTGCCCATATCTCCGTTAATATTGAACCTAAGGCGGTCAAATTTGGCCTGCAAATGTTGGTCTCCTTTGAGTGGCTGTATCTCGGAAACGGTGATAGCTAGGACCCTGGTTCTTTCACCAAAATGTAGCTCTAAATACGCTCTACATCGACTTTTTCAAAACCCATTTCCGAAAATTTTCACTTGAAAACACAAAATTGCCCATATCTCCGTTAATATTGAACCTAAGGCAGTCAAATTTGGCCTAAAAATGTTGGTCACCTTTAGGCGGCTGTATCTCGGAAACGGTGATAGCTAGGACCCTGGTTGTTTCACCAAAATGTAGCTCTAAATACGCTCTACATCGACTTTTTCAAAACCCATTTCCGAAAATTTTCACTTGAAAACACAAAATTGCCCATATCTCCGTTAATATTGAACCTAAGGCAGTCAAATTTGGCCTAAAAATGTTGGTCACCTTTAGGCGGCTGTATCTCGGAAACGGTGATAGCTAGGACCCTGGTTGTTTCACCAAAATGTAGCTCTAAATACGCTCTACATCGACTTTTTCAAAACCCATTTCCGAAAATTTTCACTTGAAAACACAAAATTGCCCATATCTCCGTTAATATTGAACCTAAGGCAGTCAAATTTGGCCTAAAAATGTTGGTAACCTTTGAGCGGCTGTATCCCGGAAACGGTGATAGCTAGGACCCTGGTTGTTTCACCAAAATGTAGCTCTAAATACGCTCTACATCGACTTTTTCAAAACCCATTTCCGAAAATTTTCACTTGAAAACACAAAAGTGCCCATATCTCCGTTAATATTGAACCTAAGGCAGTCAAATTTGGCCTAAAAATGTTGGTCACCTCTAGGCGGCTGTATCTCGGAAACGGTGATAGCTAGGACCCTGGTTGTTTCACCAAAATGTAGCTCTAAATACGCTCTACATCGACTTTTTCAAAACCCATTTCCGAAAATTTTCACTTGAAAACACAAAATTGCCCATATCTCCGTTAATATTGAACCTAAGGCAGTCAAATTTGGCCTAAAAATGTTGGTCACCTTTAGGCGGCTGTATCTCGGAAACGGTGATAGCTAGGACCCGGGTTGTTTCACCAAAATGTAGCTCTAAATACGCTCTACATCGACTTTTTCAAAACCCATTTCCGAAAATTTTCACTTGAAAACACAAAATTGCCCATATCTCCGTTAATATTGAACCCAAGGCAGTCAAATTTGGCCTAAAAATGTTGGTCACCTTTAGGCGGCTGTATCTCGGAAACGGTGATAGCTAGGACCCTGGTTGTTTCACCAAAATGTGGCTCTAAATACGCTCTACATCGACTTTTTCAAAACCCATTTCCGAAAATTTTCACTTGAAAACACAAAATTGCCCATATCTCCGTTAATATTGAACCTAAGGCAGTCAAATTTGGCCTAAAAATGTTGGTCACCTTTAGGCGGCTGTATCTCGGAAACGGTGATAGCTAGGACCCTGGTTGTTTCACCAAAATGTAGCTCTAAATACGCTCTACATCGACTTTTTCAAAACCCATTTCCGAAAATTTTCACTTGAAAACACAAAATTGCCCATATCTCCGTTAATATTGAACCTAAGGCAGTCAAATTTGGCCTAAAAATGTTGGTCACCTTTAGGCGGCTGTATCTCGGAAACGGTGATAGCTAGGACCCTGGTTGTTTCACCAAAATGTAGCTCTAAATACGCTCTACATCGACTTTTTCAAAACCCATTTCCGAAAATTTTCACTTGAAAACACAAAATTGCCCATATCTCCGTTAATATTGAACCTAAGGCAGTCAAATTTGGCCTAAAAATGTTGGTAACCTTTGAGCGGCTGTATCCCGGAAACGGTGATAGCTAGGACCCTGGTTGTTTCACCAAAATGTAGCTCTAAATACGCTCTACATCGACTTTTTCAAAACCCATTTCCGAAAATTTTCACTTGAAAACACAAAAGTGCCCATATCTCCGTTAATATTGAACCTAAGGCAGTCAAATTTGGCCTAAAAATGTTGGTCACCTCTAGGCGGCTGTATCTCGGAAACGGTGATAGCTAGGACCCTGGTTGTTTCACCAAAATGTAGCTCTAAATACGCTCTACATCGACTTTTTCAAAACCCATTTCCGAAAATTTTCACTTGAAAACACAAAATTGCCCATATCTCCGTTAATATTGAACCTAAGGCAGTCAAATTTGGCCTCAAAATGTTGGTCACCTTTAGGCGGCTGTATCTCGGAAACGGTGATAGCTAGGACCCTGGTTGTTTCACCAAAATGTAGCTCTAAATACGCTCTACATCGACTTTTTCAAAACCCATTTCCGAAAATTTTCACTTGAAAACACAAAATTGCCCATATCTCCGTTAATATTGAACCTAAGGCAGTCAAATTTGGCCTAAAAATGTTGGTAACCTTTGAGCGGCTGTATCCCGGAAACGGTGATAGCTAGGACCCTGGTTGTTTCACCAAAATGTAGCTCTAAATACGCTCTACATCGACTTTTTCAAAACCCATTTCCGAAAATTTTCACTTGAAAACACAAAAGTGCCCATATCTCCGTTAATATTGAACCTAAGGCAGTCAAATTTGGCCTAAAAATGTTGGTCACCTCTAGGCGGCTGTATCTCGGAAACGGTGATAGCTAGGACCCTGGTTGTTTCACCAAAATGTAGCTCTAAATACGCTCTACATCGACTTTTTCAAAACCCATTTCCGAAAATTTTCACTTGAAAACACAAAATTGCCCATATCTCCGTTAATATTGAACCTAAGGCAGTCAAATTTGGCCTAAAAATGTTGGTCACCTCTAGGCGGCTGTATCTCGGAAACGGTGATAGCTAGGACCCTGGTTGTTTCACCAAAATGTAGCTCTAAATACGCTCTACATCGACTTTTTCAAAACCCATTTCCGAAAATTTTCACTTGAAAACACAAAATTGCCCATATCTCCGTTAATATTGAACCTAAGGCAGTCAAATTTGGCCTAAAAATGTTGGTCACCTTTAGGCGGCTGTATCTCGGAAACGGTGATAGCTAGGACCCGGGTTGTTTCACCAAAATGTAGCTCTAAATACGCTCTACATCGACTTTTTCAAAACCCATTTCCGAAAATTTTCACTTGAAAACACAAAATTGCCCATATCTCCGTTAATATTGAACCCAAGGCAGTCAAATTTGGCCTAAAAATGTTGGTCACCTTTAGGCGGCTGTATCTCGGAAACGGTGATAGCTAGGACCCTGGTTGTTTCACCAAAATGTGGCTCTAAATACGCTCTACATCGACTTTTTCAAAACCCATTTCCGAAAATTTTCACTTGAAAACACAAAATTGCCCATATCTCCGTTAATATTGAACCTAAGGCAGTCAAATTTGGCCTAAAAATGTTGGTCACCTTTAGGCGGCTGTATCTCGGAAACGGTGATAGCTAGGACCCTGGTTGTTTCACCAAAATGTAGCTCTAAATACGCTCTACATCGACTTTTTCAAAACCCATTTCCGAAAATTTTCACTTGAAAACACAAAATTGCCCATATCTCCGTTAATATTGAACCTAAGGCAGTCAAATTTGGCCTAAAAATGTTGGTCACCTTTAGGCGGCTGTATCTCGGAAACGGTGATAGCTAGGACCCTGGTTGTTTCACCAAAATGTAGCTCTAAATACGCTCTACATCGACTTTTTCAAAACCCATTTCCGAAAATTTTCACTTGAAAACACAAAATTGCCCATATCTCCGTTAATATTGAACCTAAGGCAGTCAAATTTGGCCTAAAAATGTTGGTAACCTTTGAGCGGCTGTATCCCGGAAACGGTGATAGCTAGGACCCTGGTTGTTTCACCAAAATGTAGCTCTAAATACGCTCTACATCGACTTTTTCAAAACCCATTTCCGAAAATTTTCACTTGAAAACACAAAAGTGCCCATATCTCCGTTAATATTGAACCTAAGGCAGTCAAATTTGGCCTAAAAATGTTGGTCACCTCTAGGCGGCTGTATCTCGGAAACGGTGATAGCTAGGACCCTGGTTGTTTCACCAAAATGTAGCTCTAAATACGCTCTACATCGACTTTTTCAAAACCCATTTCCGAAAATTTTCACTTGAAAACACAAAATTGCCCATATCTCCGTTAATATTGAACCTAAGGCAGTCAAATTTGGCCTCAAAATGTTGGTCACCTTTAGGCGGCTGTATCTCGGAAACGGTGATAGCTAGGACCCTGGTTGTTTCACCAAAATGTAGCTCTAAATACGCTCTACATCGACTTTTTCAAAACCCATTTCCGAAAATTTTCACTTGAAAACACAAAATTGCCCATATCTCCGTTAATATTGAACCTAAGGCAGTCAAATTTGGCCTAAAAATGTTGGTAACCTTTGAGCGGCTGTATCCCGGAAACGGTGATAGCTAGGACCCTGGTTGTTTCACCAAAATGTAGCTCTAAATACGCTCTACATCGACTTTTTCAAAACCCATTTCCGAAAATTTTCACTTGAAAACACAAAAGTGCCCATATCTCCGTTAATATTGAACCTAAGGCAGTCAAATTTGGCCTAAAAATGTTGGTCACCTCTAGGCGGCTGTATCTCGGAAACGGTGATAGCTAGGACCCTGGTTGTTTCACCAAAATGTAGCTCTAAATACGCTCTACATCGACTTTTTCAAAACCCATTTCCGAAAATTTTCACTTGAAAACACAAAATTGCCCATATCTCCGTTAATATTGAACCTAAGGCAGTCAAATTTGGCCTAAAAATGTTGGTCACCTTTAGGCGGCTGTATCTCGGAAACGGTGATAGCTAGGACCCGGGTTGTTTCACCAAAATGTAGCTCTAAATACGCTCTACATCGACTTTTTCAAAACCCATTTCCGAAAATTTTCACTTGAAAACACAAAATTGCCCATATCTCCGTTAATATTGAACCTAAGGCAGTCAAATTTGGCCTCAAAATGTTGGTCACCTTTGAGCGGCTGTATCCCGGAAACGGTGATAGCTAGGACCCTGGTTGTTTCACCAAAATGTAGCTCTAAATACGCTCTACATCGACTTTTTCAAAACCCATTTCCGAAAATTTTCACTTGAAAACACAAAAGTGCCCATATCTCCGTTAATATTAACCTAAGGCAGTCAAATTTGGCCTAAAAATGTTGGTCACCTCTAGGCGGCTGTATCTCGGAAACGATGATAGCTAGGACCCTGGTTGTTTCACCAAAATGTAGCTCTAAATACGCTCTACATCGACTTTTTCAAAACCCATTTCCGAAAATTTTCACTTGGAAACACAAAATTGCCCATATCTCCGTTAATATTGAACCTAAGGCAGTCAAATTTGGCCTAAAAATGTTGGTCACTTTTAGGCGGCTGTATCTCGGAAACGGTGATAGCTAGGACCCTGGTTGTTTCACCAAAATGTAGCTCTAAATACGCTCTACATCGACTTTTTCAAAACCCATTTCCGAAAATTTTCACTTGAAAACACAAAATTGCCCATATCTCCGTTAATATTGAACCTAAGGCAGTCAAATTTGGCCTAAAAATGTTGGTCACCTTTAGGCGGCTGTATCTCGGAAACGGTGATAGCTAGGACCCTGGTTGTTTCACCAAAATGTAGCTCTAAATACGCTCTACATCGACTTTTTCAAAACCCATTTCCGAAAATTTTCACTTGAAAACACAAAATTGCCCATATCTCCGTTAATATTGAACCTAAGGCAGTCAAATTTGGCCTAAAAATGTTGGTAACCTTTGAGCGGCTGTATCCCGGAAACGGTGATAGCTAGGACCCTGGTTGTTTCACCAAAATGTAGCTCTAAATACGCTCTACATCGACTTTTTCAAAACCCATTTCCGAAAATTTTCACTTGAAAACACAAAATTGCCCATATCTCCGTTAATATTGAACCTAAGGCAGTCAAATTTGGCCTAAAAATGTTGGTCACCTTTAGGCGGCTGTATCTCGGAAACGGTGATAGCTAGGACCCTGGTTGTTTCACCAAAATATAGCTCTAAATACGCTCTACATCGACTTTTTCAAAACCCATTTCCGAAAATTTTCACTTGAAAACACAAAATTGCCCATATCTCCGTTAATATTGAACCTAAGGCAGTCAAATTTGGCCTAAAAATGTTGGTCACCTTTAGGCGGCTGTATCTCGGAAACGGTGATAGCTAGGACCCTGGTTGTTTCACCAAAATGTAGCTCTAAATACGCTCTACATCGACTTTTTCAAAACCCATTTCCGAAAATTTTCACTTGAAAACACAAAATTGCCCATATCTCCGTTAATATTGAACCTAAGGCAGTCAAATTTGGCCTAAAAATGTTGGTAACCTTTGAGCGGCTGTATCCCGGAAACGGTGATAGCTAGGACCCTGGTTGTTTCACCAAAATGTAGCTCTAAATACGCTCTACATCGACTTTTTCAAAACCCATTTCCGAAAATTTTCACTTGAAAACACAAAATTGCCCATATCTCCGTTAATATTGAACCTAAGGCAGTCAAATTTGGCCTAAAAATGTTGGTCACCTTTAGGCGGCTGTATCTCGGAAACGGTGATAGCTAGGACCCGGGTTGTTTCACCAAAATGTAGCTCTAAATACGCTCTACATCGACTTTTTCAAAACCCATTTCCGAAAATTTTCACTTGAAAACACAAAATTGCCCATATCTCCGTTAATATTGAACCTAAGGCAGTCAAATTTGGCCTCAAAATGTTGGTCACCTTTGAGCGGCTGTATCCCGGAAACGGTGATAGCTAGGACCCTGGTTGTTTCACCAAAATGTAGCTCTAAATACGCTCTACATCGACTTTTTCAAAACCCATTTCCGAAAATTTTCACTTGAAAACACAAAAGTGCCCATATCTCCGTTAATATTAACCTAAGGCAGTCAAATTTGGCCTAAAAATGTTGGTCACCTCTAGGCGGCTGTATCTCGGAAACGATGATAGCTAGGACCCTGGTTGTTTCACCAAAATGTAGCTCTAAATACGCTCTACATCGACTTTTTCAAAACCCATTTCCGAAAATTTTCACTTGGAAACACAAAATTGCCCATATCTCCGTTAATATTGAACCTAAGGCAGTCAAATTTGGCCTAAAAATGTTGGTCACTTTTAGGCGGCTGTATCTCGGAAACGGTGATAGCTAGGACCCTGGTTGTTTCACCAAAATGTAGCTCTAAATACGCTCTACATCGACTTTTTCAAAACCCATTTCCGAAAATTTTCACTTGAAAACACAAAATTGCCCATATCTCCGTTAATATTGAACCTAAGGCAGTCAAATTTGGCCTAAAAATGTTGGTCACCTTTAGGCGGCTGTATCTCGGAAACGGTGATAGCTAGGACCCTGGTTGTTTCACCAAAATGTAGCTCTAAATACGCTCTACATCGACTTTTTCAAAACCCATTTCCGAAAATTTTCACTTGAAAACACAAAATTGCCCATATCTCCGTTAATATTGAACCTAAGGCAGTCAAATTTGGCCTAAAAATGTTGGTAACCTTTGAGCGGCTGTATCCCGGAAACGGTGATAGCTAGGACCCTGGTTGTTTCACCAAAATGTAGCTCTAAATACGCTCTACATCGACTTTTTCAAAACCCATTTCCGAAAATTTTCACTTGAAAACACAAAATTGCCCATATCTCCGTTAATATTGAACCTAAGGCAGTCAAATTTGGCCTAAAAATGTTGGTCACCTTTAGGCGGCTGTATCTCGGAAACGGTGATAGCTAGGACCCTGGTTGTTTCACCAAAATATAGCTCTAAATACGCTCTACATCGACTTTTTCAAAACCCATTTCCGAAAATTTTCACTTGAAAACACAAAATTGCCCATATCTCCGTTAATATTGAACCTAAGGCAGTCAAATTTGGCCTAAAAATGTTGGTCACCTTTAGGCGGCTGTATCTCGGAAACGGTGATAGCTAGGACCCTGGTTGTTTCACCAAAATGTAGCTCTAAATACGCTCTACATCGACTTTTTCAAAACCCATTTCCGAAAATTTTCACTTGAAAACACAAAATTGCCCATATCTCCGTTAATATTGAACCTAAGGCAGTCAAATTTGGCCTAAAAATGTTGGTAACCTTTGAGCGGCTGTATCCCGGAAACGGTGATAGCTAGGACCCTGGTTGTTTCACCAAAATGTAGCTCTAAATACGCTCTACATCGACTTTTTCAAAACCCATTTCCGAAAATTTTCACTTGAAAACACAAAATTGCCCATATCTCCGTTAATATTGAACCTAAGGCAGTCAAATTTGGCCTAAAAATGTTGGTCACCTCTAGGCGGCTGTATCTCGGAAACGGTGATAGCTAGGACCCTGGTTGTTTCACCAAAATGTAGCTCTAAATACGCTCTACATCGACTTTTTCAAAACCCATTTCCGAAAATTTTCACTTGAAAACACAAAATTGCCCATATCTCCGTTAATATTGAACCTAAGGCAGTCAAATTTGGCCTAAAAATGTTGGTAACCTTTGAGCGGCTGTATCCCGGAAACGGTGATAGCTAGGACCCTGGTTGTTTCACCAAAATGTAGCTCTAAATACGCTCTACATCGACTTTTTCAAAACCCATTTCCGAAAATTTTCACTTGAAAACACAAAATTGCCCATATCTCCGTTAATATTGAACCTAAGGCAGTCAAATTTGGCCTAAAAATGTTGGTCACCTTTAGGCGGCTGTATCTTGGAAACGGTGATAGCTAGGACCCTGGTTGTTTCACCAAAATGTAGCTCTAAATACGCTCTACATCGAATTTTTCAAAACCCATTTCCGAAAATTTTCACTTGGAAACACAAAATTACCCATATCTCCGTTAATATTGAACCTAAGGCAGTCAAATTTGGCCTAAAAATGTTGGTAACCTTTGAGCGGCTGTATCCCGGAAACGGTGATAGCTAGGACCCTGGTTGTTTCACCAAAATGTAGCTCTAAATACGCTCTACATCGACTTTGCCAAACCCATTTCCGAAAATTTTCACTTGAAAACACAAAATTGCCCATATCTCCGTTAATATTGAACCTAAGGCAGTCAAATTTGGCCTAAAAATGTTGGTCACCTTTAGGCGGCTGTATCTCGGAAACGGTGATAGCTAGGACCCTGGTTGTTTCACCAAAATATAGCTCTAAATACGCTCTACATCGACTTTTTCAAAACCCATTTCCGAAAATTTTCACTTGAAAACACAAAATTGCCCATATCCCCGTAAATATTGAACCTAAGGCAGTCAAATTTGGCCTAAAAATGTTGGTCACCTTTAGGCGGCTGTATCTCGGAAACGGTGATAGCTAGGACCCTGGTTGTTTCACCAAAATGTAGCTCTAAATACGCTCTACATCGACTTTTTCAAAACCCATTTCCGAAAATTTTCACTTGAAAACACAAAATTGCCCATATCTCCGTTAATATTGAACCTAAGGCAGTCAAATTTGGCCTAAAAATGTTGGTCACCTTTAGGCGGCTGTATCTCGGAAACGGTGATAGCTAGGACCCTGGTTGTTTCACCAAAATATAGCTCTAAATACGCTCTACATCGACTTTTTCAAAACCCATTTCCGAAAATTTTCACTTGAAAACACAAAATTGCCCATATCTCCGTTAATATTGAACCTAAGGCAGTCAAATTTGGCCTAAAAATGTTGGTCACCTTTAGGCGGCTGTATCTCGGAAACGGTGATAGCTAGGACCCTGGTTGTTTCACCAAAATGTAGCTCTAAATACGCTCTACATCGACTTTTTCAAAACCCATTTCCGAAAATTTTCACTTGAAAACACAAAATTGCCCATATCCCCGTTAATATTGAACCTAAGGCAGTCAAATTTGGCCTAAAAATGTTGGTCACCTTTAGGCGGCTGTATCTCGGAAACGGTGATAGCTAGGACCCTGGTTGTTTCACCAAAATGTAGCTCTAAATACGCTCTACATCGACTTTTTCAAAACCCATTTCCGAAAATTTTCACTTGAAAACACAAAATTGCCCATATCCCCGTTAATATTGAACCTAAGGCAGTCAAATTTGGCCTAAAAATGTTGGTCACCTTTAGGCGGCTGTATCTCGGAAACGGTGATAGCTAGGACCCTGGTTGTTTCACCAAAATATAGCTCTAAATACGCTCTACATCGACTTTTTCAAAACCCATTTCCGAAAATTTTCACTTGAAAACACAAAATTGCCCATATCCCCGTTAATATTGAACCTAAGGCAGTCAAATTTGGCCTAAAAATGTTGGTCACCTTTAGGCGGCTGTATCTCGGAAACGGTGATAGCTAGGACCCTGGTTGTTTCACCAAAATGTAGCTCTAAATACGCTCTACATCGACTTTTTCAAAACCCATTTCCGAAAATTTTCACTTGAAAACACAAAATTGCCCATATCCCCGTTAATATTGAACCTAAGGCAGTCAAATTTGGCCTAAAAATGTTGGTCACCTTTAGGCGGCTGTATCTCGGAAACGGTGATAGCTAGGACCCTGGTTGTTTCACCAAAATGTAGCTCTAAATACGCTCTACATCGACTTTTTCAAAACCCATTTCCGAAAATTTTCACTTGAAAACACAAAATTGCCCATATCCCCGTTAATATTGAACCTAAGGCAGTCAAATTTGGCCTAAAAATGTTGGTCACCTTTAGGCGGCTGTATCTCGGAAACGGTGATAGCTAGGACTCTGGTTGTTTCACCAAAATGTAGCTCTAAATACGCTCTACATCGACTTTTTCAAAACCCATTTCCGAAAATTTTCACTTGAAAACACAAAATTGCCCATATCTCCGTTAATATTGAACCTAAGGCAGTCAAATTTGGCCTAAAAATGTTGGTCACCTCTAGGCGGCTGTATCTCGGAAACGGTGATAGCTAGGACCCTGGTTGTTTCACCAAAATGTAGCTCTAAATACGCTCTACATCGACTTTTTCAAAACCCATTTCCGAAAATTTTCACTTGAAAACACAAAATTGCCCATATCTCCGTTAATATTGAACCTAAGGCAGTCAAATTTGGCCTAAAAATGTTGGTCACCTCTAGGCGGCTGTATCTCGGAAACGGTGATAGCTAGGACCCTGGTTGTTTCACCAAAATGTAGCTCTAAATACGCTCTACATCGACTTTTCCAAACCCATTTCCGAAAATTTTCACTTGAAAACACAAAATTGCCCATATCTCCGTTAATATTGAACCCAAGGCAGTCAAATTTGGCCTAAAAATGTTGGTCACCTTTAGGCGGCTGTATCTCGGAAACGGTGATAGCTAGGACCCTGGTTGTTTCACCAAAATGTAGCTCTAAATACGCTCTACATCGACTTTTCCAAACCCATTTCCGAAAATTTTCACTTGAAAACACAAAATTGCCCATATCTCCGTTAATATTGAACCTAAGGCAGTCAAATTTGGCCTAAAAATGTTGGTCGCCTTTAGGCGGCTGTATCTCGGAAACGGTGATAGCTAGGACCCTGGTTGTTTCACCAAAATATAGCTCTAAATACGCTCTACATCGACATTTTCAAAACCCATTTCCGAAAATTTTCACTTGAAAACACAAAATTGCCCATATCCCCGTTAATATTGAACCTAAGGCAGTCAAATTTGGCCTAAAAATGTTGGTCACCTTTAGGCGGCTGTATCTCGGAAACGGTGATAGCTAGGACCCTGGTTGTTTCACCAAAATGTAGCTCTAAATACGCTCTACATCGACTTTTTCAAAACCCATTTCCGAAAATTTTCACTTGAAAACACAAAATTGCCCATATCTCCGTTAATATTGAACCCAAGGCAGTCAAATTTGGCCTAAAAATGTTGGTCACCTTTAGGCGGCTGTATCTCGGAAACGGTGATAGCTAGGACCCTGGTTGTTTCACCAAAATGTAGCTCTAAATACGCTCTACATCGACTTTTTCAAAACCCATTTCCGAAAATTTTCACTTGAAAACACAAAATTGCCCATATCTCCGTTAATATTGAACCTAAGGCAGTCAAATTTCGCCTAAAAATGTTGGTCACCTCTAGGCGGCTGTATCTCGGAAACGGTGATAGCTAGGACCCTGGTTGTTTCACCAAAATGTAGCTCTAAATACGCTCTACATCGACTTTTTCAAAACCCATTTCCGAAAATTTTCACTTGAAAACACAAAATTGCCCATATCTCCGTTAATATTGAACCTAAGGCAGTCAAATTTGGCCTAAAAATGTTGGTCACCTCTAGGCGGCTGTATCTCGGAAACGGTGATAGCTAGGACCCTGGTTGTTTCACCAAAATGTAGCTCTGAATACGCTCTACATCGACTTTTTCAAAACCCATTTCCGAAAATTTTCACTTGGAAACACAAAATTGCCCATATCTCCGTTAATATTGAACCTAAGGCAGTCAAATTTGGCCTAAAAATGTTGGTAACCTTTGAGCGGCTGTATCCCGGAAACGGTGATAGCTAGGACCCTGGTTGTTTCACCAAAATGTAGCTCTAAATACGCTCTACATCGACTTTTCCAAACCCATTTCCGAAAATTTTCACTTGAAAACACGAAATTGCCCATATCTCCGTTAATATTGAACCTAAGGCAGTCAAATTTGGCCTAAAAATGTTGGTCACCTTTAGGCGGCTGTATCCCGGAAACGGTGATAGCTAGGACCCTGGTTGTTTCACCAAAATGTAGCTCTAAATACGCTCTACATCGACTTTTCCAAACCCATTTCCGAAAATTTTCACTTGAAAACACAAAATTGCCCATATCTCCGTTAATATTGAACCCAAGGCAGTCAAATTTGGCCTAAAAATGTTGGTCACCTTTAGGCGGCTGTATCTCGGAAACGGTGATAGCTAGGACCCTGGTTGTTTCACCAAAATGTAGCTCTAAATACGCTCTAAATCGACTTTTTCAAAACCCATTTCCGAAAATGTTCACTTGGTAACACAAAATTGCCCATATCTCCGTTAATATTGAACCTAAGGCAGTCAAATTTGGCCTAAAAATGTTGGTAACCTTTGAGCGGCTGTATCCCGGAAACGGTGATAGCTACGACCCTGGTTGTTTCACCAAAATGTAGCTCTAAATACGCTCTACATCGACTTTTCCAAACCCATTTCCGAAAATTTTCACTTGAAAACACAAAATTGCCCATATCTCCGTTAATATTGAACCCAAGGCAGTCAAATTTGGCCTAAAAATGTTGGTCACCTTTAGGCGGCTGTATCTCGGAAACGGTGATAGCTAGGACCCTGGTTGTTTCACCAAAATGTAGCTCTAAATACGCTCTACATCGACTTTTTCAAAACCCATTTCCGAAAATTTTCACTTGAAAACACAAAATTGCCCATATTTACGTAAATATTGACCCTAGAGCAGTCAACTCAATTTGGAATAATGGCTTTAGTTCACCAGTTTTTAAAACTCTTTGTCGCAACACGTTGGTACATTTTTTGACAGTACAATTATTTGAAATTAAGCTGAACAATAAGTTTAGTTCATGGCAAGGTAAAGAATGGTTATACATATTTCTCTTAAAACCAAAACAATAGTACATGTAGTTGATAACATTAAGGAGTATTCCGAATTACAGTACAAAAAAAGGAGATTTTCTAAGATTTACACAACAGGATGTGGATTTGTGTTTTAGATCATAGAGGTGGATCCTGGCAATTTTTGAAACGCCATGCACTATCTTCTGTTCCCGTCTTGTGTCTAGACTTTTGGGACAGCCAGTTTATGTGCGAACAGTTACGAGTGGACCTTTTCAATACGACAATTCTTTATCACTTATGGATTTCACTTTAAATATTTGTAACAATAAGTATAAAAACTTTTAGCCCGAGGAGAGTGAAGGGTATTAAAATTTCGGCCGCGCCCGAAATTAGCCTCGGTCTCGTTAATTTTTCATCAGCTTGCGTACAAGTCCGCAGCTCAGTGGGACATTTTCATGTTTTCAACAAATGCTAATGTACAGTACTGATGCAACCTCGAAATGATTTATACAACCTAAGTTGAAAGTTACACTTTTTGGGTCGTTCAACAAAAGTTGAACGAAAGTTGAACGTGAGTTGAACCTAAGTTTAAAGTAACACTTTTTGGGTTGTTCAACAAAAGTTGAACGAAAGTTGAACGTGAGTTGAACCTAGGTTGAAAGTAACACTTTTTGGGTCGTTCAACAAAAGTTGAACGTGAGTTGAACCTAAGTTGAAAGTAACACTTTTTGGGTCGTTCAACAAAAGTTGAACGTGAGTTGAACCTAAGTTGAAAGTAACACTTTTTGGGTCGTTCATCAAAAGTTGAACGAAAGTTGAACGTGAGTTGAACCTAAGTTGAAAGTTACACTTTTTGGGTCGTTCAACAAACGTTGAATGAAAGTTGAACCTAAGTTGAAAGTGACACTTTTTAGGTCGTTCATCAAAAGTTGAACGTGAGTTGAACCTAAGTTGATAGTTACACTTATTGGGTTGTTCATCAAAAGTTGAACGTGAGTTGAACCTAAGTTGAAAGTAACACTTTTTGGGTCGTTCAACAAAAGTTGAACGTGAGTTGAACCTAAGTTGAAAATAACACCTTTTGGGTCGTTCAACAAAAGTTGAACGAAAGTTAAACGTGAGTTGAACCTAAGTTGAAAGTAACACTTTTTGGGTTGAACGTGAGTTGAACCTAAGTTAAAAGTTACACTTTTTGGGTCGTTCAACAAAAGTTAAACGAAAGTTGAACGTGAGTTGAATGTAAGTTGAAAGTTGAATTCAAGTTGAATTTGAGTTGAATTCGAGTTGAATTCGAGTTGAATTCAAGTTGAACCCAAGTTGAACCCAAGTTGAACCCAAGTTGAACTCAAGTTGAACTCAAGTTGAACGTAAATTGAACCCAAGCCCAACCTTTGTTGAACCTTGAACACTCACAGGGTACAACCTAGCCCAACTTCCGTTGAACCTTGAATGGCACCCAAAACTCACAGGGTACTACCTGTAATGCCAAAAGCGTAACGCTTTTTCGTTGCAATTTTCGTGACGATTTTCGATTTATGTGCCAGAGTCAAGACATAAAAATGTCAAAAAATATTTTACTTACAATGGCAGCGCACTTCCTGTCTCCGGCGTACCCAACGCAATTCTATTCACCGATCGATTATGCGGATCCGGAAATATATCAAAACCAATTATCACATCCATTCCCATGACTTTTTTAATTTTCACCAACGATCTGATCCAATCAAATTCAAACTTCTCCTTTGCATTCGTCTGATTTCTGCTCAACAGAGCCGGTATTGCTGGCAAATCAAATTCTTTTAAATAGTCCAAAATCGGTTGAATGCCCAACTCTTCCATTGTGTCTGAATCGATACACGCTCGATAGATTGTTTTCGTTTTACGTATTGTTTCCGGTTCGGCATCTGATTCATTTTGTTGGAGAAATTTCCGAATATGTCGCGAAATTTTCGTTTGTCCTTCACTAAACCAATCGTATGATGTGACCGAATCGGGACGTGGATGTTCTTCGGCCCAATTGCCACATACAAAACGATAGAAATCGTCGCACGGTTCAACGGACATGTCCATCGATTGGAGAAGAGTTGAAGCGGTACGATAGCATTGTTTCGTTTCGCATTTGGTAGGATGTTTTCGTACTGTTTGGTGGGAAAGATTTACGGAAATTTTAAATGGAAACAAAGTCTTAAAAAAAGAGAAATGCTATAACTTACGTTTGAATGATAGTATGAAAATTACTATTAATTGTATCAAAATGATTAGTATGATAACAACAAGCAGAACTTTGTGGTAGTATTTTCGGCGGAATCTAGTTAGAATTAGAATAAAGATTAACAGTTAGTAAATAAAGTGCATAAAAAAGGCAATTTTGAAAATTTTACTTGGATTGTACAGCCACTAAAAACGGACTAACGATTGTAGATTTGTCGGCTCCATTAGGCGCTGCGGTGGGGAGTCCTGGAATTAATACGGAAAAATTATTAAATATCGATATAAAAACATATAAAATAATTGCTATAAATAAAACATTTTAATTTAAAAGAAATAAATCGACTACAGCCTATTTATGGAGGTTATTTTAAATATTTTAAAACAAATAAACTTTATTCAGGGCCCATGAAAAAAACCGAAGGAAGACTAGTGTATCAGGACTGCGAAAAGGGATACTTTTCGGTAAATTATTCCATGCTGCTCGCAACCTAAACGGACAAATGGACAATTTTATTTCTGAGGACTTAGTTAACAGGATATTGGGACAATTGCCTACCGTCCTCCCCACAAACTGTATGTGTAAGCCTAAACACCCGGAATAGACAAACTAAAGTGTTAGTAAAATTTTTGCTCAGTCGTCTACAAAGCTTTTCACATACCAACCCTGTATTTCCCAGCATCAAATTCTGCTTTAAACAAGGACTATCAACAAGTCACCAACTTTAAATAGTAACAGACTAAACTAGAGACTTTTTCGCTGGAAAATACTCTTTTTGCAATGGTATTACTTGACATCGAAAAGGCTTTCGATACTACTAGGCCTAGGGGTCATCTATATCAAATGAGCAAACACTCGTTTCCGCTGTACCTTATAAAGGCAATTGAATCCATTTTGTCTGGCAGATCCTTCTGTGTTAAAATGGATAAAAGCTTATCCAAACCAAACGATATTTCAGCAGGGGTGCCCCAAGGTGCGTGTTTAATCCTAACCCTATTCAAATATTTTTTCGGATATTCCTTGTGATAATCGCTATGAACTCGCATTATTCGCAGACGATCTGTGCATTTACACAAAGTCAGCCGATCCGTCCGTTATAATAGATACGCTCGAATCAAACCTTGAGCAACTGTATTGATATGATTACCACAGATGGAGAATTAAAATAAACATCTCAAGAGCCAAGTCTTTACCATGAAAAGCAAAAGAACAAAAATTTACTGGATAGATGTACACTCCACATGAATAGGATAATTCCACTGGAAAAATCGCTGTATGTCGGAAAGTGATAACAGTATTTTCTTCAAGCTTGGTGACAATGTTTCGAGAAGCCTGCTTGTTCTTTAAATAACACAACACAGGGTCTCTGATCCGAAATCCCGTTAGGATTTGATTAGGGGAATTCTTAACAAACAATACAAAAGGGAATGTCATTAGGATAGTTCCAGTTGAAATAACACAAAATAACGGTATAACAAAATTTATTTTATTTTGGAAAATGTGGCTAATAATAGGTGGTACTTCCGTTAAGTGATATCAGCTAAAAAAAGATTATCAAGGATAGAATTGCATATGTTTTGAAGGTAACTTAAGTTAATTTCGTCTCAAGTTCCCGTAATCGCTTACAGAAGCTCTTCAGTGTTGTTAAACTGTCGTCTACTGGTATATATCTTCCTTGTAATTTATTCCCAATAAGTTTTGATCAAATTTAGATCTAGGAAGTACTGTCTTTCCATAACCTTGATGGATTGGTCTCAAAACCAATTTTTTATCAGCCTTGCTTTAGGAATGGGGCCATCATCTTCTTAAAATTTAAGAGCGGTTGCATGAAAAATTACGGTACTTTTAGGCATTACATTAGGCATAATATTTTTGTAAGCCTGGGCGTTCTGAATACCAATAATTTCCACAAGCTGAATAGTTCCTCGACCTCGAGCTCGATACTTCTTGATTGACGTGTCTACAAAATTAATTACTTCTCACTCAAATTCAGAAAATATTACCTAAATCCATCTAGGCCGAGAAGATTGAAGTTTTTTTCGTCAGTGAAATTATCGCGCTTCCACCCTTTTGTCCAGTACATACAATTTCTATATTAGGGTTGAATATTTTGGTATGAAGCTATTGAGCTTATGGAAATCAGGGGTATTCAGAGCACCCAGGCTTATACAAATATTCTACCTAATGTAATGCCTAATATTACCAACATTTTCCATGCAGCTCCTTTAAGATTTTAACAAGATAATGAGCCCATTCTTGAAGCAAGGCTGATAAAAGATTGATTTCAACACTAATCCATCAACGTTATGAAATGATCACCATACTCATTAGATCTAACTATCACCAAAAAGGTTTGGAAATAGATGACAAGGAAAATCTATAACGGTACACGACAAGTTAACAGCACTGATGAGCTTCTATCTCGCATAATTTTTTTTTTGCTTATATCACTTAAGGGAATTTCAATTTATTATTGGCAACATTTTCCAAAGTAAAATTATGTTCTTATATCGTTATTTTGTGTTTTATTTCTTATGGAACTATCCTAATGACTTGCACATTTGTACCGTTTTTAAGAATTCGTGTAACGGGACTCCTGATCTGACACCTTGTGTTATTAAAAGAACAAGCAGGCAACTGAAAATATTGTGCGTTTGAAGAAAATACCGTTATCACTTTCCGACATACAGCCATTTTTCAAGTGGAACTGTCCTATTGATTGGGAGTAGGATATTCCTTGAAGTTCCACTCTTAAGTATCTAGGTTTAACCTTAGAGAAAACACCACATAGAGGGAAAAATATTGAAGGTGGATATAACAACTATTCGCTCCTTATACCCTTTCGTAAATATGAAATCCAATATTCTCTTTTACAAAACTGCAATACAACCAATCATGACTTACGGAGCCGCGGTATGGGGAAAGTGTCCACGGTCATAAAGATAAACGTTTTTTTTTTTTTATTTTTGATTTAAGCAGTAAAATTTTATACTAATATATGACCAATTTTATTTGAAATGTTTGGTCTCAGCTCACCTTTAAAACAAAAGATAAATAATTCATATAATTTAATTTATAGTCTAAGAAAAATGGCATATTTGGTCGGCAAAAATCCTACATTGGAAATTTTTTTGGATTATGGTTGGGGATGGTCCCCAGATTATGGCATTAAAAGTCCTAACCGATTGGGGGTCCGCAACCTTAAAAAAAAGGGGAGAAAGGGGGGAATCTTTCGGTTTTTAAAATATGGAGTTATACCGCTGTTAAACTTATTAAGGAAAACTGTCTTTATACAAAAATATAAAATCTTTTGTGGATTAGAAATTAAATATCTTTTCAGCCAAAATATTACATAATAAATAAGATTATTAAGAAGGTATGGGACTTGCAAATATTCAAAAGCACGAAGTTTCTAATTATTATTTTTTTTTAATTTATTGTTAGTATCTCAATGTACATACTATGCCTAAGCGCGCAAATGTGTTAAGTGCAATTTTCATGAAAATGAGTTTATTTCATATTTTAATTCATCGACCTTATAGTTATATTTCTGCACAAACGTTTTAAGCGATTATCTATTAGGAACGCCACAAAGCTGAATGCACTTCCGTGTTAAGTGCATATAAATATATTTTGTGAGCGCCACATGTGATAAGTGCACTTTGCAAAATAGTAAATGTTTGTGCACACATGTGACAAGTGCACATACCGATGGAAGGAAGCTACGTTTTCGTTTCTGTTTCGCTTATATCCAAATCCAGCCGATTATTCGTGGTGGCTATTCAGTACACTACGCATGGGCTTCTTCACAGAAAAATAGATATACAGTTGCAAAGCGTAAAATAGAATTGAGCCCCGCAATTTACTTATTTATTTAAAAAAAAAATATATTGCAATTTCGTAGTGCTTGCTATACAGCACGATAATTTATTTGTTTGCTGTCTTGGGATAATATTTTTTTTTTGCGATATAACGGGTTTCAACCTTTTTAAAACACTTTTAAACTTTTAAAGCGTAATTTTCCAAATTAATTATTTTTGAGAATAGGTATCACCTATAAAACATTAATATGTATTACCCGGTTAAAATCGATTAATTATCACAAAAAAATCAGTGTTGCCATGCCCATATTCCACTGACAATGAAATATTTTACCGGCGTAAACTTAATGTTTACAATTTTACAATATTCGAGGGTCATGACTAATGCTCGTATATTTTTTAACGTAAAAACAGGACAAATTCACCATAAATAGTCGTTTGACAGGACCATGCTAGTAAAAAAGTAGGACCCACAGAAGGACAACCAGAAACACAAATGCCTCGGCGACAGCGCTGAAACGCTTTCAACAAAGGAACGAAATGCTACCTCCTCTCCACTATCCTGCCTGGTAGTCCGTCGGTACCCAATTGAAGTTGATCTGATGCAAAGAGTTTAGATTTCTACAAAAATGATACTTCCCATTGGGGAAAGATGTCTAAGATCCAAATATTATGCTAAGTGCTCTAGCGGCAAAACAATTTTTGTGGCATGAATTTTCGATCTTTTATGATGTTTTAAAATCCATCAGGTTGCCGTTTGCCATCCTGTACAAAGCCTTGCCAAAGGCAAACCTTTGCCGCAAAATGCTATAAAAAAGGTGAATGCAATATGAGACGACAGGAATTCTTGTGGCTTCTTTTTTACAGATGAGGGATTTTGTGCATTACAGACATGGCCGTAAAAACGCCGCCGTTATAACCGATCAGTCGCTATATCCATTAAACATTACAGTGCAGGCGCTCCAAAAATCTTGAAAACCGGGAACTCCGTCGTTTCAGCTGATACATCTTTATAGACGATGTCATTATAAGGGATATCTACACTGTGTTTATCAAGAATTCCCGAGGACTTAGTAAAGAGCATTCGTGGTCGCGTCTAGGTACATATATGAATCTGCGCTGAACATTAGGTCCAAAATTTTTATCTAGGGACGCGGGAGCGTTCCGCACGCCAAAGAAAAACGAAGAAATTTGAACAAATAAAAAGTGAGAAGCGACTAAGACTATGTTTACACGACGGAACAAGTACGGGTTTTCGGACCTCTGTAGCTCGGACCCTGATTGGTTCTGAGTCTTCAAATTCGGTAAGCGTTGTCGTTCCGTCTTACGAAGTGTAGAAAATTTCAAGATGATACAATAAAAAACACCGGAGATATAAGAGTTTGAAAATCGCATTTTTTTCAAAACTCGTTGTTGTGTACTGTATGAACTCATTATAAATTTTCAAGAGTTAAATTATAATCTGTAAAAAGAAAAAAAAAAGAAAAAAATTAAAAATAAAAAAGCTATACGGGGTTCAAATTGGTAGGTCTTTCGTGGCCCACCCGGTATAACAAACCCCAGAGCCAAATAAAATATCTTAATAGCCCATAAGGTCAGTTTCAACCAGTGAATTCACAATTGAAGAAGGGCATTTTTTTGTTTTTGCTCTCTTGTAAAATTTTGTTTTTTTGCAGTTAGCACATATGCGCGCTTAACCATCGAATGCCGATTCAATAAACTTTTTTTTTCTAATCATATCTTTTAATTTTCGAAAAAAGCGATATATTATAAAATTTCAGCATTTAAAGCTGGCTACTCTGAGGCTTCATGCACACGACGCGAAAACGGCTCGCAAGCTCTACACATCGAAATTCATTGGCTGAATTCAAATTGTAAGACAAAACCGGACGGGTAAACTTGCAAGACAAGAACCATCGTTCTTTCAATCTGAATTGCACAATGCTTGTCTGCTGGCCACTACAAAAGCTCTCGCCGGGTGTTTGTTTGTGCTAATAAACGGACGGCGAGAGCTTTTGTAGTGGCCAGCAGACAAGCATTGTGCAATTCAGATTGTAAGAACGATGGTTCTTGTCTTGCAAGTTTACCCGTCCGGTTTTGTCTTACAATGTGAATTCTCCCATTGGCTCTTATGGGAAGCTCACGACAGCGAGAGCCGTGCCGCTGTCAAATCACAACTAGCGAGACGTGTTTTCACATATCGTGCACCACAATCCGCAAATTCACGGCTCGCGAGCCGTGTTTTGACTGTGCATGGCTCTCGCTTGCTGTCGCTCGTCATGAGCTTCCCATAAGAGCCAATGCATTTCGATGTGTCGAGCTTGCGAGCCGTTTTTGCGTCGTGTGCATGAAGCCTTAGGCATGAAGCCTTAGGCTTCATGCACACGACGCAAAAACGGCTCGCAAGCTCGACACATCGAAATGCATTGGCTCTTATGGGAAGCTCATGACGAGCGTGTTTTGACTGTGCACGGCTCTCGCTTGCTGTCGCTCGTCATGAGCTTCCCATAAGAGCCAATGCATTTCGATGTGTCGAGCTTGCGAGCCGTTTTCGCGTCGTGTGCATGAAGCCTAATAGTTGCTTGGAAGAGTAAACCATTTGGGTTCAATCGATAATACATTTAAATTTCAAAGGGTGTAACACTTAAATTTATGTATAAAAACAAAATGTTGAGGATTTGTTTCAAAGCAGTCTAATCTTGATATAAGATTATCAGATACCTTGATCTTATTGTTTCGGTTTCTTGATTTAAAAAGACGCCAATTTGTTTCAAAAGCTTATAAAACTTAAAAAAAAACAACTCCACGTTTTTGATTCGAGCATTATGTAATTTTTCGCAAAAATTAAATGTAAGAATGGTTGATTTTAAATGAGAAGCCGTTGTTTTCATACTGTTTTTTTTTTTCTCAGTGCACACGTAACGCAAAGTAAATGTCTTAAATCTTGAATGAACGGTGGTGGTTCGCTACAAATCGACTACATCTGGTCATCCGAGTCTGTTTTATAAATAAAATAGTAGATAAGATTCACTAAAATTTTCTCCATGGCCTAACAAATAATCAATAACAATAGTTTTCTAGTTTTATCTTTAATTTCAACTTGAAAAGGTTGTTTTTTAATTTTCCTTATGAAAAATGAAATAATAAATCTTTGGAATATTTACTCTGTTTAAGCTTATAATAAAATGAAAGTTGAAAAGACTTATCCAATCTGTAGTTCTTAAAAAAAAATTGTAGTAGACAACCTATCTAAAAAACATATAAATTCGTTCAATCTTACTATTCGTGTCACAATAGAATTTAATGTGCCAAATGCTCCATTTGAGGAAAATCTAATCAATTGCATAAACTGGACTTGAATGTTCACTTATTATTCACCTCCGCAATATTGTCTGGATATACTGCAGTAATTGTATTGTAAATGTATATGACTAGCAATGATAATATTATTGCCACGCAATGAAATTCACAAAGGATTCGATATTAATTATTCAGTTAATACTGGGCGCTGGAGACATGCAAGGAAGATATTCAGACCCTTGTCCCTTTAAATTGCATTCAAAAGCGCATCGTGCAACATTGCACATGTTTATATTATTCGCACGATACGATACATATTTACTATAATAATTGTAGTGCTCGTATTATTTGTCCATATGTCCCATACTCATGTGTGAGTCCCTCCTATTTATTGCCCATGTAAGGATATCAATAAATTTCAAAAGCCTTTCTGATATATAACTTCAATTGATACTATCCGGCGTAATTAGTGAAGCGGGTTGGAAACCCACACAACACCGCATAGTAAAGCAAAAGTGTATTAATTTAATCGTGGCTTTATTTTACTACTATTAAGTCTTAAAATATATCAGAAATTGTACATGTAGTCAAAAGGATTTGCGTCAAGCACCATAAGGCAATAAAGGCAATTTTCCTCTGACTGTAAATACTAGCGGACATACTCGAATACCATGTGGAAGCAGCAGTGGCGAAGATAAGGGGGGGGGGGCAATCCCCCCCGCTTTGGTCACACATCTTTTAATTATTATTACTTTAGGTACGTAAAACAAAGTAAAATTACAGGTTTTGCTGGAATTAGTCAGCGTGTGTAGTGTTTCATAAGAACGTGAAACCATTTTCAGAACTGCAATAAAAAAAATTTAGCACTTCCTGAAATTTCAATAGTATAATAGAAGCGTATCGATAAACTAGAAACACTACAGCACAGGGCCTTACGTTCATCTACTTTTGCACATTGGTTATGTAGCCTCGCACAGGCACAAATTAAAAGATAATGTGGAACACGGGGAGCCCTTCCACAGAAGCGCAATTTCCAATGGGGAAATACAAATGCAGTACATAAGATTATAAAGGTTTCTTCAGGAGAGTATGGAAAACTAATTCGAATGTAGAGAAAACGCTGCAAAACTGCTTCCCATTTTTGAGTATCCGTTATTGTTTGAGTTTATCACAACATTATTTTTTTCGCAATTTTATTGAATTTATTACGAAAAACTTTCAAAGCTATAATCATGATAATTTGTTTAACTAAATTTTTTAAAAAAAATTGAAGAAATTACCAAAATTGTAATTTCCGCGGTACACGTAAAGATTTCTCAGGGGTTTCGCAAAGATATCGCAAAATAGGAAAAATGTAGAAAGAGCTTTTAAGAACAAGATTCAAACAATCCATAACTATAAGAGCATTATTCAATCGATTAAACAATCAAAGCATTTCTGTGGAGAAAGCTCATTTTTTAGGTTCCACTACCGAATCCGCTATATAATATGAGCTAACTCCACAGAAAATGTGCTTTCTCCACAGGAGTTAGCTTTGATTGTCCAATGGCTATGATTTATTTTAATCCCTGTTTTGAGGTGTTTCGGCCAGAAAAGCGACGACACTGCACAGAAAAAGAACGTGTGAATTTAACTCCACGTTTGGATAAACTATTTCTTTATTCAAATGGATGAACACAAAAGAGTACTTCCAATTACACCAAAAGAAGTGGGAGGGAGGATGGAATGAACATATAACTCATAAATGGTGTTGGCGACATTTCATTTACCTCTTTACGCTCTAAATTGCATAATAAATTACCTACCTACAGTGGGATTCGATTCCGGGACCCTATGATTTGTAGACGTAGACAAACACCTTACCTACTGCACCACCCAGGCTATAAGTGATGAAGTTTGTAGTTTATACCATACATTGTGACATCGCTCTACCATTTCTTGTCGACAGACTGCGAGTGTAGGTATACCAAAAAAAAAATGGCAATCGGCATTTCGTCGGAAATACAGAAAATTGAATTACATACCACATTTGGAGCGAATTTAACACCATTTTGTTTAAATTTAAACATCATATAAACAAAAACTGATATAATTACGAATAAATTGTCTGATTTATCCAAATGGATTTTATTTTCAGAGTTTTATCCTAACGGATAAAAGAACAATTTTATACATGTGGACAGAGTTAAATAATTGTAGTTAACCCCATATGTATAAAAAGAAACCCATTTGATAATTTTCGATTCGCACCGCCTGATTTTTTTGTGTGTAGGTATTCTGTGACTCCGAGAAGTTAGGGAAGCACTGATCTAACCCAATATAATGACACTCCAATTACAGTAGCGAAAATTTGTATGAAAATTGAAATACATACTGTTGATTCACTTCACTAACCGTAGTAAAAAAGCAAAAATTATTGATGCAATATTTTAAGGAATTAGTTTTTTCGTATCTATTTTGCAGCAAAATTAAATAGAAAAATTGTCATTTTGAAATTCAACACTTGATAACGGTAAAAGTATAAGTAATTTTGCAAAATGATCCCCCTCCTCTCTGAAAAGCTATCTACGCCACTGGGAAGCAGCATGTTTCAAACAGCAATATTCATTCACTACTTATAAAATGTACACATGCATGCGGAAAAGCTTATGAGATCCTGGAAATGTTGCCGTATTCATTCACCCGATTAATGTAGAAGGACAACAACCTTCTGCTTGTGTACTACATGATGGGCCAGGGCTTAATTTGAGCACTATGTATTTTTCGAATAGGAATAAAAGGATCGGATTTTCCCGAATTTCTGTAAACACGCTCATTTTATTGCTTGCGCGTGAGTCCCAAGGGAATTGGATATCAATTTGTCCTAATATTTGATTTTCCCTAGGCTCAAGTTGTCGTGACTACGACTGGCAGGAGTAATATTTACAATATGAAACAACGGAAGAATCTCTGTTTAAGAGCGAAGATAAATGAGAACAAGTGTACGTTTCATGAGGACAACGGATGGCATGGCGGCGCAAATTTAATTTTAGCATTTTGCTTACGGCTTTTCTAGGATTTCTTGTTTGTCTGTAGAATGCGACAGAATTTTAATGAAACAAAATACATGTCTCTATTAAATCTGAGGAGGTATTCATAACTTAAGATAATATGTAGGGCGGAACTTATAGGCAATATTTATACTTAACGTATCCCTTCAACTTTTGCATTGCAATTTAATAGGTACATTTTGTTTTGTCTTTATAAGTATCGTGTTGCGCCCCTTAAGCATTCTTTTATATCTATTCCTTAAGACTGAAGGAATATGAATTCTGCTCTTAGTTTCGTTGATTTCAATATCTAAGAAGCGCCACAGACCCTCCGATCAATTGGCGAGATTTTTTGATTGCGAGATAAATCGGAAGGTGTATGTGACCATCGGATTCAATTGTTTGATTTGACGTGTGGAACGTATTGGCATGCAATTTTCCGTACAAGCTGTCATGAGAATCATGTGTTCTCAATTGCTGATCTTTTTTTTACATAAACCTGTCGTTCTTCATGCTGTGGTTGTGGCGGTCATTCTCCATCAAAAGTAGCAATGGTTTTCTTCCATCGCCAAAAATGGTATAATTTTCGCTTGTGTGTTGTGTGTTGTGGACCGTGAGACTGTCAATTTCAGAATGTCCGACTAATTGCCTAGTGTGTGTGCTATACGAGGGGCAGATCGATTGGAGCCAATCGATTGACAAATAAATCGCTAGGAATGTGACGCCCATTAGACTTAAACCATAGCCAGTTCCGTCGCAAGATACCGCGGGCCCTGGGGCAATGTGACTTTTTTCTAATGGTAAAAATGTATTTTTTTGCCAACAAAAAAAAAAAAAACGATGAAAACCACTGATTCAGAAGGATCAAAGATTGATTTCACTGCAATGAAACTTTATACATAACAACTTTGTACTGATTCTTTCAATTAGGGAGGAAAAATAAACGAAACTCTTAACTTAACTTACATGATCTGTTGCGACGCGTTTTAATCGGCCAATTTGAAAGCTGAAATTTTGCACAAATGCTTCCTTTTGCTGTAGGCAGTTTGTATGTTTCAATCGGACAATGGGGTCATGGGGCTGCCATACAAACCCAACTCTCCAAATTAGGTTCTTCTAAGAAAAACTTTTTTATTTGTGTACCAATTTCAACCAAATTTCACACAAATATGTTTCTAGTGATAACAAAAAACATATGTAAGAATGGATCAAATCAGTAAATGGGGTCATGGGGATGCCATACAAATATAACCTCCCAAATTAGGTTCTTCTAAGAAAATCTTGTTTATTTGTGCACCAATTTCAACCACATTTCACACAAATGTATTCTATTGATGACACTAAACATAAAGAATGTATCAAGTCGGACCATGGGGTCATGGGGCTGCGATACAAACCCAACCCCCCATTTTGGTTCTTCTAAGAAACATTTTTTACACCAATTTCTCAAAACCTTGAAATAATGTGTCTTTATCAAAGCAACTAAAAATGGCAAAACAAATGGAATCGTACTATGGGGCCAGGGCCGGATTTCCCATATGGGCAACCCGGGCAGCTGCCCGGGGCGGCAGATTTCAAGGGGCGGCAAATTTTTGAAACTTTCTTTCTCACGCAAATATTAGCATTCACAACTCGAACGAAAGTGGAGAATTGGAGATATCACAGTGAAAATTGTATTTGTCTCTTTTCTTTCTATACTACTTTGTCTTATCTTATGATGACATATCCTGCATCAACAATTTCTGCATCGTGCGTATTCCGCTAACTGTCGGTGATTCGACCCTAAAATCAGCTCGTATAAATCCAAGCAATTTAATATTTGATTCTTCCTATTCATCGCTCGCACGAAAATAAATGTAAGGACATTATATTCGCACGATAAAAACTGAATACCTAGATGCAAGCTATTCTTGCCTCGCGCGAGTTTTTTGAAAGGTTTAGGTAAGTACTATGTTTACCGAGCAAAAAACTTGCATTTATGTCACCCGTGAAAAATGGGCCGCTATGAATTGTCCCTTTTCTTAAATAAATTTTTATTAAATAAATAGGCACTCGCGGCCTGATTGATATTGTAAAATAAAGTGCAACTGCAACTGAAGTGACTACCATCAAGCGAATTGCATTTCACGATCATCAAAATTTTGAGAATTTATGCATGGATTTCACGTGAACTTATGATGTTATTACATCTTTTATATATAGACTTGCGCGAATAAACGAATTGATAACTATACTCAAAAGATAAAATTCCACAGAAAAATTAGCGCCCAATCAATTTTGTTGAATAACATGAATGAGTGCTTACATTTTTTTAAGATTATCGGCCCAAACACCGAAAAAAAACTCTCAAAATTGGACCCTAGGTTTATTGCAATAGACAAAGAAATGCGTAAAAATTCTATTAGATTGATTACTCCATAGCCTCAAATAAGATCAAAGTGTCCCTTACGTAAAATTTGAGTTTCTGGGGAAAAACACAGAACACGAAAGCCCCTTTTTTGTGGTATAAAGTTCTCCCGGCAAATATGACGCCAATGGCTAATTTTATTTATTGGGGCTATTCATTCATGATTTCCAAAACGATGCACAATGAAAAAACCACCTTCGAAAGTAAAAAGAAATTTAGAACACATTCTGAAAGCATTCTGAGGGAAATGTGCGACCGAATCGAATCAATATCAATAAAGTTTTCACGAATCCCTCCCTGGAGCCAACATATTTTGTAAAAAAAAAAAACGAGACAGAGGCTAATTTCGGGCGCGGTCAAAATTTGGATACCCTTCACTTTCTTTCGGGCTAATAGTTTTCCGATTCCGTCCAAATCAATTCATATAACTTGATTTTGAATCTAAGAAACTTGTTTTTAAATACATTTTTTGGTTTCAATAGAAGCACATTTACACGTTAGGTTTGATTGGAAATTGTACAGAAAGAAAACGGTTTTCCTTGAATCAAATTTGGGGGCTGGGATTGAATGTAACTCCACCAAATTGGGGGCTGGGTTTATATGGGAGACCCATGTCGCCTTGCCATAAATGTGTTTGTATGGCAGCCCCCATTGTCCGATTTCAGCGATACAAACATATGGTCAGAGATGCTTCCTTCAATGGGTGAGGTTACAAAACGAAACAGTTGCGTATGTTCCGCAAACGTGTGTGTCGTTCTAGTGGCCATATTTTACGGATCAGAAAAACTCCGGTTCTTTTCGTTTGCAAGGCAAACTAACCAAAAGAACCAGAGATTATTTGTGATCCGCAAAATGGCAGTTAGGGGATCAGGACGGCAAACATGTTTGTGGAACATACGCAACTGTTTTATTTCATAACTTCAACGAATGCGTTACAAACTTCTTGACAAAGTTAATATACCCAGGGGTATGAAAATATAAAATTTGCATAATCATAGGTATACACCGGCTAACGTTTTACCTACAATGAGTACTATTACTACTACTACTATACTATTGTACTGTTTCAAGGTCGCCACTGGTTAGGTGAAGGGCGGCAATATATCTACTGCCCAGGGGCGCCATAGAGGCTAAATCCGGGCCTGTATGGGGCCATGCTCTCGCATCCCCTAATAAAATTTTCTGAGTAAATATTTTTATTTTCCCACTTATTCCAACCAAACCCCACACAAATATTTTTTTTTACCGACGCAACGGAACTTTTGTGAAGACAGAAGAAAAGGATGTGGGTGGGGTATTAAATACAAGTCGTAGGTACGCCTCAAAAAACGTTTAGCCCAAGAGGAGCGAAGGGTATCCAAATTTCGGCGGCGCCCGAAATTAGCCTCGGTCTTGTTTTTCTTCTATCAGGCAATTTTCGAAATGGGTTTCCAAATTTTTCAAATGGTCAAATGCAATGTAATCGTTATTTGAAACTTTTTATAAGTACCGTATTTGGCTTAAAGCTTCTTCAAAACGAAAAACTCGATCAGCAACCAAAGCTTCATATACTGAAGCAACAACTTCTTCACTATATTATCCCATTCTTCACCAAATTCCCATTCAAGACTACTATTATCCGTTTGCAAATTACTGTCAACATTTATACATGTTTCAATATTTTGGTCGCAATCGGTAACTTTCTTTTGTTTGGTGCCATCTCGAATGTATGCACACTGTACGAATGAAACATGCAACTGTATGAAACCAAACCTAAATGTAATCTATTCACGGAATATTCACAATTTAGCAGGGTTTAGTGTTTTTCCAATTTGAAACGTCTGCCTGTAGAATTTCATTGAAACATCTCCAACAAACGGACGCGGAGCTTCCATTTAGGGATGGGACTTTTTGACAAAAATACCGGTTGTCCGCTTATTCCGGTTATTTTCCTCATCGGTTATACCGGATCGGTTTAACCGCCCAAAAATACCGGTTATTGAAATAACCGGGTAAAACCGACTAACAAAGAAAAGGCCTCCTGTTCTATATTTTTCCATATTTTTTCTACATTTAAGGTAGCATTGTGAACGCTGCGTAACTTATTAGCAAGCCAGGCACCTCGCATTAGTATCATTTCTTAAAACAGGACACTTTGTGCAAAACTTTGAAAGTTTATCGGGATCTTTGTACAAAAAATGACAAGTTTCAATAGGAAACAATAAATTTAGGCAATACGGAATTGGATGTACTGCATTGGATGTATTAATTTGATGGTGAAGCTGTGCATCCTGCACACACATTCCAATCGCTGATTTGGCAGAGTGCAGAGTTTAACAGGTTGAGTCCCGGCGTCCAGTTAACTAAATACCTGAGTCAATAACTATAGCCCGCGTCCAGTGTATTGGACACTTACATTCATGCATTTATATGGCTTTGTGAATAACTTTGGGCTTTAGTTTTGGAATGAAATGAAAGCCTCGGTCTATGGCAAGAGTTTCGTTCTTCTTTCGGCTTTGAAATCGTTACCAGAGAGCATGTGCAGCTTGAAGAGTTGTGCATCTTATTTGGACATGTATTTCCGTTCCGTTTACCTTATACGTAAAAAAAATGTTGAAAATATAATACCCGATATCGAAAAATGATAAAAATGTAATAATAAATTGATATTTTATAAATATTCGAGTGTCGAATCTGAGCCGAATGGGGTATGGGCGTTCGGTTTATATGGACGAAATTTTTTTGGATAGCCTGATCGCATAGTATACTGGACGCTATCCTTTTCGAATCTTTGAAGTGGAAATATGTAGTATAATTTAAGGGCATAAAAGCTACATCTGGCAATTATATTTCATTCCGATCAATAGATGCTCTTGAGCCATAGTTAACAATGTCGGGACTCAACCTGTTAAGCTTTATCCACACTGCCAATTGGCAGCTCGCGATGCCAACTGGCAAATTTCATTGCATCTACACTGACTTCCATTTGTTTGGCCGTCCAGTTTTTTTGTTTGAAATTGTGTATTTTTCGAATGGCATATATTCTATCCAGAGTGGACGAAAACGGATTGATTTCGCCGTACGTTTTCAGAAAACACTGAAAAGTGTTCACAGTGCACTGTTTGTAATTTCATATGACAACCGACAATAATATTTTGCCTATAAATCGTTCTAAGTTTAAAAATGTGCTGGTGCAGTCATCGATAATAATTTGCAACATATTTCGTCAGTTCAAACTGACCGTCCATTCTCTTATCATGGAGAAATTAAGAACATTGGCAATCACACGAAACTGAACAATTTGGTCGGGTGTCAGTTAAAATATTGGAGTGAGCCGAAATGTGCTGAATAGGGGAATTTAGGTTTGAGACCTGGGTGCTTATACGTTTTCATTTAAAAAAAAAAATCAAGGTTTCGTAGAAAACACGCAAATTAGCGTATTTTCAATGTGTCAATTTGTATGGGGATTGAAATGTTTTCGGCCTGTTTTCATACGAAAACAAACAAAATTGCCCCAAATTACATGATTTCCCTCACTGTGAACATATTAATAGTAATAATTTAAACGCGCGTTGTCCGATTTTATAATTAAATTAAAAAAAAAACTCCAAAATGAAAGTAGTTTGGTTATATGATTTTTAGGCTCCATTTGGTAGCTAGTGTAGATGGTAAGCAGCTGTCAAATGGCAGCTCACGACGCAGATGCCTGTTTTTTGACGAGCTGTTTTTTTGGAGGCAATGTAGGTACAGCTTTAAATACATTTTTATTTGTGGATTCGCCGTTTATGTGCGCCGTTTGACTAACTTACTCCATTAAATCGTACACCCAGTGCAAATAGACCTTTTTATTGTACTAGCTTCTTGATTTCTGTTGAAATATTCTGGTGAAATTTGGTATGTGCGCCAATTTCAAAAGTAATCACCGGTTATTTTCGGTTTTTCCATTTTGAAAATAGTATCGGTTAGTAACCGGGCAAAAATAGTACCGGTTATAACCGGTTTTTTAAATTGAAACTACCGGTTATTCAAAATAACCGGTTATTAATTCCCATCCTTACTTCCATTAACGAACATTTTAGAGAATATCTATGCGTCCGTATGAAACAAATTTGTCCGGATATGAGAGCGTCGCGTGTGTTTATTGGAGATGTGTTGACGAAATGTTCCCCAAAGTACTGTCCGTGTCCGTTCTTTGGAGTGTCCACTTAATAGAATGAAAGGTACACACAAATCATTGCAAAAACATTTGTTCCAAATAATTTTTCCGTTTATTATAAATGTCCGCTTATCGCAGCTGTCCGCAAAGAGAGCTTTAACTGTATACCCTTTCACTCTATGAGCGAAGGTTATAAAAATTGACACGTCACGATGCTTTGTGACAGATTAACCAAAATTTGAATTAAAAGCTCCAAAATTGACTCTATTACGACAAATAATTATTTTATACTGTAGGTAAGTCTTGCACAAGGGTGAATTGTCCAGTCCTTTTGAGGTGAATAATGGAGTCAGACAAGGCTGTATTTTATCACCAATGCTGTTCCTTATTACCATCAACGCTATGCCGCTAAGACTAAATACATGAGCTTGTCATCAGGAGGGAAAAACACCATTTCTATCTCCGGACAGCAGATAGAAAAAGGCGAGGACTTTACTTACCTTGGAAGCATAGTGAGCGCGGATGGTGAGGCTGATGCCGATGTAGAGTCGCGTATAGATAAAGCCCGAGCAGTATTTTTCAGCCTGACTCCTCTCTGGCAAAACCACAACATCTCCAGAAATACCAAACTCCGGATCTTCGAAAGCAATGTAAAATCTGTGCTTTTATATGGGTGTTCCACGTGGAAGGTGACCAGTAACATTACCACCAAAATGCAAACTTTCGTGAATCAGTGCCTACGACGCATCCTACAAATTCGCTGGCCTGAGGTTATATCTAACGACGACCTCCTCAAAATTACTCGCCAAAATAGGATACGCATCGACATCAAAAGGCGAAAGTGGCAGTGGATAGGTTACACACTTCAAAAAGAGCCAAAAAACATTGCTAAACAGGCTCTAGATTAGAATCCTCAGGGAACCAATGCTAGCCGTCGTGTGGGACGACCCAAAAATACATGGAGAAGATCTGTTGAGGCAGAAGGAAAATCTATAGGCAAATCGTGGGACCAGCTAAAGGCGATGGCTGCTAATAGGCAGAGGAGGAAAAGAGGCGTAGGTACTGCCCTATGCCCCACTAGGGGTTAAAAGGAACTAGAGAGAGAAGTAGTTATGATTTTCTTGGGTGTTTAGCTTGTTGTAGGCTGCCAAACCTCCAGGATTTATCAGTTACTTCTCTTGCATGTAGGCAAGGCACATATTTTCGCTTGTGATGCAAGGAAACTCTTCGTATCTGAAAACGTAGATATGACAGAAAACCAAATTAGGAAAACCAAATAAGCTTTGTTAAGTGTAAACCATACATAGCTTGATTTGCAATGAATATCAACGGAAGATATCGGATGCCCCGATGATGTGAATACACATGTTCACTCTACATGCACAATAAATTTGCTTACTGATACCGCTACCGTTCTGCAATGGATTGTGGATACCGTTATCTCCTTTACTAATGATTCTTCATTAAGGTGATTTACCGCTGGAATCTCTCGCCTTGTTCGCCACTTCGAACTCCTAAGTGTTCGGAAGAAGTTCTAATTCCGAGTGAAAAAACGCCTTTTAAGGACATGATACAAACAAAAGCTTTCTAAAGTGTTATAAGTTCATTAATTAAATGTTAGTAGTTTTCAGCTGCATTGCTTCCTAAAGAATTTAAAAAGATATTAAACAACAACATTTTCCAAAAGAATCTTGTAAGATAATTTACTAGTTTCTGTTCGCTATTTACATCCTTCATTTTATCCCGTTATTATCCTCCACATTTTCATATTTAGAGAATCTTTATTTAAGGAATTGCAAACCACAACACAACCTGCTTAAAGTTCTTCTCCAGGATTCACCAGGAGTAAGTTTTTAGCATTTTTATGCCCTTGCAAGGGTCGTTTCATAGTGATAAAGTCACTAAAAATTGAAAAAAAAAACGCCCAATCACGTAAATTATGGAAAATGCATACTTGACGGTCACAAAATAACGGGACGTGACTGGAAATACGTAATTATAATAATTATAATGGTATTTTTGTAATGAGGGGACACTAATACCAACAGAAATTGTCACAAATTTAGTGTGACAAAAATTGTGTTTCCCAGTGTTATAAATTGGGTTGGCCGGCTGACGCGAGGCCATTATAATTACGGGGCTCGTGGCCGCCGCACGTCTCGCTCTCCTTAACGTCGACCCTGACAATAGCACTGGTTGATGAAATTCATATAATTTGAAATTATATAATATTATTATACATACTCGTATATCTATAAGATTAATATAAATTCTTTGATCAGTTTTCAAATATTCTTGGTTTCGTGTCTGAAATGGACCTTTGAAATGTAACACAAGTAGGGAGTGATATCCCTCGTCTAAATTAAACTTTATTAATAAAAAGGTAATTTCGAAAATTTTCTTCTTGAATTCCCGTTTTAATTAAGCATGAATCGCAACCTTTTACAAAGATAAATACGCAAAACATCTGTTGAATTTCTCTATAGGGAGGTATGTTGAAAGAAATTAACTGTGTGAAATCTTCGAGACCAAAGGATCTGGACGTTTTCCTATAGCCGGAAATATTAAATGGACGGGCTTGTGGGATAAGGGTGCTTTTCTCGTTTGAAAAAAAAAAAACACAAACATTCACCCACTCAATAGTGGAAGTAGATGAGTGCGTAAATAAAATATCGTATAGAAAGCCCATAGAGAATTTCGTTAGTTAAGATTTAAAGGATTACGGTTATGACCTTTAAGGAAAATCCACGAAATACTGATTGAGTTAAATTTAAATAGATTGCTACCAAGAAAATGAAGTGAATGTATTGTCCAGGCGGGTTTGTCACTGAACTGATTGGTTTTTAGAAGGGCCGCGAATTGCTGGTTACAAGAACTAATGGGAAGGGCGTTTGTCACAATTTATACATTAATGAGAAATGCTTCTTTTATTATTTAATAGTGGTATTACCGATTATTCGTTCATCTTATTTAGTGCCCGTCGGCTGGTTAGTCTTATCGTATACAGTAGACGCACACCATTGTTTTAAAGATTGTACATTTGATTGAATTGAATGTTTGTTTGCTGTGCATAAGTGCGCCATATTTTTCTCGGTTACGCCACCGTATCACAGTATGAAATTGCGTAATGATTCCACTGTATATACAAACTAGTAAAAATAATGGTGTGCGCCTTGTCTATACGATAAGACTAACTAGTAGACGGGTATAAGAAAAGATGTACGAGTAATCGGCCCTTAATAAAATAAAGACGAAATAATTGTGCGAAATGTAAGTATACAAGTATGTACAGGGTTATTGGCAATTTTACATATATTTTCCTCTTTTCAGGTTGAAATCGAGTCAAAATGCAACGAAATGAAGGCATACATGTTTTACAGATTTTCATCGATTACTGCGATTTTTTAATTATTGTGGTGTTTTTGAAGAAAACTACAAATGTTGACCATTGAAATGACTCTGCACACGTCCCAAAAAGAACTCAAGTAATGTATTCAAACAATAGGCGTGTTTTTTGCACTCCGGTCTAGATTAGTTTAGTCTTCCGGCGGGCGCAATACTAAACCTAACACGATCGGGCGCAATGCATCTGACAGGTTAAGTGCAGAAAAATAAAATAAAATAAGAAAATGCTTTGGGTAGTTGATCGATAAAAATTAAGCTGATTTGCGCAACAAAGCTGGTCACTTAATCTGTCAGATGCATTGCGCCCGCCCGAAGGTTAGTGTGACTACATGAGGTTACAATAACAACATAACCTGTATGGGTCAGGTTTTTATTGTAAGCCCACGTAGGCCGTGTTTTTTTAACCGCTAACCTCTACTATACGGGTAATTTTCATACAAATGCTAACCCGTAGTCTTATGCAGGTTAGCAGCTCAAACCCGAATAGCATGCTATTCAGTTTTAACACTAGAAGGGTCAGAGCCGTCAATTTGACGGTTTTGTGATTTAAATCATCTATATCTTCTAAACTACAATTTTTTCAGTTTTCATATTTATTGACTTTTCCTAAAATATGTATTTGATTATATATTTGGATAGAAATAAAAATAAAAAAATTTAGTTTATGAGATATTTCTTGTTATACCTATTAGGGCCAGAACCGTCAAATTGACGGTTAAGGCTTATCATCCCAAAAAATCCATAAAGCCGAAGGTTTAAATTTGTGTTTTTGTTAGAGTGCCTATGTAAAAGAAAACAATTGTTTATAGAGGTTTTATACTTCAACTTTTTATGATAATGTGGGCTTTTGGAGCGCTCTCATGTACTAGCCTAGACTTCGGCCTTGAGTCATTTTCACGGTTGTTCTCGTGCTTGTTTGCCCAGTTATTATCTATCTTTTGGTGTTGGTTGTCCTGCTTTGGTTGTCCTGCCTCAGTACTGATACTTTCCACAAAATTGGTACACGTCATGAACTAAGAGGCGGAATAGGCGTTTCTTGAAGCTTTCAAGACAACGAGTATACAGACACCGGAAAACATGCGGCCACTTATGCTGAAAAAATTGCGAGCTAGGTAGTAAATGAAATAAAGTAAAACAATAAGATTTCTAAAATACATTGAAGTACAAGAGAGAGAGAGAGAAACTACAAGACTAGAGTTCCCTGCAAAGCAGTAAGACTAGCATACACAGCAAACTAGCGCCGTGATCAGTCCTGCCATAATGTATAATGCTCGTAGTCCTGATTTTTAGCTGAGGAAAGTATCATATCCTTCAGTGGTATGGGTAGAGTTTCAATAAAAGTCCGCTATATGGCCACAAATGGTGCATATGTCAGTCCTACCAAACGAGTGGAATGCATAGGTATAGACATCCTTCCGAGCAACTCTTGCAAAGCGATCCCTATTTCGCTGTCCGGAGTTGTTTTCCTCTTTGTGGTTGAAATACGGTTGGGTACAAGCAAAATAGTTCTTGTCGTTGAGCTGCGATCGCTTTATGATCATTGCGTGTATCTCTCGGAGCCAACACGGACCCTTAACTTTCTTATTTCAACTTATGCAGTAGTCTGGGAAGTACTTGTCACTAACTCAGATATAAAATAGTATTACCAAAAACATAATACGTTTCGGTTTTAGGAGGGCTTGGATACGCTCTTAGGTACTAGGCAATTTTGTTTCTATTGCCAAGCACCTACATCTAGTGAAACTGGCTACAGCTAAAGCAATAAGAAAAAAAGATCGCCGGAGGATATAAGTGTAACTATGCGCATTTCAGGATGGCTCAAAAAGCATTGAACTATTACTTTTGAGCCATGTATAAAAGACTTTTTGAGGAAAATGTGCCGTCGGTCAACACCTTAAAAATATTTTTTTTTACATTTTTCGTTTAAAAAAAATTCAGAAATACATTAATTCCCAATTATTAGTAAGTTATTGTCTTATTTCTTAGTTTACTTAAGCATTTTATATTTATGGGAGTACCAATTCAGCTATAAACACCTTGCCGTCAAATTGACGGCTGTGACCCTTTTAGGTATGCAAAAATCCTAGTGTTAATAAGCTTTTCAAAATTCGCCTAAATGTATGCAATCCCAATAAATTCTAGCACGTTTTCCAATGACCAATGAGTTGAATTATCTGAATGTTTCTGCCATAAGGTAAGTTTGGACCAAAAATATTTTGACTAAAATTAACTAGGCAATTGTTAGGGAATTATATAAATTTTTTTTTTAATACGTCGAGTTTCTATTAATTCTGTTTATCAATATGTTTAATGAAAACTGAAATAATGCGCACATATTCCATTCGGTTCTGCACTTTCCTCAGAATGTTTACTAAATTTTCAATTCCCAAAATGTTTGTTTTTCATTGTCGATCGTTTTAGAAATCCTAATTGAATAAATTAAAACTAGGGGGGTTAAGTTTGTATGGCAGCCCCATGACCCCATGGTCCGATTTGATCTATTTTTGCATATATTTTGTATTATCTATAGAAACACATTTGTGTGAAATTTGGTTGAAATTAGTACACAAATTAAAAAGTTTTTCTTATAAGAACTCAGATTGGGGAGCTAGGTTTGTATGGCAGCCCCATGACCCAGTGATCCACTTTGGGTGAATCAAACATACAAACAGCCTGCAACAATAAGAAGCACGTGTGCAAAATTTCAGCTCCGTAGCTTTTATAGTCGCCGAGAAAAACGCGCTGCAACAGACGGACAGACGGACAGACGGACAGACAGACAGACAGACAGACAGACGGACATCGCCCAATCGATTCATCTCGTCATGCTGATCATATATGTATACTTTTTATATGGTCGAAGATGCTTCCTTCAATGCGTTACAAACTTCATGACAAAGTTAATATACCCTTTCACTCTATGAGCGAAGGGTATAAAAACAGCAATTGGCGCCATATTTTACGGGAAAACATCATACCGAATAAAAGATGTTTGCCTGTTCTGTGTTTCGCCAGAAACTCCAATTACGGAAATTTTGAAGGAGACATTTCGAACTCATCTGGGGCTTTCAAATAATCTATGAAGTAGCATATTTATGGATGCCGTTGTCTGGTGCAATTAACCTAGAGACCGATTTAAGAGATTAGGAAATGCGAAAATGCAAGCACTGAGTCATATTATTCAGCGAAAGTCATTCGGCGCCTAAAAAGTGTTACTTTTTGCTGATTTTATTCACATCACACTTTTTCATATTGTGTACATATTACTAATGACGAGACTTAGATCCCTGCCGAAACCAATTTTGACTACTTGTCAGCCATTTTAAAATGCACCCAAATCTAGAGACTTCCTATAATCTACTAGATTAAATTTGCAAGATTGTCCATACATTTTCATAAATTTTGCAATCAGATTTTTTGCAAGACTTAGAGGCCTAAAAACCATACGATTTTTCGAAACAAAAAAATAAATCGCGACTAGGAAAAACAATTTTCCAGAAATTTAGATTTTTTGTTTTGCAGATATGAAGAGTTACACTTTCCGAAGCGTATACACATGCTTCATTTATTGTCCCTCTTTGACCATCTCCCCCTCATAAGCGGAATATCCTTTACGTTTAGAAAATTTAAATTTGTCCTAAGACTTTTGAAATTTATCAGACAAATCGCTGGACGTCTATCTATAATTTTTATGTTTTCAAATCGAAATTTTCGAAAATTAGGCAGTTTTTTTTTTATTTTAACTTGAAAGTTTCGAAAATTGGTCTTTTGAGATCTAAGGTGGAGCCTATTCAGGCGCACATTTCTCGATGTGGAGCTTATTTCAGCGCACATTTCTCGATAAAGTTGAAAGTTGGTAAATTTCGCATTTTTATGGCTTCATTCGATTTTGTGTTTTGCTTTATTTAGGATAAGTCGACTTTTGGACATCTCGAACTATTTCTTCGGACTCCTGATGGCTATTCGAGATATCCAGGTTCGAGCATCCGTCCTTAGCAGCTCAACTGATTAGAATCCATAATTCCTGTAATCGTGATCTGATGTTATGTGCGTGTATTTTTTGAGATTCTGATTTCGGTACTTCGAATTAAGTATGTATTTGATTTGTAAGGAGCACTGCAACAGAGGTACCATTTCGTCAATCTACTACGTGTGGTATCTGTGATCATATTACCAAAGCGCTAGTTATGCACTGGCAATTTCGCTTGATTAACACACAGAGCGTTCCTCCCCGTTCACGTTTACGGATATGACGTAGTGGAAATGCGACAAACAGTCGGATAAGTTGAAATATGTAAGTACCATAAATTTCCCAAGATCAAAAATTGCTAAGCCGAGTTTAGATCTCCAAATCTCTATTGTAGTGTCAGGACTATTTTCAAAATAAATAATAACGGCGAGGCTAAATATGCTTGCCGAACCGATGCAAGCGCGGACTGACTTGATGTCGCTTTGGTTACATTTTTCGGTCTTATAAGGATGTCGTGTTAAATGTGTACAATGTGGAAATCAAAATACTGGATTTCATGAGAAGGATTCTCATTGCATAACGCTAATAGGGTCTTTAGAACAAAACGGCGGATTCCGATCCAGGTTTCGTATACCAGAGGTTTTGACTAGAGAAATAGTATCATCAAAAACCTAATGTGTAAGCTGATCAGTATAAATGTTTCGTAATTTCTTCCTAAGGTCTTACGAGGTCGGGTGCATACTCCAAAATTGCTCAAAGGCTGAAAGAAGCGACCATAAATTTAGATTTTGTCTAATATTATACAAATTGGTTAATCATTTTTGCCCGGTAGAATTTGGCCGAATATACATTATGTATTTTTTATTTTCCAATATTCGGAAATTCTGCAAAGCTATGAACATTTGAAAGGTTTTCAGAAATATCCACCAAGTCTACTTTTTGTATTCCTCCATTTCTCACGTCACGTTACCAAATAAAAAATAATCCTACACTCAAATATTTATTGCAAAAGCTACTTACGAGATCCATTAGCCGGTTCCGGTATCACCCACACAGGTGTTCCGCGTTCCATATCCGTTTCTTGTTGAAAACTTCAATTTACTCCATTTCCCGGTAACATCCTTTTCACATCGACACACACGATTTTCTTGCCACGTCACTATACTATATCCTTAACTATTACATTTGCTAATAAAATATCGCCACTTTCGGAAACAAACACTCATCACAATCAAATTCAATCATTCATCACCCGCTCCATCACTATTCTCATCATTCATTTATACACTTATACACCAGGAAAGAAAGGATATCCGAATCGATTACAGCATGCGGTGTTTTATATGTACGTTCTCATTACTATCCATCCGCGGTTTGGATCCTGACAGGCAAATATCGTCGCGTCGCGTCGTCCTTGCCACAAACACCATACACTACACAACACACGAAATATTGCAGAAAGGATTTTCCGATAATACAACAATTACGCGAATCCTCTCTTGCATGCCGTCGTCGTTGGCGTCATTGCGTTATCCTTGCTTTTCTAACACACAACAAACTCCAAGGTATCTGATTAATTTTTCACCGTCAACGTTAGTGGTTGTTTGGCTGTTAAATAACCGAAAATGCCAGAAACACTTCCACAAATCACTAACGGACGTATGCAGCGCATAAGACTGCAGGAATATTACGAGTACTGGAGAATCAGCGAGTTCATTTTTGATCCTTATTGAATTTAGCGTACCATGTATGATGTGACCGTGAAAGGATTTGCCGGCCGAATACCGTCGTGTATCTATTTGTTGGCTACTTTTATACAGGATAGTGCTCAAACCACACGCGGCATGGTGGCAGGTCAATTGGTGGCCAAGGCACGAGTATGGAAATCAAATAGTTATCAACATAGTATGTATGTATATGAAATGTGTGGCCAGGACTACACATCGCGGACAAAGTTGAATTCATATGGGAAAATGTGTACCCACTCGTTTGCAGAGACACTAAAAGGAGACCGGGGTAGTCAAAGACTTTTGACTATTGATTGAACGAGGAAGCACTGGAATCGATTGAGCCCGTTCTAGATCCGTCTTTTCAAGGAAAAGGAAAACTCAAGAAATTCTAATTCTATGAATTGAGTGTCCACAAGTGTTTTGACTATTATTATGAGTTAACCTATTTCCTCTGAAATGAAGGATGAAGTACCGATGAAGAAACTGCCACTCGTATACAAATAATAAATATTATGGCGATGAAAATGAAGAAACAACCTTTTCAATAAATACTGTATTGTTCGTAATCCTGGATTTGATCAATATTATGTTACTTGTATTTCTTGGAAAATTGTGTCATGGTCACATTCACATAATACTCTTGCCCATACGAGTTAAAGTTATTCTTAACCCTTTCCCGGACAGAACGTCTATAGACGTCCAATTTTGAGCATTTGACATACAAATCGTGTCAAATTTTGGCATTGTGTCCGGCAATGAGAGAAATTGTATGTTATTATAACCCATAACAAGCTTTTCCACAAATCTAAAACTGTATCCACACCGACTCCAATCGGCAGCTCGTGTATCCATTTGGCAGCTACTTTTCATCTGCACTAAGTATCAAATGGATGCTGAAAATTATGTAATCAAACTTTCATTTAGTAGGTTTTTTTTTTCAATTTAATTATCAAAATCCGATTTTTATTATTAGGCTGTTCAAGAATTATACACTTTAAATTCGACAAGCGGTTGTCAAAGTGTCAGTTGACAGACGATTCAGTTGCCATATTGAATATTAAAACTGTACGGCCATTCAGATGGTAGTTAGTTTAGATGCGATAAGAACTGCCAGTTCGCATCGCAGGCTGCCAATTTACCGGTAGTGGGGATACAGCTTACGTTGGATGGATTGATGGATGGATGGATGGATATGGCGCTATGATAGGTTGGGCTGGTTGCGCCCAATACTGCAGCCTACTGGCTTATTGAATTTCCCATCTAAGCGAGAAAATTTCAGGTTATGAGCTCTGTCCTACGTATGAGGCTAAGAAGAAAGTTAACCAGGTTTACTTTGGGTGCACCCATTCTGGTAGCTTGAGCCCCAAAGAAATTTTGTCTCCAGCTCATAAGAGCGGGGCATTCGAAAATAACGTGCGAGGCTGATTCCTCGTCTTCGTTGCAGAGGCGGCATAGTGGGTCTTGTGTGTAGATCCCTATTGTATGCAGATGTTTCCGTAGGGTACAATGACCGGTTATAAGGCCTGTCACTGCCCTATGAGGTTCGTTTTACTTAGACTGAGGGCTTCGGTGCAGCTGGTATGCCAGTTAGATTCCAGCATACGCTTGCTGTGCCTGAGCCCTTCAGCGAGTCTCCATCGATCTTAGAATTTATCCTCGGTCCATCATCTAGCAACGGTTCTGGCAGTAGATTATTTAGTGATTCCGATTGCAGGTTCAGGACCAGTTAAGGGTAGTTCGGAACCCTCCTTTGCAACGGCATCCGCTTTCTCATTTCCTTTGATCCCCTTATGTCCTTTCATACATTTCAGAGTTACTTTGTTTCGGGTAGCTAGGGTTTTGAGATTTTGTTGGCAATTTAGAGGTTGTTTTGGGACTTGCAATGGCTTTTATAGCAGCTTGACTGTCGGAGAGAATGTATATGGTCTTATTGGTATATCCCTTTCGAGTACTCTCCCCTGCTGCAAGGTTTATGGCTATAAGTTCTGCCTGGAAGAAAGTTGTATATTGACCTAGGGGTTTGGAGATACTATAGTTGTTGGTTTTAGTATAAACTCCTGACCCTGTTCCTTCGTATGTCTTCGACCCATCCGTGTACCACACGATGTGATTTGATAGATGGTTGTCGTTCCATTTACTCCAGTCTTCCCTAACCGTTGAGGTTTGGATGTTGGAGTCGAAAGTGTACATAGCCGGGGTATAATCGCTGCCCATATCTAGGATTGGGTTTGCAATGATTTCTGTAATCGTACAGTGTCCTGCTCTTTGTGGTGTCCACATGTTCGATGATTGGAGTCTGTACGCTGCGAGTCTTGCCTCTTCTGTGATTGTGAGGTCCTGTGGTGGCAGGTCTAGTAGTTTCTCTAGAGTTAAAGTTGGTGCACTGCGCATGGCGCCGGTTATGCTTGCGCAGGCCAGTCTCTGTACTGATCCCAACTTCGCTGCTGCTGTTTTTTGTTTGATTTTAACCCATCAGACTTCCGAGCCATAGGTCAGTCGGGGTTTGACCACAGCTTCGTAAATCCAGTGTATCATTCGTGGTTTTAACCCCCACGTTTTCCCTATTGGTCTTTTAGTTGCATATAGGGTCTCTTTGCCTTTGGCAATTGTGTTTTGCAGCTAGTTGTTCCACGTGAGTTTGTTATCAAGGGTGATTCCCAGATATTTTACCTCCGTGGTAAACTGCAGTTGTTGGTAGAATAATGTTGGAGCGTTGAGCGCTTCCAAGTTGTGTTTGCGACTGAAGGCTATTAGTGTTGTTTTGGTGGGATTGACCGATAGGCCTACCCTCCTACACCAATCCTCCACTTGGGTTAGAGCTTGTTGCATGAGTTCAGAAAGAACTCCTGGAAATTTTCCCCTTATCAGGATACTGATGTCATCGGCGTATCCTAGGGTATACAAGCCAGTGTTATTTAGCTGGACCAGTAGGCTGTCCACTACAAAGTTCCACAGGAGGGGTGAAAGTATACCCCCTGTGGGCACCCTTTGAGGACATCTGTATACATGGTTTCACCGAATAATTTTGCATGTACTTTTCGTCCTTGAAGCATTGATTTTATCCACCGACAGGGTGTTTTGAACTCCATGACTCGAGGCGCCGTGTACAAGAGATTCAAAAGAAGTGTTGTCGAAGGCTCCCTCTATATCTAGGAAGGCCGCGAGCCCTATTTCTTTGATTTCTAGTGTGGTCTCAATCTTTCCAACTAAATGATGTAGTACTGATTCACATGATTTCCCTGTCTGATAGGCATGTTGGTTTTGGTGCAACCGGAAAAGCGACAGGCACCTGTCCCTGATATGTTTATCGACGAGCTTTTCCAATGACTTAAGTAGGAAGGAGGTTAGACTTATTGGTCTATACGATTTAGCTAGGGTTTGGTCACGCCCCGGCTTTGCCAGAAATGCTACGTTTACCTGCTTCCAAGTGATTGGAATGTATCCTAAGGCTATGCTGGCTCTAAATAGTCTCAGTAAAAGCGGAGCCAGAGCCGTAAGACCCTGCTGAAGCAGGGCTGGGTAGCCACCGTCTGGTCCTGGTGATTTGTAGGGTTCGAAAGAGTTTATCGCCCATTCCACCCTTTCATAGGTTACTATTTGGTTCGCAAGCCGCCAGTCGTTTTTGTTAGCCCTGAGAAAAAGGGAGTTGTCATCTAACTAGTCTGTGCGTTCCGTTGTTATGGTTGATCCAGGAAAGTGAGACCCTAGAAGGACTTCCCGGGTCTCCTTACCTGTTTTTGTTTGGTTTCCATCGGAGTTTTTAAGTGTCCCGATGGGGTTTGTTGGATCCTTGGCTCAAATCTTCTGGAGTCTCGCTCCTTCATGCAAGTTTTCTATTTCTTCGCAGAACTTCCTCCAGGATTCCCTCTTGGCTTTCCTAATTTATTTGCTATACTGGGTTATGGGCCAGCGGTATGTATCCCAATCCCCAGTTCTTTTCGCTACGTTGAAAAGCTTACGTGTCTTCCTACGCAGGATGTTCAGGCTTAAGTTAGTAAAATTGAAAATTCAAGGCTGATGCAGGACCAAAAAAAAATTGGAAGTTGAAATTTTACTATGTGATTGTGTTTGTCACATGATTGGCATAACAAAAAAGTTTGAATCCATTTTGACCATTTCTAATTTCCATTAAAAGGGATATCCAAACTCAAAGTCATATCTCCCCCATTTTCCCTTATAAAAAAATGGACAACACTTTAACAATATTCCAAGGATATGACATGTTCTACACGTGTACCTATACGAAATTATCTGTTTGAATTCCCATAAATATCGCAGAGTAGACCTGCATGCCGGCCGGCTACCGGTCATTTATGGTTGGCAAGAATAGATGAATAGATTGATTGATGGCTGGGCATATTGGCGGGTAATTAGATGACTGGAAGAAAATAAGTGTGCAACTCCGGGCGCATACATATGAGCCAACACACACGGTTCGAAGGGCTAAACAATAAACTTAATGGCCACGTCGCAGGATAATGGTGGGGGAGTAACCTAAACTCTGTCAGTTTCGATTGTAGTTATTTCTTCTTCCTTTTTTTTTTCGTGTGGAAGCAATGAAAATGTAGACATATTTATACGAAATAGACTATTGCATCGGTTGTTTTTTGCTACTATGCTTGGATGGAGGGAGGAAAATTATTGTAAGGTTGAGTCGTGAATATTGGTTTGTGTCGTTAAGTCAGTGGGGTATTGGCTAGAAAATTGTGTCGATGTTATGCTTTGGTCTTAATAATTTATTAAAGGAATACATACATACCACACCATTGGTGATTCCTTTCTCCAAGGAAATCAGAGAGCATTACATTATAGTCATTTGTTGAGTTGGAGGTAAAGAGAAAAGTCAATATCGGCATAGGGATTTGACCGTTAAGTTTCGTTTTTTATTCACCTATGAGGTGTTTCTGTATAGCTTTGAATTAATGTTCAATATGGTATTATTGTTGAAGTTGACGAAGTAGGATTGATTTAATTCTTTGTTCATTGATTTCTATACGCGCACTATTAGTTTTCAATATTTTTTTTTAATTGTTTAATTTTTTCCCTCCATCTATTCTATGAGTAGTCCAGTCAAAATATCCCAATTCAGGCCTTCAAATAGAAAAAAATAGAGTAATGCCTTGGTTACACAGTGCGAGCTATCGTGCGAGTTGGCCTAGACAGCTACTGCAGAGTAGCTACTTGCACCATGTGACCGCATCACGTATGATGCGGTAACATGGTGCATCATATGTGATGCGGTCACATGGTGCAAGTAGCTACTCTGCAGTAGCTGTCTAGGCCAACTCGCACGATAGCTCGCACTGTGTAAATAAGGCATAAGGGTCTAAAACTGATTTTTTTAAAGGTACCAAAAAGGACAAAAAAAGGTGGGCTTGCGGGGTGTCATATCAAAATAGAGCCGCGTACATTACATATCCGGTGTTTGTTTCCTGTGTCAAGGACCCTCAACGGAATAAATCGGCTTCGGCTTCAGTTATTGTAGATTCTAAATTAGTTGGCAACTTGAAATATTCGCGTAGTTATGGATTTTAAAAGATGCAGATGATATGTTACGGGAAACACGAACATTTTTCATTTGGAGTGGTTTTCTCCTTTAGGGGTCCTTCAAACAAGTAAAAAATGCCGGAAATGGAATGTACTCGACTTCCCTTTTGATATGACATGCCTAGTAGGCATGCCATGCCTATGCCTACATGCCTACGTTCGATCAAGGATTAATTAGTGTCGTTTTTCAGAGCTTTCCAAACGGTTTTTTCCTTAGCAAATTTAATGGTAGAATTTTCAGCTATTATAGATTCTAAAAAATTAAAAAGTTAATGACAAGTTGAATTATTCGCGTAGTTATGGCTTTGGAAAGATACAGACGGTAAGTTACGGGAAACATGAAAATTTCCATTCAAACGCGATTTATTTCGTTCAGGGTCCTTGAAACAGGAAAGAGAGACCGAATATGTAATGCACTCGACTTCCCCTTTTATATGCATGAAATGCTAATATGACTGGACTAGAGTTATCGCGAGTTGACCACAAACTACCCTATTATAACATTCAAGTCCTCGACCTCTCCGCCACCAGCTCCAGCTCCTCAGCACCCGCCCTAAGGCGAGGCAAGACGGGTGGCCGCCCGGGGCGCCGCGCCAGATCTTAGGATCGGCTTTTTGGCTAAAATGCGAATATCAACTTATATAAAGGAAAGTAACCTATGGAAACTACAGAGGAAATAAACGAAATAGGGAATAAGGTTTTGTTTAAGTAAAAAAGCACATCAATTGCTTCTTTAAGAAACGTTAACTTAATTTTTGAATTTATCAACTATATCATTAGTTTTCTTTTGAAACGTGTGTTTTAAAGATATAAAGTCCTTGTAAGGCTTTGAACAGCCCACGATTGATACGAAGTATGGCATGGATCTTAAAATATTTAGTAAGATTTGACGTCTGTGATGACAGAAAAGTTATCTGCTAATTAATTCTTCTTTGAAAAGAAACTTATTTGAGAAAGATGTTGGTTCTCCAATTGAACATTTAGTTCCTCTTCTTTTCATCAGAATTAAGGGTTTTCTTGTGTGATCTGGACCGGATTTGCCATATGGGCAACCTGAACAACTGCCCGGGGCGCCAAATTTTGAGGGGCGGCATATTTCATATTTTCATAGCTTTGATTAATTTTTACTTTTAAAATACGCATTTCGAGATATCTCAACTGAAACGGATGAAGACGATTGCTTTTTTCAGTACCAGATTTACATATTATGCTGCTAGTAGTTTTAGTTTGAGCTATACCCATAGTCAAGGCCGGATTTCCCATATGGAGAACAGCCCGGGGCGGCAATTCAAAGATCGGTAAATTTTTGAAACTTTGGATCAGCTGACATTAATTATAAAAACTGTTAATTCATTCCAGTAAGTTGTATATTTCAATGCGCCCAACAGCATTCTCATCTCAAATTGTAATGTAACTCCGCCTTCAAAAGATTATCCTTAAAGCAAAATTAGAGGATTATAAGGCATCTTCGTAACGCATTGGCTTCACTTTAACCAAGGGCACAAATATGTCATATGCTTCTATGTCTATTTTTATAGGAAGCCTAGAGGAGCGTTTAGGCGTAACAATCAGAGAACTCCTGAGTATACATTAAATATGGGACATGTTTTTTTGAATACACGATTGAATACATGATTATTTGGCTAATTTCCCAACTACAAGCCTCCTTAAATTCCCCCAGATTGGAACAAATGAAATCGATGCTTCTGTAGTATGAATATTTCGAGCTTATACGATTTTTCAGAACTTCCGAGGTGACGACAAAAGGATAAGTTTCCTCAATCAAATAATTTTTGAGAACTCACGTATTCCAAGCAGTTATTTAGAGGGTATTGAAGCTTATGCTAAAGAAGTTCTACACTGGCCGCCTCACTATTAGGCTGAACACATACGGCCAATCCAATCCAATTGTTTGAACATTTCTGACATTTGGACGGCTTTTTTTGTGTTTTCTATTACTACTTTAGTTTTTTCTCCATTTTGAATTTGCTGGAAAGGAAGCATTTGCATTTTCAATAACATGTTTCCATCATGCCAAATTTTTTAAATTTTTAACCAATTTTTAAGTTGGAATTATCAAAGTTTTCATATTTTTGGCAGAGAAAATCTGAAAACTCCATGGCCAAAAAAATCATTTAAAATTTATGCGTCGAATGACATTTTCTGAATTATATTCTTCAATCAGGCAATTTTTTTAGGTTTTTCTTTTTTCGGTCTTTTTTTCACCGAAAAAAAAAAATCTCTCGAACTCGAGGTCAAGCTGATACTAAATTTTTCGAAAGCCCCTCATGAAGTCAAACTGTTCTATTCCAAATCCGCCTTGAACTTTCGTTTAATCGAGTATTTGCGTCAAATCGCAAATTTTTTTGTTGAGAATGGAAACACAGTACCTACATGTTGCCAGAGCCGCAATAGCAGTCCTCTCGATCTCGTATATGTTTCAGATTAGTATCCATAGTAAGGATGTCAAAAACCGGCCCATAACCCGGTTTTCGTTTTTTTCGGTTTTTTTGCAAAGCCGGTTACACCGTCCGATTTTAACCGGGCTCAAAGTACCGGTTTTCCGGTTAACCGAGTCTTTTCATTGATTTACTGAGAATTTGAGTAAAAACATGCATTCACACTCGTATCAAGAGACGCGAGAGCGTATCGTCCGCCAAAGGAAAAAAACACGAAAGCGAACAAGTCTATGATTACCGGAGACAACTTCCTTTTTTGTTTGACAGGGCTACAGCCTTCCAGGCAACATCCCCCAAAAATTTTTTTTCCAAAATATTCCACATATCCTGTTCTAGTGCCTTTCCAAAAAAAATCTTCGATCGGCACAATAACGGGTAAGATATATGCAATAAACGGTGAAATTTTCACCCTCACAGACTTAAGCGAGTAACCCAATTTCACACTGGAGTCTACAGTTGCCGAAAAACTTGCTTCTACTGTCTCTCTACGTGATGGGATTTTTATTAAATTTGGAATGAATGATCCTCTGGTGGTCCTTCAAAACAATCAATGTCTTCCATTTAGATGGAATAACGGTAAATTAATTGGTCAAGTTAACAAAAGATTTCCAACAATTGCGTCTTTCGGCTCATCGCATTGAGAATTTTTTAAAACACACTGCGACATTGGGACATTAGGATATTGGGACACTGGGAGACTAGGATCTTGGGGCAGTGGGATATTAGGAAATTGGGATATCGTGGTCTTGGCACATTAGGACATTAATACATTGGGGCATTAGGCACACTGGGGAAACTGGGACGTGGGGACATCGGGATATTGGGCCATTGAAACAACTGGATATTGGAACAATGGGATATGTAACATTGGGACATTGGGATATTGGGACATTAGGACACTGGCGCACTGGGATATTAGGATATAGGGACATTATTATGACTTTGGGACAATAGGACAATCGGACATTGGGACATTGGAACATTAGGATATTGGGACATGGGAACATTTGGATATTGGGACATTAGGACACTGGGAGACTGGGACGTTGGGGCATTGGCATACTAGGACATTGGGACATTATGATCTTGGGACAATAGGACAATCGGACATTGGGACACTGGTACATAGGGACATTGCGATATCGGGCCACTGAGATATTGGTACATTGGGACCTTGAGTATATTGGGTCATTTGGAGATTGGGCACTGCGATCTTAGGACATTGGAACATTGGGATATTGGGACATAGGGACATTGGGAAATTGGGACATTAGAATATTGGGACATTAGGTCATTGGGACATTAGGACATTGTGACGCTGGGACATTAGGTACTCTGGGGAAATGGTACACTCGGATATTAGGCTATTGGGACCTTGGGACACTTGGTATACTCCGACATTGGGACACTGACCACTGGGATATTGGGACATTGGGATGTTGGGATATTGGGGCATTTGTACATTGGGACACTGGTACATTAGGACATTGGGCCATTGGGATATTATCACATTAGGATACTGGGACATTGGGGAACTGGGATATTAGGAAATTGGGACATTAGGACAATTGGGCATTGGGATATTAGGACATTAAGTGGGACACTGGGACACAGGGGGACTGGTAGATTGGGATATTGCGATACTGGGATATTGGGACACTAGGGTAGTGGGACACTCATACATTAGGCCATTGGGACACTGTGATATTTGCACATTGGGACATTAGAAAATTGGGACACTGGGACATCAGAATCCCAAAACAAAAATATTACTTTAAGTATGCAAAAATATATGATATCTGACCAAAAACAACAAAGTTGTAAAAGTTACCCCGCCAAAGAAAAATTCATCTGCCGCAAAAAGAATACATATCCCTCCAATTCGCCGCTCATATTTAATTTTGTCTTAGATGTAAATGCTACATGTAATTTGTTTTTAGATGTAAATCCTGGAGAAGTTTAAATGTACAGGACTACTTCTAAAAGTAATTTGGCGGGAGCTTTAACATTGTATTCAGTGCCACTTTGACGGCTCCCACCAAACTACTCTAGGAAGTGGTCCTGTTCATTTAAACTTCTCCAGGATTTACACCTAAAACCAAATTACATGTAGCATTTACATCTAAGACAAAATTAAATATGAGCGGCGGATTGGAGGGATATGTATTCTTTTTGCGGCAGATGAATTTTTCTTTGGCGGGGTAACTTTTACAACTTTGTTGTTTTTGGTCAGATATTACGTTCGTATCGTATGCAAAATCAAATCAAAGATATAAGGACAAGTAATTTGACGAAGCGATGGCCACGCTCTGTGGCTCACTTGGTTGAGTCGCACTCTACGATGCTAGTAATCTAGAGTTCCGGTGATCGAATCTCGGCGTGGTCCAAAATTTCCGTACATGTGCGGATAGGAAATATATAGTGCTTGCAACATTATATACATTCCGAAATTATATGCAATGTAACGTTGACTCGAAATTGCCTATAAACGGCTGAGTTAGCGCACCATGGCCCCACATGGGGCTATACGGTACTGAGAAGAAGAAGATGGTTCTACGAGTAATAGCAATAAGGAGAGTGTTCGAAAATATGTTTAAGGGCTGAAATTTGGAAATTATTTTTTTTTCAAAGGGGACAAGTAGGTAATAGAACTGCATATGGAAAAATCAAGAAAATATAAAAAATTTTATGAATTTTGAAAGAATTTTTTTCCCGGTTTAAACCGGATGGACAAACAACCGTCCGAGTTAAAACCGGGAGGAGAAAAAAAACGAAAATAACCGGTTAACCATACTGAAAGTACCGATTTTCGGACCAACCGTCCGGTTTTTGACATCCCTAATCCATAGTCACTGATCGGTCAGCACAGCATTATCGGTGAAATGTAATTTACGGAAAAAACATATTTCTTAACTGTCTGAACACACGAAGCCCAACACGAATTATAACTTTTTAACAACCTAGCACTTTGTCTTTCACTTTATTTAATTTGTGCTTGTAAATATTAATGAAAATAGCGTTTCAACACGCTTTCGTCCAAGGCGCCAAGCTCTTCAGACGGCTTTGGCCATCTTGTACCAACGGATAGTTAGAGTAAGCTGACCAGACGTACAGCATTTTGCTGTACTGTACAGCATTTTGACCTTTCGTACAGCATTGTGAAATGTACAGCAAAATTTACAGCATTCCTTATGCCACACAATGAAACCTAATTCACTACATAATAAGTTCATTTCGATAGATCGGGAACCCTTCCCGATCTTTCTGAAATTTAGAACACGTAAATCGACCTTCTTGGCGCTCACATTAACTCCAAATTACATGTTCTTACCCATCCGTTTTTGGAAGTTACGGCTGCCCAAATTACAATTTGGAGTTTTCTAATTGAAAATTGTCCATCACTCGGAAATTCGTGAGCGAACTATTTTGAAATTTAGATAACTTGTAGAACATTGTTTTTCATTTTGTGAAAATTTCAAGGCTCTAGCTATCAAGGTTCAGGAGTTACAGCCATCGAAAGATGCGATTTACTGTGTAAAGTTTGACCCATGGACGGTCGATATTATTCACACTTTTATGTTTATCAATCGCTCATTTTCTATAACTCAGAAAACCACGGAAATTTTCCTTAATTTTTACAAAGTTCGAATCCGTTAAAATTGTATTGCGTTAAGACCTCAGGGGACCGGCATGACACCACTAATGTAACCATGAGGGACTGCTTACTCTCCTCCAGAAATATCGCAACCAGGATAAGACACCCTTCCACCGCTCTGGAGGTTCTTCTCGGACTGCACTCCATTGAAACCGTGCCTGGAGAGCCAAGTTTTAGGTTTTTGGAAGTCCGAGGCAAATAATATCAATTGGGTCACAATTGACACCTTTCTATACTTTACATTTTGTCATAGTAAAGGTAGGTCAAGTATGTCTTCAGTATTACCTTACAGCTTACATGCCTCTGAACTTCGATTAGCGTTCAATCACTGCTTTTTGTACTTTTATAGCATTTCAATTTTATTTCAAGGAAATATTTGCTTACAAATCCTGCGATCCAGAGGATTCTAAAATATGAAAAATAGCCTTAGGTAACTTTTTTCTTGTTCCACCAATACCAATGTGTACATAATTCAATTGTTATATGTATCTGGCATGTTTTTTCCGTACAATCAGTAACAGACATCGCAGAGAAATTTCTGGCTTGTCTTAAGGTTTTTGTAAAAATACTGCCCAAAAAGTCATATCTGAGTAAATCATCAAACTCTCGCTAAAATCGTCAACTTAGTTTATTTGGAAGCTGAGAGTTAATGGAAAATTGTGTATAGTAAGCTGCACAGACATGCATACCTAGATTTTCACGTCGAGCTCCTTTCGCATGGAAAGCATGGAAACCTTAGTGGCAGTGTTGCCAACTGGAAATTTAGAAAACGGCTAAATTTAGCCGGAAAACCGGCCATATTTTTTTCAAAAACCGCCAAAATTCCGGCTAAAAAAATTTCAGCCAGAAAAACGGCCAAAAAACCGGCTAAATCATACAAAACAGTCACATTACGAAAAAATATAGTAAACAACTGATTTTAATAATTTTATTTCTTTTCTGGAGTACTACCCGTAAACTATGCAGACAGATTTCTTAGTTTTATTACATATTATGCTCCAACCGCTGGCGTTACAGTCATAATTTAATTTATTCGGAGTTAGATGGCTCAACTAGTCAAAATTGTTGTATACAGGTACAATTTCTCGGTCAAGTCCAAGTTCGAAATTGTGGAACATAAAATTCGTAGAAGGAACGTCCAATGCGTAACTATGGGCAAGGGCAACCGTATTTATGTGTGGATATCTTACCATCATCGCACCTGAACAATCTTATACTTTGATTAAAATTTAACTATTTTAGGCCCAAGACACATATCAAAATCATCAAGACGATAATCCATCATGATGTTCATCATCGAAATTGGAGTGACACATATGCTTTCGTCATTAGAATTCGTCATTTACTGACGTTTGTGTAAGTGGTGAAAATGTCCGTCACAATTGCGATATTTTGATAAGTTTTCAATTAAATAATTTAAGGACACAATTTTCTTAAAGAATTTGAATAGAAATATGTAAAGATTGATAAGAAATTTAATATTTTTGTAAACATTCTTGTTCTACAATTTTACAACGGATAGCGTCCCCAGTCATTATTGAGCAAATGATGGTCCAAATGCGTAATTTGGAACTTGTGCTAATGATGAAAATTTGTGTCTTTCGAATATATGTGTTGTTATTCATTTTCGAATTTGAGCACCCCAAATTTTATTTTCAATAGTTACGAAATTGATGTTCCATTTTCGATGTTTCGCAATTACGAATTTGATGCTCCAAAGATACGAAATTTATGTTCCAAAATAATGAGCTTGGCCGGGAAATGGTGTAGATTTTTGATAAATTTGTGGCCACAAACCCAACAACAAAATGTAATGCATCTACGAAAATATGTAGTTTCTATGAATCGTCAGACGTTGTGCAAGTAGCTTGCCCAGTAAACTACAAAAATTAAATTTAAGTGTGTGTATATTTCGGGGGCAACTTACTCCCTTCTTCAGCACAAAAGCTAAGTGCCGAAGAAGGGGAAAAGTTGCCCCCGAAATATATACTCACTTAAATCTAATTTTTGTAGTTTACTGGGCAAGCTGTCGGATTAGTGCACAACGTAAGTGTTGAACACTACAAAGTTCTGGCGATATTATCAATATCTATAAATAGCGCTAAAAGCGCTTGTACTTAATCTGGCACCACAGATACCGTATCTGTGGTAAGGAATTGACAATTTGAAAAATGGAAAAATGTTCAGGTACCCCCATGCTTCAAGAATTGCTCAGCAAAGAATTTTATCTAAGAAACTCTTCCATTTTGCAAATTATTCAGCATATTGGTGGTTAGTAAATTACATGCTTAGACTAGGTACTAATATCGTCAGTTTACATGAAACCCTAAATTTATTGAAGAAAGGCAAGTATCCGCGGTAAATTTTTCCCAGGAGGCATAAATGAAAGTTTTCCCCTATACGTGGCCACAGTAGGTACTTACCCTATTACACGATAATAAGTGTATATTGAAATAGTTTCACGGCGACTAATTATTTTGTTTGTGAATATTGAAAAATTTATTCTAGTTTCAGAGTAAAAAAAAAATCATAAAATAATTTTAGCCGGAAAAACGGCCGAAGAAAATCAATTCCGGCTAAAAATCCGGCCGGCCGGATTTAAAATTTCTTCCGGCTAAACAGCACGGTTTCCGGCTAAATTTGGCCGGAAAACGGCTAAATTGGCAACACTGCTTAGTGGCATTATCAAGCGTAAATAATGAAATTGCCGTGTCATGGTAGTATATGGCTGGGGATTTGCCTGAAAATCGAATTTCACAATTATGTGTACAGCATTGGGTCTTCCGGAGTCTGGTCACCTTAAGTTAGAGCATAAAGTAAGTAATTGAAATAGAGATGGAACTCCATATAACATTAAAATGTACTGAAAAACATTTTACCCTTGAGTGTGTGCTGTTGTAAGTAACGTGTACATACAGGAAGATATCTAAGATGTTTTCAATACATTTTAATGTTATATGGAGTTCCATCTCTATTCCAATTACTTACTTTATGGTTAGAGTAGGCACTAACATCGCCATTTCACGCGAAATCCATGCAAATATGTATACATATTGTCAAATTTTTGATGGCCGTGAAATTAAATTTGCTTAGTGGGACTCAACTTCATACACTGAAGTTGCACTTTATTTCACAGGGACACTCAAGCAGACCCAAATAATGTCTACCAAATATTTCTGGAATCGAGCGTTGGACCCCTTCCGAAATAAGATTCTGGCTACGTCCCTGACAATGCCATATATTGTTTCTTACTGCAGTTCCTGCTGGTATGATTTCAAATATACTCTAGTTCCCTTTAAACAGAACCCATACTTGATTGTTTTACAGGCATAGCTCATAGCTAAGTGAAAAAGTGATTCAAGTAAGTTTCGCCATATAATAATTTTTTCCTAAATATTCATTTAAATGGTATGCATTTTAGTGTAGTTACTACGTGATAAACCTAGTACATCAGATTGCAAAATGTGGTGGAGACAAATTTTTGTTTCTCATGTTTTTTGGGGTGCTGATCACGAATCCGGAGCTTCCCACCAAAATTTCGTTGCGAAACAGGGTCAAAATCGTGAAAACCCTAAAATTTTTGCTGTTTTTCCGTTATTCGCCCCCTAATTCTGCAACTATTTATTTCTGCGAAAAACTCTCCAGGAATATTTTAGAAAGCACATAATTCCGCGTTCAAAGAGACATAAATATTAAAAATCTGTTAAGCGGTATTACTACAGTGGATAATTTAAATTTGCCATTTTTAACATAGTTCCATTTTATGAAACAAATTTTGAGATTGAACGGTTTTTCATTTTTGGTCGTAAAAGATGCATTTATCTTGTACATTGTGTATTTTGGAGTGTAGAAACTGAATCTGTAAGTTCCCACCAAAATTTCGTTGCAATTCAGGGTCCAAATTGCAAAAAACGCCAAAAAAATGACTATCAATTGTAGCAATGCCGCTTAACACATTTTAATGATTAATAGCGCGTTGGACCCGCAGTTATGTTTTCTCTAATATTTTCATGGACAGGTTTTCGGAGAAATGTACACTTTCGGAGGTATAAACAAAAAAACGGGAAAACTCCGAAAATTTTGGGTTTTTCGCGGTTTTGATCCTGTTCCGCAACGAAATTTTGGTGGGAAGCTCCGGATTCGAGCTCAGCACCCCAAAAAACATAAGAAACGAAAAAAAATGTCTCCACCACACTTTGCAATCTGAAATCACCTCGGAACTACACTATTTGTTTTGCACGAAAATATATTTTATCTGATCAAATTCAATCCAAATCAATGATATCACATGCAGCTTGTTAGAATAAACAATCTTCATTTTCAAGAAAAAATATTTGCTGGATCTCAGGAGCTTATATCATCAACATGCCATTTTTACAGGATTGTAATCTAAATTACTTAATTGTGCTGGGAGAATTTTGCAAGCTTACACTTCAGTTCTCATACAAAAAAAAATAACTCAAAACTTAGCCATCACTATAGCCCTAACAACCACTAACACATTCTTAGACAGAAATTTACCCTGCACCGCCCTTCTACGACTATGAATAAAAATTCCAACTAAGCTCAAAACAGCTGATTTTGTTTACATAGTGTAACGTGCTTCCATGGAACTTTTACCGATAATAATAATCCTCTCATCCACTATATTTTATCGAAATAGAACACAAGCACTCACTGAATTCCTTTGAGATTCTTTCAACTTTTTAATTGGTTTTGTAAAGTTAAACGAAACTTTGTCCGATTACTTAACTTATGACAATGATGTTTCTATTAAGTGTTTATCAAATTGTAAGAAATCACGGTTAAATCGTCCTTTAAACTGCCTCCTCGCGACGAAAGGAATATATTAGCAGCCCGACACAGTTCACAACGCGATAACTTTTTGTTACTAGTCGTTGCCTGAGTAACCGACATGAAGTTTCTATACTTTGTGCGGTTTGTAGGTGTAGAAAAAGTATAAGTTAAGTGTAGCCACGAATGCTAGCTACTTAGCATAAAACGAGGGGTATATTCTTCTACATATCACTAGAGAGACTAGAAGAAAAGTTCTAAGCTGGAGAATTTCATTTATATATTTAAATTCTTATCGCGTCTACGGATTCGTTAAGGGCCAGTTTCTCGTACATCTTATCTAAAGGTTAGTCTTATCGTATAGAGAAAACGCACACAATTTTCAGAAAGCTTTTACCTTATGTATATTGAATTGATTTTTTTGTTTATTTTGCATCTTTCTCTATATCGTAACACCTTGTGGGGCATGATGCGTTCACTCAGCCGTTTTTAGGCTATTTCGAGTCAACGTTACATTGCATATAATTTCAGAGTGTACATGTACATAATGTTGCAGGCACTATATATGTATTTCCTATCCGTACATGTACGGAAATTTTGGACCACGCCGTGATTCGATCTCCGGACCTCTAGATTACTAGCATCGTACACAGTGGCGTAGATAAGGGGGGATCAAGGGGATTGATCCCCCCCTGGTTACATATTTTTTTATATACATTTTGTTTTTACTATCAATTTGGTACATACATTTCGTAGCAATATCTACCAAAATGCCATCCACCCGGGATTTCGGAATTAACCCTTCTTCTAGTATTTTCAACTGCATAATTGTTACTGCCTTGGCTAAAATTTCATCAATTCCAAGTATACTGCGCGTACATGAGATTTGGTTTTCTTCAAGCGGTGTTTTCAAGATAGTCCGACTGCCAGAAGAAGAGATCTCAGATTTTCCAAGCGAACTTTGTACTATAGCCAAAATCATTATTGTGGGATATCTAGCAGGGTTTTCACTCAAAAAAAATAAAACCGAAGTAGATGCTTATTTTTGGCAGTAGACCTAAAACAAATTCCGTACGTCTGGTTTTGAGTTTTTGATGATACCACCGATGATACTCTTCCTCATTAATAGAAGCGCGGATGGGAAGAATGACCAAAGTGTGTGCTTCTTCGGCCGCAATCACTGATCGGAGTGTGCACCCAAAAGGTCGGAAAACTGCATGAAAGGAACATAGCCAAAGCCATAGGGGACTTTAATTTTTGTTTTTTTGTTGGGTAGTCGATCAACTGTTAGTAGTGTGGTTGAGGAAAACCAATTTACCGATATCGGACCGATATTTTGCGTTGGGCTAGGCAAACTGCGCGCACGCAATAGAAAATTTGACACCTTCTTAGCCCTCTTTGACTGAGAAGCGTCATAGAATACCTGAACTGGGATTTATATTTTCGTTATTCGGTGTTTCTTTCGACTCTCCGTGGAGATGGGAATCCTCTAATATTTACAATTTTGCAGAAAATACCAAATGAAACAAATTACCTCTTTGTATGTGAGCAAAAATGATCGAAAACTTTCCTTTTACTGGCAGTTGCCCAGTCGCAGTATGTACATTCGAACAGAAATGCAGTGGTACAGTGACAACATTTCGTAAAAATCGCAGTAGATTTACTGCGATTGCAGTAAAGTGACAACCCTGATATCTAGTGGTAGTATCAGGGGTTCTAATTGATACTGCACATGCTGGACTAAATTGCTTGTACAATACTACATCTGGGTAGCATGTATGAAGTTATTATCGGATACAACCACAACCATTTTGTTCACTCATCCGTCAGATCATCTTTCGGTATAAATTCATATGCTGTATGCTGCAGACAAACCACTAACCTACCACCATCACCTAACCACCGTATTCATCTCTAGCGCAGAATTAATTCTTAACATTTACGGTCGATAGTAAAGAGGAACCTTAAATTTTAACTTCACCCCGCAACCTTCCAGGGTCGAACTTTCAAGGTCTAGAGCATATTCTGCGTGTATTTATAATCTTTAGATGATTCAGTTCCTCCTAACATGCGTTGTCGCCTGACAAGATTATAAGCATCCCCGTATTATTCAGGAAAATCTAGTCCAGCTTCGATCAAGTAGCTACACGAACATTACGGTGGGAATTATGAAAACTCTATATCCGATCTCTAGTGCCACGTTGTTCAACCAACAATATTTGCTTGTGGTGTCAAACCTACTCCCCCGGAATCTCAGCTAACAAGTAGAATCTTTCAAAACCAGCCCATTATTCAATATCGTCAGCAGACCTCAAACAACTAAAGAACATTTGTATTCCTTACAAAAGTATAGAAACAAGATGGTGTTGACTATTCCTTAAATTCCTTATTTATAACCCCCGATTTTAATGCATTTCTCTTGTGCTGAAAAAAAAATCCAGACCACAGATCCCCTCCCCCTCCGAAAAGCTATCTACGCTACTGATCGTACAGTGCGACTCAACAAAGTGAGTCGCACAGAGCGTGCGTTATTTTGCATAGTTACGCCATTTTTTGCTCTGTTACGCCATTGTTAGAAATTGCGTAATGTTTTTTTTTTCAATTTCAAATGATGACGCAATCAAGCAAAATATGGCATAAATATGCAAAATAGACAAAAATTCAATTTCAAAATAACGTAAAAGCTTTCTATAAAAATTGTGTGCGTCTTCTCTATACCATAAGACTAACCATTAGATAAGATGTACGAGATACTGGCCCTAAGAAAATCTGGTACACGGTGTTTGTGGAAGATTACTCACCGATGAAATATGAATATTAAAATTTGCATAGAAGCTTCAAAAGGCCGGTAAGATTATTACGTTCTTTGAACACAAATTGACTGACATTGACTTTTTTCGTTTGTATTTTTTTCTATAGGTACTAAATTTAACAATTTGTACCAATAAATTATATCGACATTCTAAGGCTTTTCTTTATACCACGGGCTTACTTCGTTAGAAAGGAGCTCGTCTCCGCATGCAGGAAGTGTGTAGGATACACCTTTAAAACTGATTCATTAAGCTGTAATCCCGTTTAAGTTGAACAGTGATATTGGCATGAACACTATAGAGCTTCTGTGAAATATGTTGACATAGGATTTCTAATTAATCGTTACATAAAGAAATGAATAATAAATTAGCTGTGAAAACTCATTGTAAATTCAAATAGTGTCGCGATGTCGGAAAGTATTAAAAGATCGTGTAATGTATTGTGCATGTTTCTTTTCTGCTCCTCTGTGATTTAATGAATGCAATGACTGTACTGTGATCGCATAAGATCTTTGAATTCGTCAAACAGTACGTATAATAAATATGTTCGTTACAAGTATAAATGTCCAGCTGCATTTAATCCAGCATAAAGTCCAAGAAAATCAATCAATCAACAGCATCGTTATTATTCCATAAGAAATTGTTGTAAGTATTGATGATAATTGATAACAAATGTAAATCAGGGTGACACATTTGTTTTCATCACTAGCATTCGTTATTTAATTTGGTTGTTAGTACGTTTTGCCAGAAGCAGGAGGCAGAAGGCTACATCCTTATACTCCCATAAGGGTGCGCATTATACTCGAAATACGCGCTTTTCGAAAGATGATACAGGTATCCCTCGACTTAGGACGTTTTGACTTAGGACATTTCGACTTACAACGTGTGAAAAATTTACACCACGACTCGATTTACAACGCGATTTGAAAAAAAAGACGCATAAAAACACACTTGCAAGTTTAAGACAGAATTTTCTTTTCTGTTTCCTTCCTGGTGCATAAAGCTTCTAATTTATTTGTTGAGCTGATGTTTGAAGGTGGAATTCTGTTTTGGTAAAGATAATAGCTGTTTCGTTAAGGACCTTTTAAAGAAATAAGTTTCAACGCTAGTAAAGGATTAGACCAGCATAAGTACATACATCAAAAAATTCCCATACTGTCCAAAAGATTAACGTTGTAGACAACATACGCCTGGCAAAGACAGAGGCGATGGGGGAATTCAAAAAACGTTACTTCTTTGTTGAATTGCCCCATCGTCTCTGTCTCTTCCAAGAGTGTGTTGTCCACAACCATGGGCGTAGCCAGGGGGGGGCAGGGAGGGGCGGTCGCCCCCCCCCTGGTCGATGAAGATGGTAAAAAATCCTTATCGATATAGTAAAAAAAAATCGCTGCACTATACTACATTTTCAAAAAAATTCTGCTGCTAGCGCAGCAGATGCCTTCTTTACCTTTCCAAGTACTGCAGGAGAAGCCATGATTGGGACAGTTTGCATTCAGGAGGCGCATACAAATAGATGACAGCGAGTGGCCTCTCGTAACTGACGGAGGCTGCGTACTAGCACACACATTTCACTTGTGAGTGTGCTATACTGTGGCTGCGTGGATTCCATATTTCCTGTTTCATTTCATGGGCTCTGAGCTGGAGTACACAATTTCAACCGTTAGGTCCCTTCGGGAAGTAAGTGGAACTCAACTTATTTTCATCTGAAACGGTGACAATTGGTATACAGCTTTGGTTTATTAGCCCTGGAAGGTTATGCTTTGTCGAATCGACTACGCATCATCAAATTTATCCCATTTTTCGTGACAATTCTCATTATTTGGAGCTGAGTTTGCGTACAGCACTTACCGTGCCGATGTACTTGCCGAGTACATTGCGGCTAGACGAAGTAAGCAGGGTAAGTTGGATTTTTGGAAATTGGCGTCTTCGAAACGACGAAGGGTGAACTTTGTGTAACTTTTAGAACTCCAGTATTTCTTATGGCTGGTTGTCGATTCGACGATAAGTCTGTGTCCATACAACTAGCTCGTAACAAATATGTTTATTTTTGAAATGTGGGACCAATTTTTTCAAAAATTATGGAAAAAGTATTTACTAGGACAAAAATAGGACAAATCAGGAAAATGGCTCAAAATTCTTCCTCAGTTTAGAAAGATTGCATTACGAACTCATAAAAATCGGCTCCAAAATCGATGTTTTTCCATTCTAAATAAATTAACGATTGAAAATCTGTCAAATTTTTTTAATATTTTGAGAAAGGGTGATTTGTATGAGGAGTCAAAGTAGAGCGTCGTCGAATCGACGAAGCATGACCTTTCCGTACTAAAAATAAGCATGACCTTCCAGGGTTAAGGACCTTGTAAAGAACGGGTCTCATATTTCAGTGTCTTTCAAGTTCTTCTTTTTCTTCTCAGTACCATATAGCCCCTTGTGGGGCCGTGGTGCGTTAACTTAGCCGTTTATAGGCAATTTCGATTCAACGTTACATTGCATATCATTTCGGAGTGTATATAATGTTGTAAGCACTTCCATTCACATGTACGGAAATTTTAGACCACGCCGAGATTCGATCACCGGACCTCTAGTCTAGATTACTAGCATCGTAGAGTGCGACTCAACCAAGTGAGCCACAGAGCGGGTCTTTCAAGTTATTATTATTATTATATCAAAATTTATTTTCTAGCTGAATCATACAGCAATAAAATTTAGCCACTGTTAATACTTTGATATATTTAGAGGAAATCTTATTAAAACCGTTAACCATATTTCAATAAATAAAGGATTTATAAATATTCTGACGATGCTACTTTGCTAAGATGAAAGTGACAGGCGGAACAAGCTGATTTCGCAAGTGGAGTATGCAGTCCGAGATGCCAAAAATGCACTGAAAATAGAGAAACTACGCTCTAAAAGGCAAATATTGGAGGGCAGTTGAATGTAATCAGAATGCAGAAGAAAATGATTCTCATCTCCATTTTACAAATTTGACTCTAAAATTAGAAAAAAAAAAGAAATAACATGCGTGGCAGTACACTAGTAAACTAGGGCCGCAGAGTGACATCCTATTTCCAAGATCTATACTGCTGTTTTGTTAAGGTGTTGAGATCAACAGCACGCCCATCAATGTTATTTATCCCCATAAATGGATACTTGTTTTCAATCTGAGCGACATCATAGTCCGTCACGTAGGTCGTAAGTTCGAAAAACACCATAAAATGAAAGGTGCAACGTTGTGTTGCCTCTATTTTTATATATTTTTTCCGCCAATTAATAGTCATTATTTGTTGCAAAAGTCTTTGTGTGGTTTAGTTTTTTAAAAATAGAAACCCTAATGATGGGCACTTTAGCCCGAAATATATTGGTTTAGCACGGAAAGGATAACTTTGATTTAAAAAAATCTCGAATCGCTATAGAGGCAACACAACATTGCACCTTTCATTGAATGCAACGATTCCGGCAATACAAAAATCAAACCTGAAAACCATAAAATGAATTCGTTCACGGTGAGTCCGGAATCCATGACCCTGTGCACCAATCCAACCACAAGCCAGGCTACTCTAAAATTTGCTAACAATATTTCTGCGACCAGAAATTTCAACTACTAAGAAAATCATGATGTTGAAAAAATTTTGGGCTTGCCCCCTCCTGACCGAAATCCTGGCTACGCCCATGTCCACAACTTTGATCTTTCGTACCGTGCGGGTTTGGTAAACCCCGGACAGTGTGAATACATTCTAAAGTAAACAATATCCCATATTACAACCAAAAAATATTAATTAGGCAAAATAGGACCTCGTAAGCATGTTTAAGGTGCTTGAGCCTTTCGGATGTGACCTAAAACTTAATTGATACTGAAAATAGAAGAACTCAGCAAAATTTTTCATTTTTACCAAGGAACACGCACACAATAAAGAGTTTTAGCAATTCGTAAAAACCGTGGTGGTACGACTTAGCAGTGTACGGCTTTATATTGGTAGCGATAAAATTATGAATTGTCATTGAATTTAATTTCTCTGCCTTAAATTAAACATTTCCACCTTATTAGCGATTGCACTACTTGCTAAAAGTCTAGCTGATGTGTTGTAACTCTGAAATATCCTTTTTTACTCATTAGACTCCATTGAATTATATTTATAAAAAATATATAATTTGTACACAGAATTTCTCAACTTATGGAAAGAATGAGGAACAGTTTTTTTTTTAAATGTAAGAAATCTAGAAATTGAATACCCTCTGCAAATTGTATACAATGTCTATAGAAATTTTAATCATTTCTTCAAAAATTAAGTATCTGTCGGTCGAATTGTAGTATGAAGTTGTATTTTGCTCATCCGTATCACCTTTAGATTTAACTGAACGTTTGTAATGACCTCCATTTGCCTTACAGCATTTTTATTTGGAACTCTTATATTTTCAAGATTGATAAGAGACTTTATGCTGCCTGAATTTCTTTTCACTAGCTGGGGCTTAATCTTTTACAATGGTGTTGACTTTTACCTTGAGTTCGAACTATGCGGCTAATTGCACAATTTTGCGTCCATAATTAAGTTTTTTTAGTCATCCCGTGTAGTTTTGGGTAACCAACTCCATATAAAAAAATTGCCAGCTGACCCACCTGTAATTTTTTTGAAGTTTCGTTACCCAACCTACACGAGATAGCAAAAAAAAACGCACTTCATATTTTAAGCCATAGTGATGATGTGCGAATGAGAATTTTTTCTTGAGATACAGAACGATCACCTTAATTCGACTTACAACGTTTTCGACTTAGTCGCATTTTCCTGGAACCAATTAGCGTCCTAAATCGAGGTATGCCTGTATTTGGAACTAAAAAAAATAATATTAGGTTTTCTAGCCGACATGCAACAACACAAAAGTTTAACTACATACCTAACAATTATTTGCACAGATCTTGTCCATAAAGGAAGTCAATTTGTCGTGTATCATTTTCAATCTAGGTGTTTCGGGGGCAGCCTATATGGATATCTCTTTCTCGAGAATCAATCAGCTCCGCGATAACATAGGAGAAAACTAATTTGTAAGCTAGACAGATATGATCTGAATTTCCCGAAAAAATACAGGAAGAAAAAAACTCCAACGAGGAACGACAGCCTTTAATAGATTCTCCATGTATGTGCGGCCTAAAAGGTAAAGAACCATCGGGACACCTACATAATCCCGAAAAAAACAAATTTCGCTCGATCATAATCCAGGTTTTTGCAAAAATCCCGTTTTATATTATCCTGACATTACTAAATTGATTGATTTCAAATCCCGCCACTTCAAAATCTCGACTAGACCACCTTTTCATCAAATTAAGTCATCAGGCCCTTGTGTATCCGTGACTTAAGTATCCTCGTCTGAGAAGAGCCTTACTTGCATTTACTTTTTAATCCACCTACTCACTAAACTATTTCAACGGTAAATATAGTGGCGATTTTTTTAAAGCGGGATATTATGATTTAGCAAGTTATCGAAATGGCGGGATATTGAGTTGGCGGGATTTTTAACTGAAATGGCGGGATAATAAATGTCGGAACTTTGAAAAACCGGAATATATGATAGGCGGGATATAATAGCCAACCCGTAACCATCATTTGGATATGTGCCTATGCGGGATACTTACGTAATCCCGAAAAACAAAATCCGCCGTTCATAATCCCTCCGCTTTTTACAAGCAATCCCGTTTCACATTATACGGACATAACTAAATCCCTCCATTTAAAAATCCCGCCCATTAAAAACCTCGCCGTTTAAAAATCCCGCTGGATAGCTAAATAGTCCATTCAAAATACCGCCAAAAATTATTTTCATAGTTTAAAAAATCTGGCTGGTCTAGCGGTTAGTGCGCGCACCTTCGGTGCACAGGTTCATGAGTTCGAATCTCACCGTGTTGCATGGTGTTTTTCGAACTCACGAGCTTGTGACGGACCATGATCTCACTCAGATGTTAAACGAGTACCCATTTATGGGGATAAATAACACTGCTGAGCGTGATGCTGATCTATGTTATGTGATTCCGAGCAGTTAATGCGATACTTTCTCTTATCATAAGTCCGTCGGAATATTTCTCGACTATACCGAAACACCAGACCACCAATTTCTCAAATTAATTCACCTGGTCCGTGGGTCTCGAAGAATTAGGTATTCTCATGTGAGGAGACCCATTACTTTAACGGTAACTATGGTGGCACTTTTTAATATCGCGCGATTTTTGAAAGAATACTTACCTTCTATGACGGGATATTAAAAAGCGGGATATTGGAAAGCTGTATTTTGGATTAGTGGGTTATTGAAATGGCGGGATATTAAGTTGGCGGGATTTTGATTAGATGGGATTTCAATTGAGCGGGATTTTAAAATGGTGGGGTATTTAAATGACAGGATAATGAATGTCGGGATTTTGAAAAACGGGAATACGATGGGAGGGATATCGTAGCCAACGTGTGCCTTTGCAGACGAAAGAAGTGCGAAACTATATTTTCTTCAAAATGCTTAAACAAAGAGCAAAGATAGTTCTAGAAAATTGTTCTAGTCAGAGGAGCTATGTTTCCAGATGAAAAAAAAAACGATGAATAAATTATTTCCTCTGGCGCGATCTACGTCTTATTTGGCCCTGAGATATGTGGTATTAAATAATACGGAAAATTATGAAAAGAGCCTTACTTGAATGTTTTAAACAAAAACGTTTAGTGAACATTTTGAAAAATGTCAATCGTGTTCATTAAGACTCTCTTGTGAATAGAAAATTTTGCAAAATGTTCACTAACAGTTTTTGTTTAAATAATTCACCTTTCACCATTTGCTTTTGAAACGGAATGTACGAATATCAGCTTAACTGTCACTTCACAAGTTATACACAATACAGTAGAACAGGCATGTCAAACTCGCGACCCGCGGGCCGTATACGGCCCTCCTCGCAGTTTTTTTGCCTGCCGCAACCAGATCGAAGCAGCGTACATAATAGATTTTTTTTCACTGAAATTTAATTGGAGTTGTTGTTGTCAGCTTTATAAACCAACTTCCTTTGTTTTATATAAAATATATAATATTTGTGAAGATTTATGACATGCATATTTTGATGGCATGATTTCATCAAGAACAATGGACAAACAAGATCACGCGGATACCTGTAGGAAAATTTTGCGTTCTGCGCATGTACGTCACAATACACCGGTAGTATACGAGAATTGTGAAGTTCACGAATGATTTGTAAAGAAAATGATAAACAGAGTTTTGTATGTTGGGTCTAGTGTGACGTCACAATGCGCAATGCGTGATCTGGTGTGTCTATTGTTCTTGTGCTTTTATTCGTTACTTACATACCTTTTGTCAGGGATCAATAATAATAACCAGGTGGCTTTGTTGTTAGCCATGCTTATACAGTTTGTTTGTAAAATTTGTATGGAAGTTGACCTGTTCTGTCCTGTACTTGACAAATAAAAAAAAAAACAGCATCAAATCGATCAATCAATCAAATCATCAGCAAAAATGCCACAAAATGAAAGAAATAGGATGTTGAACTAAGTCAAAATTTTTACTAAAACTTCTAAAAAATGTGGCTTATGCAAGCTTAAAATATGCATTTTAGAAATATAGGTATAATTTGTATCGTTGTTTAGGGCAGCCTTTGTGCAGGTAAATATTAATCTCCTTCGTGGAATTGTTTCGTCCTGAGATTCGGTTCAGAAAAATGGCACTGGCTCAGCCGAAACTGATAATTTGCGACTGTTGCCATATAATTCGTTCGCAATCTTTCAGCTTATGGGGCATGAGTATCTTGGATTAAAATTTATTTTAAAGAAGACCCCGAAATCCTATATTTGGTGAGGATATCGTAAATTTTGTAAACATTTCAGTGTTATTAAAAGTATCCGATTTTTTTGCCGTTTCGCTAATCTAGCTTAACTGGTGCATGCGTTTGTTTCACACGACATCACAAAGTATTTGCCTATTTGTAACCTTTCTGTCCGAACAATTTTCACTCCCAAGGTTGTTTTGGGCGACCTGGATAACCGGATGAATATTCTGATCAACTGTTTAAAATTTAATGGAAATGAATTCGCACAAAAGTAAATAGTTACGGACGGATTAAACAAATTTTGGCATTTTAATCTTTTGATTTCTAAATCTGTTTGAAGGACCTTTGCAAAAAGAGTTAACTTTTCAAGGATATATAAATAAATTTTGAAAATTATCTAATTTCTGTAAACGTTTCCGAATTTTTCATCCTGCGGCCCGCTCAAACTTGAAAACAGTGATATTTGGCCCAGACCAGATTTTGAGTTTGACACCATTGTAGTGGAGCCTCGCTAGTCTGCCGCCCGCTAGTTCAACTCTCCGGGTAATTTGGCCACCAGTTAAAGCACAATTTTACATTTTGCCTATTTTAATTATTAATTTTATCAAATTATTGCATTTTCTATTTTCAATATTTTCATTGATTCTAAAGTTAATTTTAATTCATTTTTATCTGGCAAAGCTATTCAATTCAATTCTTATTTCACCTCATATGCTACTACGTAACAATTTACGATATACTAAATGTGTCTTCAAGAAATCAGTTCTGCATCATACTCAAAACGGATCGTTTCATTGCATCAACTCGGAAACCATTTAATCAACCACACGAATATAAACTATGTTGCTGCGGTAAATGCACCGTATGTCGTAGTCATTCATATGATTTGATTCCATTCAAACTAAATACACACTGTATTTGAAGATAAAATATATTGATGTTATTTTGTGCTATAATTATGACGTGAAATTTTAACCCATTTCTTCCCAAGGATAAAAATACGCTGAAACTATGAAGTTTTTTGGTAAATTCCAATCAATTACAATACAATTAAGAAAAAAAAAATTTGAAAAATTTCAGTAAGTGTTACCAGTGGCTCCCAACGTGATGTTGCGTTGACGCAACGTTGGGAGTTTCTTGGTAAAAAAAATGTAAACGAAAATTTAAATTTTAAGCTTCTGTGTTGCAAAAAATTGTTGATTTATATGGCGAATAATAAATTTAGTGATAAAATCCTGAAACACTCACTGTAGCGATATACGTATAGATGACATTTTGGGCGGGATTTTCGTGGTTGGTCATCATGTCATATAGATATAATATTGACGATATGGCCGGAGAAATAAAACATTAATAGTTTCTTTACAAATTTTTATTTAATATAATTATAATATAAAATTTATTTAATATAAATTACCTTTACAAAAACGATATTTAATATTTTCCGTCTGGCCTGTAATTATTTTATGAATTTTCCAAATTTGACATTAACCCTTCTGTCGGCACCTACTACAGTATGCATATTCTATACCCAATAGGTCTGGCTGGACCTACTGAGAAAAAAATTTTATTTTTTAGAAAAGGTGAAATTTTTATCGGTAGAATCATTCTATCAATTCTTTACTGCCATTTTTAAACAATAAAAGTATTAAAATCATTTTTGTAGATACACTAGTAACGTTTTAAGTGGACATATTTTGAGGTGGTATTATTATAAACATGTTTTTCCCTTATTTTCATCTCTTTTTGCTTCTCTATTCTGGTGGCGTATATTTAGTAGAAAGTTTCTTCGCATTTTTCAATACCAATATCTTTGGGTAAATATTTGGCGCTTTGTTAGTAGATTTTACCTCGATATTAACCTTCAGATTTAGAGAAGCAGGTGGAAAGAAATAGGGAATTTTCAAGCGCGAAAATCATTTCATTCTAAATTTTTCGTAAATTTCTTGATCAAATCTATTTAGAAAGACGTTCGTAAGTCTCTCATACTTAGTCCTAACTTTTACAAAGCAAATAAAACTGGTTTGAATTTCCTTGAATCAAATCTCAGTTGATTAGGTGATATTATAAAACGTGATGAAATTAGGCATACTTATTTCCCGAACTTCACGGCTTTTCAAAGAAAAATCTGAGAAATTTTTATCGTTTATAGTGCAAATTGAATTTTAATGACATTGTTACATTATAAATAGGAGAATTTTAACAGCATTTCATATTTGCACTTTTTACCTCAAAAGAAGAATGGGGGGAAAAACTATAGGTCTGGCCAGACCTATTGGGTATCAAAAAGCACCATAAATTGAAAATCACCAAAAACATACTCAAAACTTCAACCGATTTTTTTCAAATTTTTGCAAAATGCTTCGAAACATATTATTCTAGGATATCATGAAATATGAAATCGCTGCGATTTCATCTTCTATGCTTTTATGACCAAAATATAGTGCCAAAGGTCTGGCCAGACCTTTGTGCCGACAGAAGGGTTAAATTATAATTTTACTTATTCTATGTAAAACTAACTTAGCTTACTTAAAAATATTAACATCAAAGTATTTTTTACATAGATAAGACGCACACTATTTTCTTTTCAATATAATGTAAAGCTTTCTGAAAATTTTGTGAATCTTCTCTATACGCAAAGGCTAACTATTAAATAAGATGTACGAGTAACTGACCATTTGTAATATAATGGAGGTCGGCCGTACTTTGCCGTTAGCGTCTGGTGGTAATTCATAGTAACTTTGTCCCGGATTTCGCTTGTTTTTGATAGTTTCTATTTCAGATTTGAACAGGCATATTACAATTTAGGTGCTTAAGTCAACAGCCAAAATACATAGAGGGGAACTGCTGAACATGTAGACTGCTATCCACAATTATCGCCGGGAAGTCTGTCTTATCACCTTTTAGCGATTCCGGATTGTTTCACTATTCCTTGTGACAAAAATAAATAGTAAGTTGACTAGAAATAAATATGTTATTGCGTCCAGTGCAAGAGAACAATTTACTACACAAAAGTTTAGCAAACATTTGCTTAGTAGCTCTGTTCTAACAAAACTGTCCTTAAATGGAAAAGGTTTTTGATCCCATACTTGTTGACTTCAGACCATACCGTGGAGAGAAGATTGTACCAATAATTTCATAGACTTTTCAGGGTACATATACATTCACTACAAAGGCCCGCTTTACCCACTGTAGAAATCCTTGAAATATTTTTGGAAATCTCGACACCATCATAAAATTTGTATTTGGAAAATTGCTTTAGACCAACTGACAAGTGTATCCAACTGTCATTGTCCCGCAACTTCTTTTATCGTTTTCCTTTCTTCAATGAGACACATGTGACTCACAAAAGAGTACTGGATATGAATGCCATGAGTATCATGTGTCTCGTAGATAGTGAGGTATTTAGAACTCATTTTAAGATATTGCTGATGCGAAACCTGCGTTACATAGCAAGAAAATGTTTTGCTCCTTATGCGTTTGCACCAGTTTTACTGTACCGGGAAACTCCCAACGTTGCGTGAACGCATCACCTATGTTTAACACATGCTCCTGCAGCAAGGACCAACCTTTTCCCAAAATCAAGTGGAATTAACTAATTAGCAATTGTTTCTCGTATATAAAGTGCATTTGGATATTGATTTTAAGATATTTAAATATTTTTAAAATTATGACGAAAAATGTCCTAAAAAACATAGTATTACTTTCTCTTATATCCTTAACCCTCGGATTAGCGAGAAGGTCCTGGAGGACCTTTTCGATTTTTGATCGATCAGAATTTTTTTCTTAAGTAATTTCCAATACCGGCGCTACCATGTATTCCAAGAGTTATATTTGCTCTTACATATAAAAGTAATTTGAAAACATTTGGACCATCCAGCAAGTATTTATTTAAGTTTGAACATGTTTAGTGCGCCGTTTAGCGACATGGTCCAGGGGGACCTTGCACATAATTGGACGAAAATACGACCCAATCATATCGAAATATTGTTTCCTTATGCACAACGCTCGTCTCAGACAACCGTGAGAATTGTAGCGGAAGTGATAAGTATATATTTTAGTTGTGAGATGCGCTTTGTGAGTGTCATGCGCCCAAGTTGTACACCGCTGATTTATTTTGTGGAAATTTGGTTTTAGGTGGCTTTACCTTGTTGATATCGGTATGTATACTATAATTGTTGTATTTACATAGCTGTAAATCAAGCTGTACGTAATAATATTTCTACAGAACTATGGAGGACTCAGGTTGGGATGCAGCGGAGATGGTGTTAGATAATAAAATACGTTACCAAAATATGTCAGCGGCTGAAAAAAGAGAAGTTGATGAACGTTTTGCTCGTTTCCTAGACGAAAGCGATGATGATGGCGAACCTTTTGACCTTGAGGGTGGTGATAACTGTGACATAACATATCAACCAGAAGACGATGTAGCCTCTGACGTCGAAAGTGGAGTATCTATTGAACTCAACGAAGAATTTGATAATGATGATGAGAAAGACAATAACATTGCATTTCACAGCGACCAAGAGAATGAATATTTCGTATCAACAAATGGGACGAAATGGAACAAAGAAGCTCCAGCAGGAGCGGACCAGGGCCAATCAAAAAGATAAGAGATCCCTTGACGATTTTCCGTTCACTTATCACTGAAGAAATCGCACATATAATAATTCGTGAGACCAACCGAAAACTTACGGATGCATTGAATGATAAAAATCTGTTTAAAAAAGAAATGGAAAGCACTAATACTAAAGGAGTTAGATGCATTTATGGGCATTCTTCTATATTCTGGCCGCACAAATTCAAATAAAGAGCCATGCAAGGAGCTGTGTGGCCCAACAAATGCACCAATATACAAAGATGCCCTCTCATACAACTTATTTTTGACAATAAAAAAATTGATTCGCTTCGATAATGGAAACTCAAGGCCTGAGAGGTTGTTTCCATTTAGGGGGCGGAAATAATTCATGTATTCCTTCGAAACCAGCAAAGTGGGATAAAAGTCTGGTGGTTGTGCGTCTCTAAGACTTCCTATACTTTGAAAGGTATGATATATGCTGAAAAGTTGCGCGAAGTAAATCAAGGAAAGAACGTTGTTTATTTTACAGCAAAAAAACAATCGACAAAGCAAACTTAAACAGTGGATATACCGTAAATTTTATTGTAGGTCCTAGAGGACCTTGTCGCTAAACGACGTAGGTCGGAGCACTCGCCAATCGGAGGGTTAAGCACCCAATGGGTGATTTGCTATAACAAATATGCAGAAATAGAGCCAAGAAATGTCCATTAAAAATTACATGATTCCTTTTCCATTTCAATTTAAATTTGGTGGTGTTTACATAGGTCAAACTTCGTGTTGCGTATACGCAACGGTGGGAAGAAATGGGTATTTCCATGTTCCGAATTTCATTGAAAAAGGCAATATTTGAAGCCTCCGAATGGATCCGCCTAGGCCTGTTCGGTACTCAGATGTCAGTATCGGATACCGGTAAGCCTGACCCGGTTTTTTTCAACCGTTTTTTTTTTTTCACATGATCTGTTTTTTTTTAATCGTGAGCCTGTTGTTTTTTACATGCCCCGGTTTTTTTTCGACCATGAACCAGTTTTTTTTAGCGTAACCCGGTTTTTTAAGTACCGGTTGTTTAAAACATAACCCTCTTTTTTTCCAGCCAATGGTTGGTGTTGGGAAAACCGTGACCGGCCCATGGTTGAAAATACCGGACAAGAAACCTAGATATCGATTTTAAACCGATGTACCGGTGTTAGAAACAGGCCCATCCAACCTACCATTTAGTCCCGAGGAGGTCAGATTAGCGAGGTAAAACTGTATTCCAATACCTACACATTTTGAGGTGACTAATCTTCGAGCTCAAAGCTTTGCTAAGGAAAAATTTATTTCAATTACTATTATTTACTGCAGCCGAAAGTATGGCTTGTTCTGCTATGCGTTCTCATAGGAAGAACTTTTGTGTTTCCGATATTTTCCGCTCTGTGTCCGCTGTATGGCGGACGGTAAGATAAGTGTCGCTAATGACGACAAAAAGAACAAGAAAATTCTTCTTGCGAGAGCTGATAGCGTAATGTTCCAAAATTGGCGCGGGTGCAGGAAGGTCAAAATCTAACCAATCTCATTAAAATAATAACAATTCAAAACACTATATTTCTATTTCAAAGGAATATTTATTTTTCATCCTTTATCATCATAATCTGAATTAAATAAATTAAACATGTACATAAAGAGAAAAATTAAATTGTATATGTGCGTGTTGTATACTAAAATTGGTTTCATTGGTAAAACGAGAGTACCGAGACTGATTTAATGGTCGCATGCCGCTATAATATTGATCCCTAATTGAATATTATCTTTTATCGTGTTGTTGCTATACCTCCAGGATATCGCATCAACCCGCGTATATGACAATAATTATTTGTTGTATATTTTATGTTTATCCATCCGTTTAGGCAAACATTTACCATGGATGTCCATAACCACCATATCCACCATAACCGCCACCATAGGCATAGGCTGGAGCAGCATATGATTTCACTGCAACGGCTGGTGCAGCATAGGATTTAACGTAGGCCGGTTGAGCAACTACGGCCGGTGCGGCAACAGCAACGGGAGCGGCAACTGCAGCCTTATAAACGGGTTGTGCTACAACGGCTTGTGCGGCATATTTGACAATTGGTTGTGGATGACTAACGTGCACCTGAAAAATGAAGGAAATAGAAAATTCGAAATAAAAAAAACGTAATAAGTAAATATAAGTCGGAAATGTTCTTTTGCAAAAAAAAAAGGACACAACTGAACGACTGACATTTTTAAAAATATATCGTTCGTAGGTGTTTGCCCTTTAGACACAATTACACTATATCGATCCATAGTGTCAGTCAATTATGCTAATGATATTTGTACAATATAGGCCTAAATCAACATGTATGACAAATTTCGATTGACCCGTTCATACCAACTCATTGCTATTAATGTGATTGTCGAAGTACCGCCTACAAGTAAGCAGCATACAAGTTTATGTCCTTGGTCACAATCATTAGTTTTCACTTAGCGTAATGACTGTAGATATAGAAAAATACTATCCCGAAAGCCAAGTGATAATTTGGAGTTTATTATACTATAGGTACTCACTTGACTAAAGGTAGAGTAGCTGGTGGCGGGTGCATGTGCTACAGCAACTGGAGCATGAGCTACGGCTACAGGAGCATGTGCAACGGCGACTGGAGCAGGAGCGGCATAGGCAACGGGGGCATGAGCGACGGCATATTGTGGAGCTGCAGCGACGGCGTATTGTGCAGGTGCAGCGACGGCATATTGTGCAGGTGCAGCGACAGCATATTGTGCAGGTGCAGCAACGGCATATGAGCCTCCGTATCCATGACCATAGCCTCCTCCAAGATATCCAGGAGCGGCACTAGCTGAGGCCAAAAGAGCACATAAGATCTGAAATGTAATAAGAGTAAATCGATTAAGATCTAAGTTAATGATTTGATCAACCCTGCCAATTTAATAATGACAACGTCTTCTTTCATTAAATTACTTATTGCTATCATTTAATGCTGCTGCTGTTAATGTTTTTTGTGTAGTTTCTTCTTAATATTATTAAGTTGCAATTTATTATTCCTAAAAAAGGTGAAATTCATGTAAAAAAATCTCTTTTTCTCCATAAACACTGGGAACAATAATGCGTTTTAGAAAAATCAGTAATGGTGTCCGATTTCGTCACTAATCCCTTGAAATGGAAGTTTATCAATTGCTAAGATTGAAATGTTTTGATTTCAGAAAACGACTGCAAAAGTTTTATGAAGGAAGCCCCACAATTCTTGTTTCCATTGATATAAGTAAAGTAGAGCGTCGTGCTCTGTGGATGTGATCGTTCAGTCGCCACTCTATGGTATAGAAATTCATAGTGAAACGAGTTTTCAATACTCGTCATGGCTCGTCGCATGTTTATTATTCGGGAGATGATAAGAAATGTTCTCAAATAGTGCAAAATGCACCAAATTCCACCAGCAGTTAGGGCAAATCAAGATCAAGAGAGTGCGTCGATTATCAAAACGCCGATATCGAAATTCCAAACATTCGATTACCGCTTCAAATGAAAAACCTGGTGTAAATCTAGTAACCTCTCTCAACGAAATCACAATTTTTTTTTTAATTTTATATTTTTGTGGAGCTCTAGTCGTTTTGCACATTTTAAGTTTGTTGCCTTAATTAACTTTTAGACAATTCCCTAATTTTCCTAGGGAAACCGATCTTTCGGTTATCCAAACCATCCCTGTCCACACTATTTGGGATAATCGACGCCTGCTCTACTACACAGGTTGTCCGGAAACTGCCGCATAAACGCATCGGATTGTGATTGCTAATGTGATTTCTAGCAAAAAAATTTTGTAATGAACATACCCCCAATTCTTAACCCTTTAGCTGCCACAGGCATTTAAAGATTTTTGAAAAAAATAATTTTCTTGTGCGAATATCTACAGGCCACAGGCATTTAAAGATTTTTGCAAAAATAATTTTCTTGTGCGAATATCTACAAAGCTAGACTAGCTCAAATAGCGAAATAAGATGAGTTTTACTCTTTTTCTGTATTATTGGTTGAATAAACACTTGAACTTTCACAGCTAGCAAATTTACCTAAAAAATAAAACTAACTGCACCAAAATCCGATGAGAGCTTTGGTTTTTACAGAACTTCAAAGTCTAATTTTTGTGATTTGGCTCAAAATCAACGTTTTATTGTGCCGAGTATTTCTGTGACAGAACAAAGTTTCTATCACATCAATTTTCAAAACCGTTCGGTCTTATGAAACCACCATAACCACAAGCAGTTCTGTTAGTGTTTTGTGATTTAAATGTACGAGTAAATCCATATGACTTAAAAATGACGAAATCAGAAATTTCTTTGAATAATATTTGATGCATTTGATTATGCACTCCGGGATACAAAAAAGGGACACTTGATTTTTAGCTTTTGCCATATTATAACGTTTTGTCTTGACCCGCTAATAAATATGGGTCTGTAATCCTTTTTTCCCTGGGTTCACTACCCTTTTTCCCGGTATAGCATACCCCACTTTCTTTATGGAAAAATTAATTTCGGGCTGGTTTTATCCAATACTGGAAATGGCCATTTCGGGGGCTGCATCTGGAGAACAGAGCTGAATATGGGAAAAAGGACAGATCCATTGATTGCGAGTAATGACCTTTCGATTGACACCAATTTCACTAGACATTACGGAAATTCCGGTTTGGTCTCACTCAGTACTGCAAACGGCCAATTTGGCGGGCTGTAGCGGCAGAACGGAGGTTACTCCCGTTCATTGGGCGTCAAGAGGTTTCATCATAATACGGTATTATGTCAAGTTATGGCAGTAAAATGATGTGTTCGGTTTTTTTTTACTTGGAGTGTTACCAATTTATAAATTTCATTACTTTTTAAAGTCAAAAAAATTCTTAAGAATTTTTCTAAAATGGGAGTTTATTCGACATTTCAAAGGCGAAAGGATTAACCATATGGAGTGTATTCAACAAATCTCACAAGTGACTAAATAAGCAAGCACGCAACAACAACGCATTGGTGTCGGCGATGACGCGATCCAAGATAGAGCTGCCTGTAGAAATATGCTGGGATATTATCGCCAAAACGGGCGATGTGCCTACACCGCGGGTTGAGCGACGCGAAGCCATGGAGCGGTATAAAGAACGAGGCAAGGAAGAAGAAGACTAAATAAGCTCTGATTGCCAAGAACACACGAATGCTTTCAGATCAAAGCTGTCATCAAATCTCAATGACTTAGCATTGTAAAAATTAACGCGCAAAACCCAACATATTCAATTTATTTTTTTTTTGTAGGGGAGGAAGGGATAGATGGGCCGGACCTGGCACAACTTTATTATCTTATCAAGGCATCCAAGGGCTACCATTTGATACTAGTTTGAAGTTTTTTCGCGGCATTCTATCAAAAGATATGGCGGAATATTGCTTTGTAGGGGATGTAGGGGTAGGGGTAGTCAGACCTTCCCCACTTTCCACTAACTTCAAGCATATGTCACAATTAGGCATTGATGAAAATTTCGGGTCGCAAGCGATATTCTGTCGAAAAATATGACCGAATTAAACTATCACGGTGGGGTCATTTGTATGGGAGGTAGGGGAACCCTTGGTCCGATTTGGCCCATTTTCAATACCATCCAAGCTTTTATCAAAACAATCATCCGACCAAAATTTCAAAACGCTAGCTTCATTATATCGGGAGTTATCGTGCGAACTGACAGACACACGGACGGACAGACAGACAGACAGACGGACATGGCTTATTCGAATCAGGGACCGACCCTGATCATTTATATATATACTTTGCCATACCTCCGGTGGCTCCTTTGAGGTGTTACATAAATCGTCGTAACAAAAACAATATACCCTATACCATCTTGTGGGTATAGGGTATAATAAAGTAATTAATTTACGTATTATTAGGTGTGTTTTTTTGGTTATCCCGTGCAGGTTTGGGTAACGAAACTTCATATAAAAAAATGACAGGTGCGTCAGCTGTCATTTTTTTTATATGGAGTTTCGTTACCCAAACCTGCAAGGGATAACCAAAAAACACACCTACTAATTCGTTGATTTGATTAAAAATCCTGCGGTGTGTATTTGGTATTTGGCAAATAATAATACTTTCACATGTATCAAATATGCTAATTATGTCGTATACGACAAATCAGCTGGAAAGGATTAACCATATGGAGGGTACTCAACAAATCTCAGAACTGACTAAATCTATTGGCTAAGACTTAGCCAAGATTTAATTTCGGGAGGGGTCTATCAAATTTATCATCATTATACTCAAGTGTAATGTGATGAATCAAAACAAAAAAAAAAATCTCACAATTCTTAGGTTTAAATGCAATTTTTTGTTTAAAGTAAAATGGCATTCCACTGCGAAAAAATCATTTAAAATAATAAAAAACAGCAAACAGCAAAGCACTTGTTAGGACCCTAAGGATTTTCCATTTTTTAAGATTATACTTTTCATCGAAAACAGAAAATTCCAAATCGGACCCTATGTTAATTGCACTAGACAATTCTACTAGATTATTCAAAAGCCCCAGATAAGGTTAAAGTGAAAAAAAAAGTGAGAGCGAAAAACAACCTTTAAAATTGAAAAGGTATTTAGCAAACATTCTGAACGCATTCATCCTGAAGAAATTGTTCAACCGAATGGCGAAGGTTCGAATCATTTCATTTTTAATGTTGTCCTCATTAGAAAGAAATGTTAGGAGTCGGAACCCCTCGACCCCCCCCCCCCCTGGCTACGTCCCTGAAGCCAACATATTTTGTAAAAAATTGAATGTGTAAGCTCCTTTTACTACTTTCAAACTTTATCAGTGACGGAGGACGGTAATTTGGCCACTGCCCAGGGGCGCCATAGGCGATAAATCCGGCCCTGAACTCTATTGATATTTAAAGATTTGAAAGAGGAAATTATTTAGTGAAAAACAACCTGGCAGCTAGTCTTTAAACAAATATACATATCATTAAAATTTGGAATAATAAATTCTGCCAAGTTTGGTAGAATGAAAAACCTCTCTACAACGGACAACCATAAGGGACTGCCATATTTGTCCGTTGTTGAGGGTTGTATGAAAAAATAGCAATATCACTGAAATGTGTATTTTGCATCAAAATTTGCAATTTTACATTAGAAGACTTTAAATTCCCTTTTTGGCTATTTTTTCGCAAAACGCTTAAATACACTTTCTTGCAAAAAATGTCCATTCAAGAGAGGGTTAACTTCTGTGTAAAATTGCATTTGGGGGTAAAAATTCGCTTATCAGCGTCCGAAAGAAGGATGTCCGTTATAGAGGAGTTGCATTTGCACTGTTACATTTAGCTAAATTCAAATCGGGACTTTTTGAATTTTGTATTACGAGGAGCGTCCGCTTAAGAGTGATGTCTGTTAGAGGTGTTAGGTTTCACTGTTTTTTTATTCTTTTTTAAAAGTTAAATAAGTAGGTACATTTTTGAGCGCCATACGACATGCACTGTTAAGCATACCAAATGGTATGCAAAGTTCCTCTAAGGCCGTCCCGACACAGACCGGAGTGTGGCACACACCGCACAAAAGACCGGTTCTAAGAATGATACCTTGGAGTCGCCCAACCACACTGCTGCACTGCTGCTGCACGATTTTTCGTATCAATCTTTTGTGCGGTGTTTGCCACACTCCGGTCGGTCTGAGGCTGGCTTAAGGTTCGTTGTGCCAAATATTTAGTGACATTAACATTTCTTGTATCGAAATCCTATATATATGTTGTCCGTAGAATATTTTGATACAAATCAGTGGTGCAAACAAAGACCTTGTCCAGGAGGTGGCTAAGGTCATTCACATTGCTGGATATTGACGCTGCTGTCGAAGGTTCGGCGAAGAGGTTATTTTCTGAAAATGACGCTATATGGTGGTGTTTCTAAGTCCCTTAGTACCTTAGGTCCTGAAAGTCCACGAGAATCAGGAACATTGAAGTTACTTCTTCTGAATGCAACGGGACTTAGAAACACCACCATATAGCGTCAATACCGAAAAATAAGCTCATCCCCTAACTTGCGACAGTAGCCTCAATGTAAAAGCTTGCTGTGGAAAGGAAGTACACTACTCATTATGCCTAACAACCGATTCTGCAATCGTCGCTCCATGGAATACCGTTAGTGCGGATTGGTTTCTATAATTTCGGCTTAGATTTTGATTGGCTATTTTGCTCTTCTTCCTATGTTGCCGGGAAAGAAGAGTGACATCGCAGTGGATCTGTTGTTTGGAGTCGCTAATATTTCTCTAATGGTTTTCAGGATCCTTATCTTCACGCGTAAAAAAGGCCTAGCAATGAACCAAATGAGTTCCGGTGTGAATTATTGCGGTAGCTATACTTGTTATGTTACATTAGCCTGCCTTAGCCACGGATAATCCCGAAGCCGCTTTATAGATCCAGGCTTTGTGCCATATTTTAAAAGCAATATTCTGTAATAAACTTTTGTAATACGATTATATAAAAGTTTTTGAAATTTTTCTCCTATGGCCCACCCAACCCGGAGGAGAGTGTTATTTGACCGAGCCAGGTTTTGAATTTGACACCCCTGGTATATGGTATATTGTTTTTGTTAAGCCAATATTATTTAACACCTGAAAGGAGCCTCCCGAGGTATGGCAAAGTATATAAATAAATTATCAGGGTTGGTCCCTGAATCGAATAAGCCAAATCTGTATGGCCGTGTGTCTGCCAATTAGCATAATAACTCCCGAAATAATGAAGCTAGCGGTTTGAAATTTTAGTCAAATGTTTGTTTTGCTAAAATCTTGTACGGTATTGAAAATGGGCCAAATCGGACCACGGGTTCTCCTACCTCCCATACAAACTACCCCTCCTTGATATTTTAATTCAGCCATAACTTTCGCTAGAATATCGCTATCGACTTGAAATTTTGATCAATGTCTCATTCTGACATATACTTTGAGTTGATGGAAAGTGAAGTAGGTCCGACTACCCCTACCCCTACCTCCCCTATAAAGTTATATTCAGCCATATCTTTTGATAGAATGTCGCGAAAAGCTTCAAATTAATATCAAATGGTAGCCGTTGGATGCCTTGATAAGATAATGAAGATGTGCCAGGTCCGACCCATCTACCCCTCCCTCCCCAAAAAAAAATATGAAATTGAATATTTTGGATTTTGCGTGCCTTCTAGGCCTGTACATGGGATTAGGGTATACACTCATCGTGCTATTTGCACGATTAGAAGTCGGTCTCGTTTTTAAATGTCAAGGGCGAACCCTGCAATAAATGGTGTGATACATTGTGACTACTTATGAGGAAATTGAGGGCGAAAAAGACATTTCTGAAAAAATTACTTTGCGATATGTTAGCATAACAAAGGATACATGCAAATTGTCATTAATTTGTTCCGGAAATGAAATTCTATATACACACCAAGATTGGGTGGACTAAACGAAAGTCTTTTTGTAGATCTACGCCCGAATTCTCAATGTTATAACTAAATAAATAATCGTTAAATAAATGGAATTTATCGCCTTGAATAAATTGCCCTTAAGCTCTTTATTTTAAAGCGACCACAAATGCATACGAAGGTGCATTTGGTTAATCCATTGCTACTATTGAAATTTTGTCAATTTCTACAGCGAATGTTATTCTTAAGTCTTTCCATAGATCTAGGCTCGTTGACAAACACTAAACTTTGCACTTCGGATAGTGGTGCATATTGCTGTGCTTTTGCTTGACGTAATTTTGGTTATAGGATAACTTAAGGATTCATTTAGAAATGAAATTATCCGTTTACCCGGCTTGCGGGCATATTCTATTCAACAACATACATATTTGAAAATATCCTTCAAAATGTTGACAGAGTAAATTGCTATGAAAAATGACTGTTCCTGTTTTAGCCGCAAAATTAATGATTTGTATGCTGCTGTATAAAAATCGATGCTCAAAATTCATATAATAAATAGTCCTCTGTAGTCTGTTTGTTAACCGAATCAAATTAAGTGTATTTAATTTATGCGCATCAGGATATGTTGATGTCATATTGACAAACTTCGATATTGAATGAATAAATTATTGGGAAATATTATAAGCTACGTACTATATTCATTCGTCGTTGAAAATGTGGTTCATATAAATTATAATGAAATCAACTGAACAGGACAATATTCATTGCGGTGATAAAATGCAAAAACACAAGGAAGGTTCATATATTTATGTATGTAGCTATACATTATAATTTTTTTAGTTTCACATTTCAAATATAAAAGGTATGTATGTATATTGGAAAATATTTCCAAAGGATTTTTGGATGCAGCACGTCATCAAAAGGAGGTTGCCAAAATTTGATTTATTAGAAGTAGAGAAATTAGAGGAAAAAGGAATCAAATTACTAAAATTTTCTTGAATTATATGTAAAGATTAAGCTATTTTTAATAAATTTAGTAAGTTCTTGCATACGCGATTTGAATAGCGTCTAATCCTTATTCATGTCTATTTTTATTTCCCGAAAATAAGAACGACCCAATCGATTTAGAGAAAATTTTGGAATAACTTCTATTCCCTTCAGCCTTTTTGATCCATATTAATCCTTTTCTCATTGTGTCAACTTACCAGGAATTTCATTATGATAATAAATTAGTTTTAACGGCTATTATTTAAAAAATAACGAACACTAACTGTACACTAACAAACGTTCACACACTAATTGTAGTTTATTCTTATAAAACTCGACACGAGCTATATTCACTGAAATACTGATGCTATTACCATCAGTTCCAGATACTTTTATACTAAAAAATCCTAGAATTCAAAAAATAGACTTGACAGTGTTTCCATTGATCCCCCCAGTCAACGAACGAACGAACGTTGTTATATTTCTCTCCCCTTCTGGTACACAAATCACACAAAATTGTCGAACTACATACGTTAAATGCACACATAATTGAATTGGTTTTCTTACTAATTTTCCAATCTTCTTATTCGCTTGACGACTGTTACGATTTTTCTGTTGTTGTTGTTTTTGTTGCTGAAAGAGTATTTGATTTTGTCAATGGGTCGTATACGACGCGACTTACTACGCGCGTATGTTAAATCGTTCAAATAGGTGCAATACTTGAACAGAGCCACCGTCACTCAGCAGAATCTGTATGCAGTTGCAATGTGCAATGCAATGACGTGCATATTGTTGTATGTCTTCAGTTCGCAACATATTCGACAGATCTATCTTTACCGGTCTTCGCCAAAAGACAACTTTGCAGCCGGCATGAAAATTGGATTGAATTCATTTTGAAATAAAAACATGTTTAACGTATTTTTGTTATGTCAAAAGCAAACATAAAACAACAGTCATAAATGGATTGCGAGTAATTTGGTAATGGATTTATTTTTATAATGATGGTATCAGGGCAGTTGAGGTCGAAAGAAAGGATGGAAGGTCGTTTGAATTATGTTTTCAGGCAAATGTTATTCCGCAAAGTTAATACAATTAGAAGAAATATAAAACAACGTACAGGATATCCGGGATATGCCCTATTGTAAAAGTGATAGTTAGTTGCCAAATATTGAAGAAGAGGTAGTGAAAGTTATATGCGAATATTGTAATCTCAGTCAATAATTTTTCCTTTTGATGATCCTACAAAAAAGTACCTATATAAAATTTTTTGGGATTGCCCACACTTGTTTTCTCGGGGAAATACTCGTCCAATCGGCGTGGCAGGAAACATTAATAAATTATAATAATTTTGGGTCGCTGATTCCAAATTTGAGGTAAAAAACAAGAAACATTTTTTTGGGGTGTTGACCGCCCCAGAATGGTACCTCTGTTTTCTCGGGGGAATTCTAGTCTAATCGGCGTGGCAGAAACACTGGTAAATTTGGGTCGGTAACTCCGAATTTGAGAAAACAAGAAAAAATGGTTCTCCTGTTTTCTCGGGGAAATGCTCGTTGAATTGGCGTGGGAAGAAACATTAACCCTCATCCAGCGGCAGATTTTTACAACGCTTGCCGGCGGCAAAGGTACACCTGTACCTTAGTACATTTTGTATGAAAATCTTCACTATTTGTATGAATTTTGACCGTAACTTTTTTTGCCGAAGTGGATGTTTTAAGAAGTTGTGTTTATGTGGATTTAATTTTTGGAGTGGGTAAATTTAGAAAATAGGCAAAATGTTAAAGAGAAAATTCAAAAAAATGGGTTGCTTGGAATTTTAATTTGACGAAATCTAAAATTAATTTACAAATGAAAAGTAGAAAACGGTTCAAATTAAGTCATTAATGATTTGAGAAGAGTTTGGTATGTTTGATTTGCAAATTGTGGAGTCTTTGGTTAAAATTTACCACCCTACCCCCAATATATTATTCTGTTACTAGAACCCGTTACCGCTAACGAAAAAAACATCAATAATTATCACATTCTCGTTATTTTCCATAAAACAACAATGCTTAACCCTCCGTCGGGCGCACCTCAAATTGAAACAAGATCGGGCGCACTCGGCCTGAAAGGCCACCCATCTATTTGGGTCCTTTTTTCTTAACATGTTACTATAAATTTCAAATACTTTTCGGAAATTAAGTTATTACTATCTGAGGGATGTAATTAAACTAAATATAGTTCCCAGAAACCTATATACTAAACAGTATAATTCAAAAATAAAATTATCGATTTACCAGAAAAGTACCAAGAGAGGAAATTTTATGAAAAATACCCCATCGATTGTTCGTTAGAAAAATTGAAATTAATGAAAGGCAGGCAGTCCAAATTGATAATCGTTATTTGAAAAGGTTCTTAATGTTCCAAATTAAATGTGGAAGCGCATCTTTGATGCATCACTTTCGCGTAGTTTAGGCACATTCTAAATTATGACGCGATCAGGCGCACCCGGCCTGTGAAGCCAGAGTCCTTACCACACAACTATCTAAAGGACCATGGAAAACTATAGGTAGGCATTGTGTGCGATTCTTAAACTTAGACGAGTAGACGGAGCTAAAAAGTTGTGAGCCTCTCCACTAACGTGGAGCAGGGCAGAAACTATTTTGCTGGCCTGTCAGGCCGGGTGCGCCCGACGGAGGGTTAAAGCAATAAATATATTGGAGAATTGTGTAAATGTGTTATTATACGAAAGCCAGGCCCTGTCAAGCAACAAGCAAGTAGAATCGGTTCGGATAATTTTCTGTCTCTAATCTTTGGAAATCTAAACTCAGGCCAATTCGTATAGTGGAAAAACATCTCAAATAGTAATTGTGATTGTTGTTGGTTAGTTGTTATATATTTTCTCATATATGTTATTAAATCCAAGGATCATTTGAAAAATTCAAACAAGAAAGACCAAGACATGTGGCACAATCTATAGCAGTTATCGATATATATATGGTACCGACATACAATTCAACCAAGTTTATATACCACCCAAACATCCAATTTTAGAAATTTGGTTGGATGCTCCTGCTGGTTTTCAGCTTAAATTTCAAAAGGAACTCGGGTGGACGTCCCAAATTACACAAATAATAAATATTGGCTGAATTCAAATTGTAAGAAAACAACCGGACGGGTAAACTTGCAAGACAAGAACCATCGTATGATCATTTCACACTATCCGATCAAAACACGGACCGGCGAACAATAATCACACAGCAAGTATGTATAAATGTTGCCATGCACGCTCCAAAGTTAGTGTACAATGAAGTGACGAGTCGACAAGATTAAAATGCAAGTAAAACACGCGCTAATTGTCGTCGCAGAACGCCTGAACTATCGGTAGATGCAATCGTCTTATCGATCGTACGATTCTTACGAAAGAAAAACAATCGTGTCACGATTTTTTTCTTCCGTAAGACTCGTTCTTACAACTTGAAATGCACAATGCTTGTCTGCTGGCCACTACAAAAGCTCTCTTGTCTTGCAAGTTTACCCGTCCGGTTTCGTCTTATAATCTGAAATCAGCCATTAGGTGATGGAATGCAAATTATAGGAATTTGTGATAAAGAAAATCAACCGCTAAAATTAAAAGTTTTAGCATTTGCTTCAAAACTAATTTCTACTAGATGTTATGGGGAAAGAAGGCGTAATACATTGTATTGGTTGCCCCAAGCCATTACTTCAAAAAGTTTGGTATGCCAGTAAAAGTCTTCAGATTGATGTCAAATAGCGAAAAATCGCGCTGTACGAGTTAGCCTAGTCCTTATAAATCGATATCTCCAATGACCTTGATCATTACAAATAAAATTCGTAAATCAAATACTTCTGTACATCACTCGATTTTCAACTTATTGATGCTATAATAAGTCTCTCTAAGCATGAGCATTCACCAAAAATATTTTATTTTCCTCTTTTGTAAATTTTCTTTTATACAAAATATATGAAGGTACAAATGTACCTTTGCCGCCGTTAAAGGGTGTAAGATTAATTTTGCCCCCTAACTTAGGGATGGGTGGTGACACTTTTCTGAAATTTGGAATACACATTTTAAACTAAAATCGTGGAGATGTCAGAAAATTTCAGACAGATCGGACCCTATCCCGCTGGATGAGGCTTAAAAGAATTTTTGGGTTGCTGGTTCCAAATTTCAGGTCAAAAACAAAAAAATTTTTTTGGGGCTGCCCGCCCCAGATTTGACCTCTGTTGTCTCGGGGAAATACTCACCCAATCGCGTGGGTACAGTACGCTACGAACTGGGTTGGACACTGTGAATTTCCACAAAGGCTATTTAGTAGGCGAATCCAGTGGCGTAGATAAGAGGGGATCAAGGGGATCAATCCCCCCTCCTTCCGTCACACATTTCTTATTATTACCTTAGGTACATAAAACAAAGCAAACGTGTGTAGTGTTTCATAAAAACGTGAAACCATTTTCAGAACAGCAATAGAAAATTTAGCACTTCCTCATACTATCGATGGACGTCTTTGTTGTAGAAGCGATTCAAAGAATTGTTTCCTCATAAATCGAGTGAATCCTGGGGTCCCTCATGGTCGTTGCTCCGAAACGATTTATATAGTGGAACCAACTGATGTACTTTGTAAGTCTTTTTTCCAGTAAATTTTTACTAGACACTTTCTAGTATGTTAAATCACTAGTTTTCTAGTAATTGTGGAAAATTATAACTGCTATCTAGAGATTTCAACTAGAATGGCTGTGAAAAGGACCGAATCTTCTCCTAAAACTAGATATCCATTTAATATCACTAGATTTCTTGCAAATTGCCCCTAGATTAACAGTAAATATTAATGAAAGACTATTAAATTTCGCTAGAAAATAAGTGAATGTTATTCTACTTTCATTTTCGTCTCACCCTCTAATTCTTTAGTTGATTTTTATACACGGAGTAAGTCGCATATTGCTGTAATTAGTGTCTGTGAAATTTTGTGTATTCTAAGGTAAGTTTCCGAACACAAGAGTGAAAATGTGTTTAAAATATGTAATTAATGCTTCAATGAATTTTTATTTATTTTTTCTCTTCAGTGCAGTAATGAAAGTGGACCACAAAATATTTAGCTTCCATGGAAAAGACGGCCGGTTTACATTGAAACTCGTTACACGATATTATAATACATTTGATAAAAATATAAAATTATTTTACCGGACTGTTTTATTTTCGTTCAATTTTTAGATGAATGTTCGTGCAAAAATCAATAATGTAATGAAAAATCCAAAAGAAATTATTCGAATTATCTAGATTTTCTATTGAATTCAAATTAAATCTGGTCGAATTTACTAGATTCGATAAATTTCACTAGATTTCTATTAGAAAAGTTTACTGGATTTCCAGTAATATTTTTTTCACTAGATTGACAACTAGAAAATCTAGGAGCTAAAATCTAGTTGTGAATTACTGTAATCTAGTTGAAAAAGACTTACTGTGTAGAGACAACACAAAAATTCATGCTCACAATGGGATTCAAACGAACGTTCAGCTATCATTCATAGTCTTAAGCGCAATTCACCACAAGAGTTTGTTTAGAATTTCAAATTTAAAGCTTGATGTAAGAAATCGTAAATTTATGCGAAACTTTGTTTTTCACTAAAACACTCAGCACATTTTAGAAAACTCTGCTCTCCAGCATGTTAAGTCAACAAATTGTGCTCGCTTTCATTAGTAACCTCCTGCAGTTGTTTTCATAAAAAAATTTCCTTAAAAAACTGGGCAGCCGCAAAACCTAAATTAGCCGGATTTCTTCGGGGTTTTCAACGTGCATGGCTTATTTTTATAAATGCACTATCTCGACAGTTTTTTATAGAGAATAAGGGCAGACCTAGTTAAATCTGCGAAACCTAGCCAAATTCCAATATTAGTATTTTCGAGGGAGGCAATGCGAGCTTTGGCAATGTGTTATGTGGTTCGATCCCTCATATTGCTGAAATCCAAACCAGCTTGTTCGGAGTTTCCCCTCCAATACTAGATGAATCAATGCAATCGGAACCAACTGAAGAAATCCACGCTAAGGTTTGGCGAATTGAAGTTCCATGAAAATGATGGAAAACGACTCCAAAAGAAATAATGATGAAAATAATGCCTTTGGACATAAGATTTCTCACAAAAGAGTCTGTTTTAAATGCCGTTATGCGGCCAGCGCTTATGCGACTCAATATTTCCCATTTCATATGAATTTCCTCGGGATCTCAATATTTATTCAGTGGACGTGCTCTCCTGTCACTCATCAGACCTAAACAAAAACTTAAGTTCGCATCTTCCGGAAATCAATGCGCGGCATATCGCATATAAATGAAACAAAAAAATGCTTGCTTCGTCCTCTATTTGAAAATTGGGTAGCCCTCTCTTTGGCAAAAAATAGGGATCATGCATTGTCCTTAGTTCTGGTGAAAAGGAGAGGCGGGGAGGAGTAATTCTCCAATTAGTATCTTTTTTAAAGAATGACCTAGTTAGAACATTTGCTTTTCGAAAGTAGGGCGGGTGCTAACATCACAGACGTGAAACTTATGCATGGCCTCGAAATTTATAGCAAATATAGCTAGCAGCTACGGTGTCCTACAAGTTTGTAAATTTTAGAAATATATACTCACGAATTCCTTTATCGTTTTCATAGTTTCCCATTTTTGAACATATAACTGTTTTGAGCTGTTCCCGCGCCAGAAGAGCGGCGATGCTAGATGTTCTATGACTCCGAAAAGTTTGGGAACCACTGATCTAACCCAATATAAAGGTCTGGTACTCCAATCATAGTAGCGAAAATTTGTACGAAAATTGGAATACTGTGGATTCACTCACCGTAGTAAAAAAGCCAAAATTATTTCAGGACACAGTTTTTTCGTATAGCTAAGTTTCAGATAAATTTTGCTAATTTAGAGCTAACAAACTTGGAAATAGGATTGTCACTAACACATCCTGCGGCCTTAGTCCAATGTTTGATTGTCGCGCCTGTTATTTGTAAATACTTTTCGGACAAACAAATTTTTGGTACTAGAACTCTCAGGAAAGCGTCTACTTCCAATCTAGTACGAATTATCAATGTTTGATCACATGCACAGTTGTAGAAACCGTTATACCACAATTTTTCATGTCCCAACTAGGCATAGGTGTATTTCCATAACTGCATAACTGGATCCAAACAAATATTTTGTTGGTCAGAACGTTTATATGTCGATATTTTCTAATTTGCAGGTTTTTGGATGCTTCTAATCGGGAAACAGAAGCTCGCGGGCGTATTCGGTATTGAACGCATGCCCTGCATTAAATGTTGATTGTTATACATAACAGTTCCTCGAGACGGTCCATAAAATTGACATTGAAGTATATTCTAGATTCCAGTCCTTGTCTAAAGTGAAGCCATGGGTGAATTCAGACTGTAAGACGAAACCGGACGGGTAAACTTGCAAGACAAGAACCATCGTTCTTACAATGTGAAATGCATAATGCTTGTCTGTTGGCCACTACAAAAGCTCTCGCTGTCCGTTTGTTTGTGCTACAGTGCGAAATGTAAAACTAAAAAAATGTAAATTCACTATAATACTTTTGGGTCTAAGGTATAATTTTCTGAGAAAATCTCTAGACTGTTATATATCATTACAAAGGTAATTTTATGTAGTTTGTTTCGTCCTTAGGATATTTTAAGGTCAGACTCATAGTTTTCCAGATATTTGCAAGAAACTGAATTTTCACCCCTTTGCCACCCCCTCCCCCCTTAACCCATGGCGCAAATTAGTGTAACTTTTTACTGCGTATATTAGGCAGTGTATTCAACAATTTGGCATCAAAAATTCCTTTTTCTTTTGGATGTTTGGGTTTTGAGCTATCTGTACTAGACTACAAGTAAAAAAATCCAAATTAATCCCCATTTAATACCTTTTTTTTAATAAAATACGCTTGAAATGTGAAGGTTGTTTTTTTTTCTATTATATTTTAATTAAGGACGGACATCGATATACATATATAAAAGTCCAAATCCGGAAACATGACCCCGCCAACTGGGTATAACCCCCTATGTCCTATGAAACTATCCGCCTCGATGCGCAGATTATTATGCAAAACGAGATAATGAAACTTTTACCCAGGTTTTTTATAAGCGGCATATAATACTATAATGTCTGTTAACATTTTAATCGATTAGCATTCTCTCACTTTAAAAAAATGTAGAAATTTTCCACCGGTTAATCAGTGAATGCTTAAGCAATAAAGTGTACATAGGCTTTTTTTTAGAGAATTTCTCATTAAATCAACTGCCACTTTCAATTTGATACATTTTCGAAAGTAGTCTTGTTAAAATCGTGTTTAACAAGACCATCAAACAAATTCTTTAGTCTTGCTTTATTTTGTAATTCTTCAAACTTTACACAGACAAAATCTTGAACTTAATTGGAAATAAATTCTCGGAATAGTAAACGTTCTAATTACTCATATCCATTTTTTCTCGGGGCAGTTCATTTTCTTTCAGCTCTATGATACGACTATTAACTAAATGTAATTAGTGTATGGATTTTTCTTAAATTTGCCTGTGGGTTTAATTTAGGCGAATGGAAATATTTAATAATAAGAATGTGTTGGCTGATGTACGAGACAAGTTAATTGTTCAATTAAAAAAAGTTTGAATAATATCCCTAACTATCTACAATCAGGTCACGCGTTTGTGGTCAATTTGATTACGAAGTCGTAGTACGAACGAAGTCCTTTCACAAAATACATAATAGTAATCTGCTAGCATAATTCGATTTCTAAAATAGGATTTATATGAGAAAATTGATTCACTTACGGTTCGATTAAACTCCATTGAACCCATTCATATAATACAGTGTCAAGAACAGAACTATGTACATACTACAATATGTCTTTCCATGTTGTTTCAATAAATTACATCAATCATCTGTAAGTGTTTAATCTGCAACTTTAAGTATGAGATAAATGACAACATTTATGGAAACAATTTTAGCCGAACAATCTAAATCAGATGCTGGTTATTTGAATTGAATGGAAAACAAATTTATTTTGCATTTAGAAACACGAATTCTTTAGATAAACGAGGACATAGATCGGACATTGTGTACACAACAATTAGTTCCACGATTGTACATAATAATTATTATAGTAATAATTAGCGAATATTCTCTCGTTGTCAGATGGCAGATCATATTCCAAACATTATGTACATATGTTTCAAAAAATTTGATCCAGTTCCACCATAGGTGAGTTGGTCAACCAACTTGCCATTTTTGCCGCAAATATTCGAACGCTATTTCCAATAGTGGTTCGCTAAATGTTGGGCAAGAATACATTTTGGTTGCATACAGGCAAACGTGTCGTTAAGTCATCTCATATTGCACTGTATTGGAAATATGACTAGGGAATGGCTAATCCAGATTCTCTGTGGTTGTTTGTGTCCGATGGAGTGAAAATAATTTTTTGTGGTTTTGTCACATTAAATTGACATTTAAGAGTGGATGATGATGATGATTCTAGTTCAATAGTCTTTCGAATTTTCGCGCAGATGGTCGATGGTCGACTTACTAAATTTCCTGATTAAATAAAAATATAATACACCTTGAAAAAAGAAGCCTCAACTTTAATTTGTAATTAATAAATAACAATTATGATTTATTTCAATTAATAATCAATTAAATATTTTTATAGAGTAATATCAAGCATTTATATTTAATTATTCTATTTTTTTTTAACTCACAGTTATCTAAAAATTAAAATCTCATTTCGACAACACCTAACACCTGAAACTTTTCAAATGTTGCCTTTATTTCTGTTGTAGCTATAAGAGCTAAGTGCATACCAGGGTGCCTTGCGGTCTTCCAGGCACTAAAACCGCCACTCGATCCAACTGCAAACATTCCCAACTGCATGTAATGATAAGTTTTAATGTAATCAGAGATGATTTAATTTATCTATCTTATACATATAGTTAAAATTAAATTTTATACATTCCGTACATGACAAGAGAGTACGCACATTTTTATGTTCGTAGATTTACAATGAACGCGTATGATTCAGACAAGCACATATGTAGTGAGCAAAATTGTTTCATATTGAATGTTGTAAATTTATCCTATTAATACATCCGACACTTGGCGAGGTGGTAAACGCATAACAGCTGGTGTAACGCCTTGTGGGAACTAACATGAGTTGTATGGGAAAAAATTGATTTAGTCTTTCGAATTAGATTGTATATGCGATATAAGTTTAAGGCTGTACAGTGTACAGTTTGGAACTTTTTATTATATTTTATAAAGTTATGCTGAACTTTTTTTAAGGAAACCCCTGGCATTGTATGGATGGATGGATGGATGGATATGGCGCTGAGATAGGTTGGGCTGGTTGCGCCCGGTACTGCAGCCTGCTGGCTTATTGTATTACCCATCTAAGCGAGAAAATTTCAGGTTATGAGCTCTGTCCTACGTAAAAGGCTTAGAAGAAAGCTAACCAGGTTTACTTTGGGTGCACCCATACTGGTGGTTTGAGCCCCAAAGAAGTTTTGTCTCCAGCTCATAAGAGCGGGACATTCGAAAATAACGTGCGAGGCTGATTCCTCATCTTCGTTACAGAGGCGACATAGTGGGTCTTGTGTGTAGATCCCTATTGTATGCAGATGTTTCCGTAGGGTGCAATGACCGGTTATAAGGCCTGTCACTGCCCTGAGGTTCGTTTTACTAAGACTGAGGGCTTCGGTGCAGCTGGTATGCCAGTTAGATTCCAGCATGCGCTTGCTATGCCTGAGCCCTTCAGCGAGTCTCCATCGGTCTTGGAATTTATCCTCGGTCCATCGTCTGGCAACGGTTCTGGCAGTAGATTTACTGATCCCGATTGCAGGTTCAGGACCAGTTAAGGGTAGTTCGGAACCCTCTCTTGCGAGGGCATCCGCTTTCTCATTTCCTTCGATCCCCTTATGTCCTTTCACCCATTTCAGAGTTACTTTGTTTCGGATTGCTAGGTTTTTGAGATTTTGTTGGCATTCCCAAACCAATTTAGAGGTTGTTTTGGGATTTGCAATTGCTTTTATAGCAGCTTGACTGTCGGAGAGAATATATATGGTCTTATTGGTATATCCCTTTCGAGTACTCTCCCCTGCTGCAAGGTTTATGGCTATAAGTTCTGCCTGGAAGACAGTTTTATATTGACCTAGGGGTTTGGAGATACTATAGTTGTTGGTTTTAGTATAGACTCCTGCCCCCGTTCCTTCGTCTGTCTTCGACCCATCAGTGTACCACACAATGTGATTTGATAGATGGTTGTCGTTCCATTTACTCCAGTCTTCCCTAACCGTTGAGGTTTGGATGTTGGAGTCGAAGGTGTACATGGCCGGGGTATAGTCGCTGCCCATATCTAGGATTGGGTTTGCAATGATTTCTGTGATCGTACAGTGTCCTACCCTTTGTGGTGTCCACATGTTCGATGATTGGAGTCTGTACGCTGCGAGTCTAGCCTCTTCTGTGATTTTGAGGTCCAGTGGTGGCAGGTCTAGTAGTTTCTCTAGAGTTAAAGTTGGTGCACTGCGCATGGCGCCGGTTATGCTTGCGCAGGCCAGTCTCTGTACTGATCCCAACTTCGCTGCTGCTGTTTTTTGCTTGATTTTAGTCCACCAGACTATGGAGCCATAGGTCAGACGGGGTTTGACCACAGCTTCGTATATCCAGTGTATCATTCGTGGTTTTAACCCCCACGTTTTTCCTATTGCTCTTTTAGTAGCATATAGGGTCTGTTTGCCTTTTGAAATTGTGTTTTGCAGCTGCTTGTTCCACGTGAGTTTGTTATCAAGGGTGACTCCCAGATATTCTACCTCCGTGGTAAACTGCAGTTGTTGGTTGAATAATGTTGGAGCGATGAGCCCTTCCAAGTTATATTTGCGACTTAAGGTTATTAATGTTGTTTTGGCGGGATTGACCGATAGGCCTGCCCTCCTACACCAATCCTCCACTTGGGTTAGAGCTTGTTGCATGAGTTCAGAAATAACTCCTGGATATTTTCCCCTTATAAGGATGCTGATGCCATCGGCATATCCTAGGGTATAGAAGCCAGTATTATTTAGCTGGGCCAGTAGGCTGTCCACTACAAAGTTCCACAGGAGGGGTGAAAGTATACCCCCCTGTGGGCAACCTTTGAGGACAGCTGTATACATCGTTTCACCGAATAATTTTGCATGTACTTGTCGTCCTTGAAGCATTGATTTTATCCACCGACATAGGGTGTTTTGAACTCCATGACTCGAGGCGCCGTGTACAAGAGATTCAAAGGAAGTGTTGTCGAAGGCCCCCTCTATATCTAGGAAGGCCGCGAGCCCTATTTCTTTGATTTCTAATGTGGTCTCAATCTTCCCAACTAGATGGTGTAGTACTGATTCACATGATTTCCCTGTCTGATAAGCATGTTGGTTTGGGTGCAACGGGAAAAGCGACAGGCACCTTTCCCTGATATGTTTATCGACGAGCTTTTCCAATGACTTAAGTAGGAAGGAGGTTAGACTTATCGGTCTATACGATTTCGCTAGGGTTTGGTCACGCCCCGGCTTTGCCAGAAATGCTACGTTTACCTGCTTCCAAGTGATTGGGATGTATCCTAAGGCTATGCTGGCTCTGAATAGTCTTAGTAAAAGCGGAGCCAGGGTCGTAAAACTCTGCTGAAGCAAGGCTAGGTAGACACCGTCTGGTCCTGGTGATTTGTAGGGTTCGAAAGAGTGGATCGCCCATTCCACCCTATTATAAGTTACTATTTGGTTCGCAATCCGCCAATGGTCTTTGTTAGCCCTGAGAAAAAGGGAGTTGTCATCGAACTGGTCTGTGCGCTCCGATGTTATCGTTGATCCAGGAAAGTGAGACCCTAGGAGGACTTCCAGGGTCTCCTTACCTGTTTTTGTTTGGTTTCCATCGGAGTTTTTAAGTGTTCCGATGGGGTTTGTTGGATCCTTGGCCAGAATCTTCTGGAGTCTCGCTCCTTCATGCAAGTTTTCTATTTCTTCGCAGAACTTCCTCCAGGATTCCCTCTTGGCTTTCCTAATTTCTTTGCTATACTGGGTTAGGGTGCAGCGGTATGTGTCCCAATCCCCAGTTCTTTTGGCTACCTTGAAAAGCTTACGTGTCTTCTTACGCAGAATGTTCAGGTTCGAGTTCCACCATTTGCATTTCGCATTGGTGTGTCGTCTCGTTAACCTGCAACTCTCTTCGAAGGAGGTTTTTATTGCGGCTTGCAGTTGATCCGCTGCAGCCTCCACACAAAGTGTAGTTTTAATGTGTCTGGGAATTTCATTCAGATTGATGGTCAGGCACTCTCTGTAGAGGTCCCAGTTTGTTTTTCTCGGATTTCGATACAGTTCAGTTGGCTTACCAACTTTATCGATTTCCATTCTTATGTATCTGTGGTCCGATAGCGATGGTTCGGGTAAAACCCGCCAATGGCGGACGTTAGGGGATACGTTGAAGGTGGCTAAAGTAATGTCAATGACCTCTCTTCGACGTGTTGTTACAAAAGTGGGCTCAGTACCCTTATTTAGAATTTCAAGGTTTTCTTTGATTATGAAATCATAAAGATACTCACCCCTTTTGTTCGTATCGGAACTTCCCCACTCTGTGTGGTGAGCGTTTGCGTCCGCTCCGATGATGAGCTGCGGTGTATGTGTTCCGCTGCTAGTTAACAGTTCCTCCAGCTCTTGAGGTGGTGGAGGCGTCTGTGAATCGTATGGGAAGTATGCGGCAGCTAGGATGAGCTCCCGATTTCTACTCCCATTTATCTTCACCGCTACTAGGTCCCTGGAAATGTGGTTGTATAGTGGCAGTATGTTAATGTTAGGTTTAGTATAGATGCAGGTCCTGGCGTTGCCAGAAGCTATATCGTATATTAACTTACCTCCGGTGGTTCCTAAGCCGGCTACTTTGCCCTTATACAGCCAAGGTTCTTGGATAAGGATTATATCCAGACCCTCGGCTGCGATGAGGCGGCTTAGTGCTGCGGTTGCAGCTTTATTGTGCTGAAGGTTGGTTTGGACCACCTTCAGCATCATGAGGCCGCTTGGATATCGCCTTGAAGGTTATCTGGTTTAGGCCAAAGTAACCTGTGTGGTCTCTGGCCTCCAGCGCCTTCCGGCTAGTTTCGTCGATCCAGGCGACCAGATTCAGTCCGGTTTTATCCTTCGTGGATGCGACGACATTCCATTCCTCGGTGTGCAGCCCCTGGTTTTGGGTCTTGAGGAGCGTCAGGATCTGCTTCGGATCCTCCGTACCAACTACGTCCGTATTCGGAATCCGAAACATTATTTTGCTGGTTTTGACCACTTCCCTCGCATCGCCCACGCGAAGGATTGCTCCCTCCCATGGGTTGATGAAAAGTATTGTGACCTTCAACCAGTGCTTGGCTTCCTGATTAGCGCAGGTTACATAAAGGACGCCCTTGTCCGGGTAGCTATTGGTGAAGAGTGGGGCCTTGGATGGCTCACACTTAAAAACCTCTGTCACGATAGCTCGCTGAATGTCCTTTGCCTGCTCAGTGGTTAGTTTTTCAGCTGGGTAACTGTCCAGGACCACAGCCATTTTGAGGTAGCAGAGGGCTTCCTTAAAAGTACTCCCTGATGCTACTCTTGATGCTCCGGGTTTCGTCGATGGAATTTCTCTGTTCCCGGTGTTCGGTCGTTTTCTCTCTGCTCCTTCTGCGGGAGATTGGGACTCTGACCTTGTTCTTTTGGGGGGGTTGTTTTTAGGCCCCTCGGGCTGGTTTTGAGGCTTGCCGTGGGTTCGCTTGTGTCGCGGCCTGATCGGTTCACCCCTTTCCCTCGCTTTTTCGATCGCGATCTTTCGTCGTTGAGCTCCGGAAAGCGTCGGTTTCTTATTTTTCAGGGTTAGTTGGCCCATTTTTGTTGTTGTTTTTGTCACGTCGGACCTCTCTGGTCTTGTGCAGAAAGCACTTCCCTGAGAGGGTGTCGTCGAAGGTTGGGACATGCCTCCCTCACCTTTCGCTGCTAGGCTTATGGTTGAACCATTACCTTCAGCTTGGGCGGGTTGGTTTTGTTCTACCCCTGTTGTTTGTGTGTTTGTTTTTGTGTTGTTCTTGATAGTATCCATATTTTGGTCCCACGAGTATGGCGGTAATGAAGGTACACGTGCACAGTGACCCCTTAAGCACGCAAGGCTAGTTATTCTGAGGTTTCGCCCGGTTCCTCAGAAGCTCCGTTTGTGACACCATTTGTCCCTGGTGCCATTCACCCATCGGCACGGATCGCATTACACCTTAGGTTTAGGATTTGGAAGATGTTAGTTGGCTGTGTGTTGAAGTTCTGTTCTGTCATTTGTAAGTCTACTGTCCTAGTTGTCCTGTGTTCGGTCAGTATGCAGCGCTAAGCCCCCGCACCGCGTCAAGGTCCCTTCCACGCGGGGGTGGCATTGTATACTTACATTTAAAATTTTGCAACCAATATAATTCCAGCCAACAGGGTAATACCCCAGGAAAATTGGCATTTCACTTGAAAAAAAATTAGGGGAAAGCTGGTTTTTGCATGAGCTTTCCTTTCGAGGTCATAAACAAGACCCTCAAAAAGTCCCCATCTGTACGACTGCCGTCAATTTTGATTCGAGCATTCCTAACGATGCCAGGAGGTCTAACGATATTTTTAACAAGGTTTCACGAAAAAATCTATAACGGTAACTCTGCCTAGAAGATGTTGGATGGGTGTTTCGTAGTAAATATGGTTCTGAAGAAAGTGGCAAAATTTCTCATAAATGTGTATACCCTTGAAGGTGCTATGGGGGTTCAAACCTTAGAAAAACGAGAATTTTTGAGTTTTTTTGTGAATGCCTTTGTAACGGTGGTGTACCACATATTTGTAGCTTCTGTAGCGGCAAATAAAATGCAAAAAGTATCGATGGGTGGGCACCCAAGTCATAATTTACCGTTTTTGTGGAATATATATATTCCTAACCCTTTAGCGGCCACAGGCATTTGAAGATTTTTAGAAAATTCATATTCTTACACGAGTTAAGCCTTAATATCTCCAAAACTATTCCAGCAAGAATAGCAAAATAAGCTCATACAGCCAACTAATTTACCTAAACAACAAAACTAGCCGCTTTATTTTGGATCAGTGGTTTGGTTTTTACTGATCTGCAAAGTAAAGTTTTTGTGATTTCACCCAAAAAAAAAATGATATTTTCATCTGAATTTTTTTCTACCAAGGTGGGGTGCATGTACGATTATTTTAAAAATTGGCCCATAGTCTTATAATCATATCTTGCATGTAGGGTTTTATTCTAGCTTCGATAATTCTAACATTTGTATTGCCTTAAATGGAGAAAACTAGGGTTAATTTTTGGCTTGATTTTAGCATAATTTGTATAAATTTTCCCAAATTGCAGTACATTAGGGAAGTTTGAATGAATTTGAGCAAAAATTAGCCCGTTTTCTGCAGTTAAAGTATAAAAACTATTAGAAAAATGGAACTAGAATAAAATGATATGAGGAAAATACAGCATACTCCCCCCTTACAGAGATATTCACGGAAACCCCAAAAAATCCTGTTTTTCGAAGTTTTGAGCCCCCGTAGCACTCTTGAGGGTGTACGTATTGAAAAGAAATTTTGCAACTTTCCTCAAAACCGTATGGGCTGCAAATTTGCCATAATTTTTTGTTAGCCGGAATTACCGTTAGGTATAAACAATTTCCTGAAAATTTGTCAAAAATGCCGTTGGCACCGTTAGGAATAGTCCAATCAAAATCTACCTTCGACATTTTATTCACAAACCACAAGAGCTATAAGTTTTCCATACACTACTTTTTATTACATAATACCGTTATCAAGATATTCAGAAAAAAAACTGTTTTTGAAGGTTTTCGACCCTCTGTACAACCGCTAGCGGCATTGCATAGACGGGGACTTTTGGGTTCTTGTGTAGGACGTCGAAAGGAAGGCCCATGCAAAAATTCAGCTTTCCCCTTATTTTCCAAAGTTTGCCCAAATTTTTGTTCAAATTTCCTGGCGTATAATGCAACATAAACTTTAATCCTGGATCGTACCATTGCCAAGATGAATACGTTATTGTTGTAATTTTTATATCACTGCCAATCAATGAAATCATATTCAGTCTGTTATTATAATTTCGAAAAAATAGGCACTCTTCCTGTGTTATAAACATTTACAATTGAAACATAACTGGGATTATCTACAACATTCATATTTGGATTATATACAATTTGCATTAACTACTTCATTTAAATAACTATACATATTATACTTTATGATATTGTAACAACATCTGGACCACTCACTCGCATCTGGAAAGTCATAGAGTAAACTAAAGTTTGCTACCGCGTTTCCATATCGAACCCTTTACATATAACACTTCCAATGAAACAGGCCCGTGCGAGGGGGGGGGGGGCAAATGTTGCCAGAATTTCTTATTAAATACTATTGTTCTCATAAGGCAAAAATTTAACTTCATAAAAATGTAAACTGGCGTTGTTAATTTATACCTTGCCAAAAGAATTTTCTCTCGCCGCTAGACACCATCCAGTTCCGGAGTTCCGGACAGTTCAAGCACATTCGTGGTAGAAACTCATAAGTGTTGGTATGCAATCCGAAAAGCGGTATTTTCCCTATACCGAACGTATTGTAATTCAAAGATAAATGTAACCACTAGGAGTTAGGGTAAATCAAGGTAGGTAAAAGCCTAGGGGAACGACATGGCACCCCTATCGTAACTATGAAGAAATCCTTATTCTCCTCGTGAAATATTGCCACCAGGTTTAGATAAGATTTATACCTCAGGCTCGTCCTTTGGTATTTGGTTTACTATAATTCGGTGACTCACCCCTCGCTCTGCTCAGATCTCACACTGTCAGTCTCGCATTAAGGTACGTGTCCGTAGAGACGACTCTTGGGATGATCGCTCAGCGATCGTAGTTTTGCATCCAATTCCGAGCCATATTTGCATGTTTTTGTAATGGTGTTACTTTCCATGTGTCGACCTTAACATGTCTGTATAGAAAATATGCGCGTATAGTGGTCAGAACCGATGGTTTAACTGCGATCGCTGAGCGATCATCACATGAGTCGTCTCTACGAACACGTACCTTTAGAGAATTCGCCAATATTTTTGCGAAGCAGTGCTGTTGCGAAATAGGATAAGACGAAGTGCAAGCGCAGCGAGCAGTGAGCTAATGGAAAACAATTTGTTGGATTTAGATCTCTGGCTCGCCCATACATTTACTCAAATCCTATAGCTCGTCTGTTAACTAAGATCTCGCTGTCTATCACCCTTTTCACAATTCGCCAAAAAGTTGATACGTAGCGATGCTTGGAAATAGGATGAAACGAGCGCAACAAGCGGTGACTTAATGTCAGGCAATTCGTAAGCTTTATATTTCTGACTCGTCCATACATATACTCAGACCCTGCACCACGCCCTTTACTCCGCTCAGACCTCGCTTTATTTGTCTCGCTATTTAGTATTCGCGACGTATAGTGCTGTTGCGGAACAAGGTAAGTCCAGCGAGCCGGTAAGCCAATGGATGACAATTCGTAAAATTTAGACCTCTGGCTCGTCTTTAAGTTTACCTAAATCCTGTGCCTTGCCCTTCGCTTCATCCAGACCTCGCCATGCCTTTTGCACTTTTCAGAATTCGCCTAAATTTGCGACGCAGTGATGGTGCTAAGAATGATAAGGTGAGGTGCAAGCGCGGCGATCGGTAAGCCAATGGACGCCATTTCGTGAAATTTAAACCTATGACTCGTCCGTATAACCTGTAGCTCAGAATACTCTGCGCGCTCACACTCTGTCTGTCGTGCATTAGAAAACAGCCAACATGTTTGCGACATAGACCTCGGACCTGGAACCTGGATATATGACTCTGGATTTGCTTGACAACCGAATTCCGCTAGTTTGTGTACAGCATTGGGCTTTTGGGAGTCTGGTCACCTTATTATAGCCTGTATATTTTAAACTTTAAATATACCTTTCAATGAAAAATTTGAATATATAAGGTAAACCCCCCCCCTTGGATGATTCCTGCGCACGGGCCTGCAATGAAAATATCAATTTCATGCTATAAGACACTATCCGATACATCGTCACAAAAATTCGCGGGCAACGTAAATTCGCGGAGGCTTTTTTAAGGTAAAAAAAAAACTTTATTGATCCTTGTAACAAGTTTTTACAGGTACTCTTAATTAGTTTGGTCTCAATAATAATTCTTATACGTTAGTTCAGTGCCAACATCCTTGAGTATTCGAATTATAGCGCCTGGTTAGAAAACAAAACAATATTCTGAATTGATTTTCTCATCCCGACTGAGAATGAAAAAAAAGTCTGATTGTTGCTCCTATATATGCCTATCGCAAGATCGCAAGCTTCACAGTACCTACTCACTGACTGACGGATATGGGATGCGAAAATTTAGGAAAAGTAAAAATTAATTAAACAAATGAAAAGATGAAAAATTTCTTTTGTGTATGGAGCGCATACAAAATTTAGTCCTAATCCAAATCTCCCATTGACAACCGTGACAACCGATCAGTCGCCCGGGGCGAAAAGTTTTAGGGTGGCCTTTTGCTATTCGGATCGATTAAAAAAAAACTTAAGCCCACAAAAGGAAAAATTGGATTGAGTGGAAAGAAAACCATAGAAACTATTGATGAAATAACAAAACAGGCGAAATAAAATGCCGCAAGGCAGGAAACAAAATGTCACCCACAAAAAGCATTTTACAGCCGTTCTGGCCAACTTTTATCTTATAGATGGTAGAATACGTTTTTTTTTTGTTTTTAAATAAAGACGCACATATGTATAGGTAAATTACTAAAATGACTAAAGTGGTTTGTAAAGATGGCAATACCTTGCGAGAAGCCCACAATGGATATGAGTTGCCGCTTTTAGAATCCTAAAATGCTTAGTAGAAGTTAAAAACATGTAAAAGTTACCCAAACTTTACTTCCAAATTATGCGAATTAGGTTCTCCTTAAAAAAATACCGGCGTACAGAGGGCTGCGCCCGCAATACGAGGGTTTTTTAGAATTTTAATGCATAGTGAATATTTTTTGTACATATAGTTTATAAGCAATAAATAAGAATTGTGCACAACATTAATGAAATGCTTCCTGTAAATCTATTTTTGGATTGGTCTAAATAAACGCGTTCCAGAATGAAAGGCTAGCGCCTTTCATTCTGGAATTAATTAGACCAATCCAAAAATAGATTTAGGAAATCTACAGGCATTTTTCGATTTAAGATTTTTGATGGCCTTTCCTCAGGCAAACGTAAGGATGGCTTGGCTTTATATATGAACTGAATTATTAGCTGTAAATCTAGTGTTACTGTTTTTTTTAATCAAGGAAAAGCAACTTATAAGAAATGATTCCATTGTGTCCCCTGACATAAGAGCCCACGCAAGCTTTCCTATGAGTATTGAACAAGAATACTTTTGCAATTACTCAGGGACACCCTGTTAACTTCAAAAATATTTGTGGCAAGTACTATTACCATTCTATGCATTTCCACCAAATTTATTGTTCATTGTTTTATAAAGTTAAAAGATATGAAGAAATGCTTAAGAGGCTTCCCTTACATTGTAAAAGGCCCTTACTAAATACTTACTTGGCTGTATTTCCGGTTTGGATACAGTTATTCGAATGAAAATTCTTAGACATATTCCCTATGTAATTTTCTAAAAACCCTTAGCTGAATTTTTATATTTGGAAACCTAAGGGGACTACACACGAACAAATTGAAATTTTACAAATTTACTGTTATTTACTTTTTCCTTAGCAAAAGTGAACAGTCTTAATATTTAGCGTATATAAAATCATACTGACCAATCTTTGTGCAAAGTTTCATATCGATCCCTATAACGGTTTAGAAAAACGGAGGTCGAAAAGGAAGTTTAACTTTAAACGCCAATAACTTTTTTACCGTTACTCGAAACTGGAAAATTTTAACTGATATGAGATGTACTCGTTTAGATCTTTGATTTAAATACCCATAAGTTAATCTCCGATAAAAACTAAAAAAGTCGACTTTTTTTAAACGTTCGGGACACCCTGTTATCTTCTTTCTACCAACTTCTAAGGTATTTGTGCCAAAGACTGTAATCATTCTACACACTCCTACCAAATTTCATGACAATCGGTTGAGCCGTTCGCGAGTTATTTAGTGAACAGACGGACGGACAGACGGACGGACGGACAAAATCGATTTTATAAGGGTTTTTTGAAAAAATTCTAAAAAACCCTAAAAAGGAAAGAAGAACCGAAACCTATTGCAGAATTATAGCTATGACGATAATCCGCCATGATGATGAAAGTTCGAAATTGAGGTGACACATATGTATGTTTTCGTCATTTACTTTTGACGTTTGGGTAAATGATGAAAATGTCCCCAAGAACAGCGATATTTTGATGAATATTCTGTTCAATAATTTACAGACACACTTTCTTGAAGAATTTGAATAGAAATGTAAAAAGATTGATAAAAAATTTAATATGTATTTTTGCAAAAATTCTTGTTCTTCAATTTTGCAACAGATGGCGTCCCCTGTCATTATTGAGCAAATATGGTCCAAATGTGTCATTTTGAATTCGTGCTAATGATGGTAAATATGCGTGATAATGACGCATTTCCGTCATTCGAAAATATTTATTGCTGTTAAAATGTACTTTAATTTCGTTAATAGAAAATTACCGTTATTCGCTCTAGTTAAACAAAACCAATCTCGGGGCTCGAGAGTACTAGATGTGAAAATACATATGCCGACCAGTGTACGAGAAGGGCGCAGCGAATAGTGTTAGCGTACACCCTTTCCATTTAAAATAACCTTTTGCAGGAATTCCTCTTCAACCCGTCTGATCACTGCGCGCATAGTTGTTTTCAATTGATTCATTTAGCAATTATAGGACGAATTTTATTGGGCCACAGTTCACACTGCCAGAGCCGTAATAGCAGTCCCCCTAGTTTATTTTTACTAATAAGCGAAGATGCTAATATCGGGATTTGGCTAGATTTTCCCGATTTAACTAGCTCTGATTGTATTCGCCAATAATTCTCCAGATGACGCATTTATTAAAATAAGCCATGCGCACGTTCGGGTAGATCCGGCTAATTGAAGTTTATCTGCTGCATATGTGTATAAGAAATATCCTTAGAAAAAGCATAGTAACCCATGCCATGCGTTAGTCCAGAATGGCCATCAGAAAATAAAAATGGCACCGTTTTCACACTATTGCAGTTCGTAGTATGCGTGAAAATTTTATTCAAACGTCAGTTTTTTGTTTACAATTGAGAATATAAAATCCGCGTAATATTTATTACTCTCTTAAAATGCCAACGTGATATTTAACCCTTCTGTTGGCGTATAGATCCAGACAGACCATTGGTACTATATCTTGATGAAAAATATCGTTCAACAATATTTTCCACCCCTTTCCATATATATTTCAAAGGAACCGACGGCTACAAATACGATCAAACGTTCGGCGAAATGTAAACTATGTCTAAAGAAACGAAAAAACGGCGCATCATCGTAAGACATAGTATGTAAACTGTTTCAAGATCCAAAATTAAACCTCTTCGAAAATTAAGATTGATTTCACAGAAAATTCAGCTACACCATAGGCATATAATAGCTCGTAGGCGACGACATTTCGACGATTCTGGACTAACGCATGGCATGGGTTACTATGCTTTTTCTAAGGAAATATCATTCTTTGGTACGAAATTTCCGGAGGGGATTTTTTTTAGAATGCGCTCAGTGTTTTAGTCGAAAACGCATTTCGCAATAGTTTTCGATCTCTTAAGTCGAGTCGAGTCGCGACAATTCATTAGTAATTCAGGGTAAAAGATTCGGTTCGAGTCCTGACTATGACAAACAGATGGCCAAGCAGACGTTTTCGTAGACTGGAATTAATACTTAATTGGTCTTTTTAGGTGCCTAGCAAATACGAGCTAACGATTTTCAGCCGATCGAAACTATTCCGAAATGATTTTCGAGATAGTGCTTAGCCAACTTGATATAAGTTCATATGAGCTATCTGATTTTTTTGACGGCGGTAAAATATATGTCGCTCGAGGAATTGATTCAATAGTAAGCTTTTGGGTTATCAACAAACTCTACACAGTCTTGGTGAATCGCGCTAAAGAGTCTTCTTCATTCAATCCGAATCCATTTATTGGATTCTTCGTTGTGTGAAATCCATATAAAACGATACCGATGCTAATTTCGGGCGCAGCCGAAATTTGAATACACATTTGTTTGAAACTTTAAATTCTCATAAAAATTTCATTGGTTTTAATACACGGTTTTTTTTCTGGGTGTAGCTAAGGGGCGGCAAATGGTCCTCTTGGTCGGGGCGGCGTAAGTGCTGGAGCGGTCGCTGGTTGCAGACTTCATGACAAAGTTAATATACCTACCCTTTCATATACTGACGGGTATAAAAAATGACATCTTGCCCAGCTGTAATTTTGTTTATGTGGAGTTTTACAGGACGAAGAACCTCAAAAATTGATTCGGATTGACCGTGTGTGTACGACATTAAACTTTTCAATTGTTTTTCTTTTTCTTTAGAACTTTGAATAATTGATGCCTTATTAAAATATTTATGTAACCATGGGGGGAATAACTCCTGCTTCCCCATTTATCTACGCCACTGCTCCGCAATTATATATAGGTGCGTAATTTTCTCTGTACTAAAAAAGGAGGGAAAGGTAAAAACTTTCGAAACTTTACAACACTCAGAAGAGAAGAGACTTGGGAGATGATGATCAACCGGACTAGACATCTCGTTCTTCGAAACCAAGCTGCCGCTTACACAGGGCCTGATTTACCATCTATGGCGGCCCTGGGCATAAGTATAATTTCCGCCCTTCGTCACGAGGGGGGGGGGGTGTATTTAATTAATGGATTTATGCGAAAAAATGCAATTTTCTTCATAACAAAAAAAAATGTTCACATATTGCAAACTGAAATCACGTAATGACTAAACTAATAATCAAAGTTTGTTGGACAGCATGATAAGACCTGTGTGGTTGGGATCCTTGCAAAAATCAAACCATACGAATGTCTCCTTAAGTGAGAGATTGAAGGATCTTTTATTAAAGTTCCGGATATGAAAGGCCTGAAGTATTCAAGTCTGCAGCAGTCTGCATCCGATACTCTGTATCGGAATATATCGCTGAAACAGACATTTTTCGAATATGAATTGAGGATTGCGTCCAGTTCTTTATTTTTAGTACGGAAATGTTTGTGATTTTTCAATAGCCAAACCTGAATTTTGACGCTTTTAAACATGGCAGTGTAGGGATTTCTTGTAGAGCACAGCATTCTTAGTTTGATCTTTTTTTCAGCCAGGCGTAATGAAACATTTTTGATTTGTTATGGGAGACAATATAAGCAGAAATTCAGGACCGCCCAGAAAAACGACCTTTCCCCTTAGCGGCGAACGCCGCGACTCAGCGTTTGCGGTAGGGAGCGAAACGTCCTATACTTAGCACAAGATTTATACGCATCTCAACGATGTAGTCATGAAGCGGAGTAGATGGCCGGAAAATAAATTTAAAAATTATGAAGAAATGTATTTTTACAATAAAATTGGTGCACCTTCATATTTTTTATGATTCCCCACTATTGTGTGTTCTGTGGCTCACTTGGTTGAGTCGCACTTTACGATGCTAGTAATCTAGATGTCCGGAGATCGAATCTCGGCGTGGTCAAAAATTTCCGTGCATGTGCGGATAGGAAATATAAAGTGCTTGCAACATTATACACTCCGAAATGATATGCAATGTAACGTTGACTCGAAATTGCCTATAAACGGCTGAGTTAACTCACCATGGCCCCACATGGTACTATACGGTAATGAGAAGAAGAAGAAGGCACACGCCGCCGAAACTTCCGGTGAAGGATAATAAAAGCTAAAGTCGCTCCAGAACTCGAGACCGCTCACTTGTGAGTGATTGCTTTAAATAGCTATGGGTCTAGCTTGTAGAGGGCGGAACATTTTGAAAAACCTACTACTACTAGTGCACAGAGAGAAATAGATTTGCAATACCAACAAATTACGTTTGTTTGATGCCGGTTTTGTTAATTTAAGGCAATTCTTTTTTTAAATTTGCAAATAAACTAGCACTATTAAATAACACGATTGTTTGATATGACAAACGAGATCTTGTTAAGATAACTAAAATATATTCTTTTAGAACGAATTAATTTCCTGGCTAAAATAACAAAAACTTTAGCTGCACTGAAATCTACAAATGATGAAGACAATGAACACTATAACATTTGATGAACATAACAAATCTTTTGGCCAGGGGAAAATCAACAAAAAAATGTTGCTAAATCATTTTACAATATAACATACTGTTTTGCAATATTAACAAAACCTTTTGTTATCCAACATATGCAATGAAGACAAGAATGTTCTGAACTAGATCTTTTGTTGGAAATGCGAAATTTTTACCATGTCTAACGGTACAGTTCTTATAGGTTGGATAAAGCAAAAAAATCTTTGTACAATCTAGCTATTCATTTATTTGGAACTATCAAAAATTTTCATTTTAGTAGCTCTTCTGTACGGACATATGTATTTGTATCCCGAGTGTTGTAAAAAATTGACTGTCTGCTAAAAATGTGGAAAAAGTATTTATTTTCAATAACTACGGTAAAAATTAATAAAGATTTATTTTGTGAGAAAGTGTAAGACTCTGGCAGAATATAGATTATTATAATAAACATTAGCGCTGCAGATAATATTTCGGGCCTAATTATTCGAGTTGCGTTTCCAAAAGGTAAATCTATTTTTTTCTTCTGTTATAAGATAATTCAATATTTTTGTTCATTCGGTTTTACAAGTTACATTTGCCGACACAATTTAAACAAAGCAGCCAACTATATTTGACTATTGGACGGGAAATATGCACAACGCTAGGATTTTGGAAATAGCTAAACGCTGTATTGACACAGGCAGTAATAAATTTCATCTTCAATCTTCATCGATTTCTGTTTCTGATGTTCGAAATGTAAGTCCAGTATTTATATACTATTTTTTTTTGCAATTATAATATAACTTAAAACATTTCACACTCAAATCAAACTAAGTTTTTTTTTCAAATAAAATTCTTATGTGTTTGTTAATTCTTATAGAAAAACTAAACTTGGCAAGGCTTATACATTTTTCGATGGAGGCTTGACTTCACTACCCTCTACATTGGAAAGCTATGTTTTTGTATAAAACTAACCTAGGTGTTACATTACAGCATCATTTGTGTGATTATTATATTGTCATAATTTTCTAATTTTAAAAAGAAAATTTTAATTTTAATAAACAGGATTATGTGGAAATAGTGGTGGCTTTTATTAGCACATTCAATGCTTGACGTGAAAGGTGACTTATAAGGATTTTTTCCATGCTGAAATGTGGTACCCGCATGAGTTTCAAATTTAATAAAAAAAAACTTATATATTCGTGTTAATCAAATTTTCTCCTAACTTTGCTAAAAGCGTTCTTATTAATCCCAAATTTCAATAGAGGATATATTGAAATTAGTGATTAGTAAGAACACTATTAGCAATATTAGGAGAAATTTTGATTAACATTAATTTATAAAATTCATTAATTAAATGTTTGATTGGTACTACGTAAAGGTTTTATATAAAACCACAAAACATTTTTGTATAATTAATCAAAAAATTATACATTATGGCCAAATGAAATTTGGTAATGACAACCAAAATATTGGTCAAATTAACAAAAACTTCAATTAAAGCCGATTTGGGTCATTGAAACAAAGTTTTAGTTAATATCACCAATGGAAACTCCTTACCGTAACCAAATATTTAGTACAAAATTTGTTGAAATCTCAAATTGAATCAATCAATTTCATTTAAACTTTTTGTTCATGTCAAAACAATTTTTATATAATTTTTCAAAAGATATTTTGCATAAACAAACAAAATCGTTTTGCAGTTTCAACAAAAATACACCTATGACTGGAAATTAATGAAGACTTTCGATACTATTAACAAATGTTTTTCTTGTAATCGACTAATCATTTCTCTCTGTGTGACATATTATGGAAACCTGGCATTGACCAAGCGTTGTTTTTCGCCAGTTCTATGTAAGATATCTGGAAATGGGTATTTTAGAAGTTTAAATTAATCAAATCTATGAAAATTTTAGAAATGTGCCGGCCCTGCTGCCTATATGAGAAATCCGGTCCTGCGCTTACATTATTTACATTATTTTCGTGAATATAGTTTAAAAAAGTTATGTACGCACTTTCGCGGTTTTGAGATGTGTTTCGTTCTATGGATATCTACATAGTACAATTTGTTTTTTGATTTCCAGCAAAAAAGGTGTATGTTCATGATATACCTCCGATGTTTAACCCTTTAGTTACCACAGGCATTTAACGATTTTTTTAAAAGTCATTGTTAATATCTCTTCAAGTACACTAGCTACAACTTTAAAGTATAATGTTTATGTTAGCCAACATATTAAAAAAACCAACCCCGAAAAAATTTGAAAAGCCGTTTAGTTTCTACATAGCTTTACAGTCAAGTTTTTGTGATGTCACCCTAAACTACATGATTTTTCCATCTTAATTTTGCCTAAAGCCTAGTATTGACCTCGAGAGTGAAATTTTCAATGAAAATGTATCGTTACTGTCGTGGAATAGATGGGGAATGCTGGGGAATTCCATAAGCTACAGTCCGAAAACAGTTCAATAATTTTGTTCGGCCAGTTTATGTAGTTTTATTCAATTCCCCGGTCACTTTTCACAATGAAATGTTTTTCATTGAAAAAATCGCAGCGGACGAAAATTTCACTCTCGAGGTCAAATTTCGAAAAAGAACCGTTTGTCTGTTGATTTGTTCCTATCCTGAAAAAAATTCGGACCAATGAACTTCAGCTTGATTTATGATTTTCAATCACTGAATTTGGCGAAACTAATTTTGTTTGGTGATTCTTATACAAACAAACACAGATTTCAGGCACAACATTTAACGTATTTATCGATCAATATCGATTGATCGATAAAATTAGATTTAATCGTAACTAGATCGCCATTGAAAGACATTAGTGTGTTCACCATCACTAAATAATAATGATCGTTAACTTGTTACTTTGTGTTCAATCACTACTGAACGCTGACTGAATCTCGTTAAAATAAATTCTTCCACATGTGGAGCCAGCAAGTGATTCTTATATGGCAATTGTGTAACATCTGGATCTACCTGCCATATGCATGGAGACCAACATTATTATGGCTATATGTACTTCTTCAACATTCAATTCATCATTTGGCGAAGGTGATGTTGATCGGTGGTTTTAGTCAGCTGTTACTAACATAAACGCATAACGATATATCACGGGATCCCCTTGACGATACGATTGAAAATGCATAGATACGAAAATTTTTGCAAGGTGCTCAGTGGCATTATTGAAATTAGTCTTACGAGTATTAGCTGGGTGGTGTTTGAAAGGATTGAATTATTTACTATACAAATTTAATGCTACAAAATTTCAAAGATATAAATCCAATCATTTATAGGTCAGAGCTGTTGCGGCGACAATAAAAAAAGGAAAAAAAAAACATTCTTCTATGGTAAATAATTTAATTTATCTTTATTATTTTATCACATACACCGTTTTTTACAATGACATTTTGATAAAACTATCTTTTTCATAAATAACATACATGGTTCTTTTCGCAGAATTTATTCATCGACTAAATTTCAGCTCCTATTCTAATAAAAGAAAAAGTTTTATACAAGTCCAACAAATTAACATCCAGAAAAATACATTTATGTAATATATACTATTTATCGTTATAACAATAATTACGAAATACATATTTGCAAATTTTTTAGACAATTTCTTGTTGAGCCTTTACAATACATTAAGATTTTTAAGTTTTTGTGCTTGACGCAGCTATTGGATCCGATTTAATTATTATCATAAAAAAATAAATAAAAAGAGGCCAACATGTCCTTACTCTTCCCACACATATTGTTCCTATTATAATTAATTACAAATTTTTATATCGGATCTCATTTGAAAAATTTATTACCCATTAAAATAATTTATTATAATATGCTTTTTAACTATTCTTTTAGTGTATATAAAATTCGTAATCTCTTTCATTTATTTACTATTTTCTTCTTCTTTAATAATAATATCGCTTTGTACATTTATAGTGTTTAGGTATCTGTTTTGATCACTATCAGCTTTTTTTTGTTAACAAATCGAACGCCTAAAATTGAGAAATGTTTGAATATATTTCGCAAAATCGATTCAAGGATGTATCTTAATTACCATGGTCCATAAATTTTTCCACCACAATTTTTTATTGAATATACAAAAATATGTACAGTAAAGTTTGATCATAGTTCCACGTAAGCGCATTTACATACAATTCTTAAGCTTTCAATTAGAGGCTAGCAAAATTTGATATTATTTCGTTGTACAATGAAATTAATATTTAAATCGATAAAATTTATCCTATACCAATTCCATATTTTTGTTGTAAATTCATCTTACACAGCCACCAATTTAAATTAAATCCACCCGCGATATCAATAAGTTGTCACCGAATTCACAAATTCGTTCGTCTTCCATTCGCATCTTGCATGCGCACTAGGTCAGCCGATGTCGACAATGCCGTATGACCATCAGCATAGACCGAAACTCTCTTGAGGGCGATTTGATTTTGACAATTATTTGAAATTGAATCGAGGTACGTTTTATTGCTCTCTTGCTGTTCAGGGCTGTGCCTTTTGAATAAATCATCATCATCGCTGGGCTCCTCCATTTCAGGTTGCGGATCAATTGTCGATTTGAGCTTTTGTGCAATCACGGCACGTGTTTGACGCAATGTTTTCATACTACAACTGATAGCTACCGCCGATGACTGCGAGAAACTATGATGATGTTCGGCGGTTTCCATGGCAGTTGATTCGGCTCGACACTTTTTCATTAGGGATCTGCGAATCTGAATTTACCATAAATTCTAAATAAACATTCAATCGATTTTGCATAAATACAAACCTGTGTATTCAGTCCAACATAAATCATTGGATTGTAACAAATACTGGACTTGGCTAGTAGTGCAGGCATCACGCCCATTGCCGGACTTATAAAGTCCTTTGGACCAAATTGTGATATGAGGGCGAAAATAGCGTATGGTGTCCACGCGATAAGAAATGCAATTATCATTATTGCAACCATGATGGCAACATGACGCTCGGCGCGACTCTTCTTTCCCAATCGGACGGACGTCTGCATTTCACGGGAGAAAAAAAAAACATAATTGGGTTCATTATGAAATTTTTTATATTAATTGAACCGGGTATTATAAAACCAGGATCAACTATAAATATGTACTTGTATGGCAGAAAAAAAGGTTGACTTACATGCCTGACGGTTAAAGCAATTTTGAGGTAACTATAAATAATGACAATCACCGGAACGACGAGTCCGAAACAAAATAAAAACATAATGTAGGTGGTGGCATTCCATGTTTGCGTCTCCCAATTGACGGAACAACTGAAAAATTAATTAAGGAAAATTGCTTAAATATTTGTATACATATGTAGGTACATATATAGGAGTCACGAGGGAAAGCCGATTTCAATTTATCGGGTCAGGAATATTTAAAATTAATATATCTATTTAAATTTAAGGATGAAGAGCACTGTTGCGGTTTATTTTGTGAATATTTATTAAGGACTTTAATATATTACGATGCCGAAAGAGTATGTATGAGTTAATGAAAGGAATACACTTTTACGAAGGCAAAGTCTTAATTTCTAAACCAGTCTCAGTGTTTTGAATGAGTTTTGAAATTTTACTGACGACACGAAACATGCACACTGTAACAAGGTACCATGACTATCAGGATTTTTATGGAGACTAGAGTAAATAGAAACGTCATTCAATCGCCTGTGGCGACACTCGACACAGTCCATTGTAAACATATAATCAGCCATGACGTGGTCTTCAGTTTTAAGCCAGTTTCCTTCTTTACTTTCTCGTTTGATGAAATTGATGCTCTTTGGAATTGCGAATTTGATACAAATTGATCTAACGAATAACTAAAATTTTAAATTCATATTTAACCGTTTCCTTAGTATTTTGGGTCCCACTACGAGGGTAGCGCAATTAATGTGCGAATGCTTTATCATAGATTTTATGTCTTTTTCAATCAATGGCCGTTTCTTGAAAACTAAAGATTAGCTTTAGTTCGTTCGATCTTTTCATTGAAAGATTTCATCAATTGTTCCACTTGATGGAACCAAGGCCAGAGGCAGACCGTAGAACACCTGGATGTGGCCTCGGCGATGACACGATCCAAGATAGAAATATGCTGAGATATATTACCGCCAAAACGGGCGATATGCCTACACGGCAGGTCGAGCAACGCGAAGCCATGGAGCGGTGTAAAGAACGAGGCAAGGAAGAAGAAGATCAATCGCTAATCCATAAACGCCTCGAGAAAAAATTCGAAAGAGTGTAATATGGTGCATTCGTTAGGTCAGGAAGACACTCTTCCGATGAATTGCCGGAGCGCGGGTTCGAATCACACTGTCACCATGAAAATTTGGGTAGTCATTATCAAAATGCTGCTACAGCAGTAGTCGGTTCGAATGATGCAAATCGTTCCAGGGTTACCTGTTGTTATGTGTGGCCAAGAGCTGCCAAAAAAATAGGGACTATTTCCGCAATCTAATTTTAAAGTTTTCTAATTTTAAATTTTCTTCTTTTCACCTTGTGTAAAAGTTCCCGTGATACGTGAGATCATTTTGGTAGGTGCGGTTTTCTATCAGGTACAGGACAGCACAAATTTCTAATGTGTTCTATATAGAAAAGCTCGTAACCAGCTTCATGCTCAAATTTGTATGTGAAGTTGTGCTGTTCTGTCCTGCACTCGACTGGTAGAGAAGAACGAATTAACGCCACAACGCTATGATTTTCGTGACTCCAAATTGCCAAAAGAACGATGAGTTTTACGGGCAGCCACACACGGAATCCATGGATTCTTGAAATCCAATGAAACTCTATACTATTTTTAACCGTTACAATGTTCCAATCATTTCATCCGAGATATGACTTCTCTTTCTGAAACTACATAAAATTTCCAATAAAACGACACCTCGCCCGTTACGAAGTTGCTCGTATCTTCCGAGATACACCCGTTCAAACTTTAAAGAAATTGTAAAATTGTTTTTTTTTCATAAAAAATTCAAATAATAAAATCGTATGCAATTTTAAAATTTCTTTAAAGTTTGAAAGGGTGTATCTCGGAAGATACGAGCAACTTCGTAACGGGCGAGGTGTCGTTTTATTGGAAATTTTATGTAGTTTCAGAAAGAGAAGTCATATCTCGGATGAAATGATTGGTGGTGTGGCAAATTTTGATTTAGTTCAGCAAGTCGTGCATTTTGACAAAAAATGCTATTACATTGTAACGGTTAAAAATAGAGGGTCCCGTTGTACATTAATTTTCTCCAAATGAGCCACACTACCTAACATTAAAATATTCTCCACCATGAATGGAACACCCTGTATAAAAAAATTACAACTGGAAAGTTGTCTTTTGAGGGTTTTTAGATTTTTCAAAAAACCCTTATGAAATCGATTTTGTCCGTCTGTCCGTCTGTTCACTAAATAACTCGCGGACGGCTTAACTGATCGTCTTCAAATATGGTAGGAATGTGTAGAATGGTAACAGTCTTTGGCACGAAATATTTAGTAGTTGGTAGGGCAAAGATAACAGGGTTTCCCGGACATTTGAAAATTTGTTCACTATACAGGGTGTCCCGCAACTGGTTAGCCATAGACCAATGGTAGACTCTACAGAATGTTTTAGGCAAAATGTCGCCAAAATTATTTCTCTAGCTTTTACCGTTAAGGAGTAATTGCCTTTTTTGTGATTCTTGTAAAAAAACCCGACTTCTTTCGAAAAACTCATATTTTCTAGCTTCGACTTTAGCCAAATCAACGTTTTTCATATTCTTCTGAAAGTACACAAAATTTCCAATTAAAGGACATATCGAACGTTTCGAACGGTTTCCTATCTTTCGAGATACGACGTTTTGAATTTTGCAGGAATGTCGATTTCAACTTTTAATGTCAAAATTAAACCCGAATTTCGTAACTACACATTGAAGTGGCAAATCTGCAAAGTTCACAAAAGTTGGCCCAATTCTTAAGCTTTCGAACGGCATATAAGAATAAAGCACAGAATCATCCAGTTTGTGAATAATATGTGTAAAAGGGAAAAAACTTAGTCCGTAAGTGGAAGAAATCCTGCTTTTACGTGGAAATAGTTCAGTCATATAAGCATTTCCAATAGAAAAAAATACAGTAAGGCTATTCAGTGGGGTCTCAGGAGTCTAAAATTCATTTTGCTAAAATAAATTTGATCGGAAAGGTCCCAAAAAAGGACACTATTTAATCCTTGACTGGAGGTTGGCATGCGGGGTATCTTATCAAAGGGGACGCCAAGGACATTACAAATCCGGTGTTTGATTCCTATTTCAAGGACCCTCAACGGAATAAATCGCGTTTGAATGGAAAATTTTCGTGTTTCCCGTAACTTATCATCTGTATCTTTCCAAAGCCATAACTACGTGAATAATTCAAGTTGCCACTTCCTTTTTAATTGTTTAGAATCTAAGATTCTATCATTAAATTTGCTAAGGAAAAATTGGATCGGAAAACACTGAAAAAGGACATAAAAGAACACTAATCAATACCTGCATATTAAAATGTTTATCCTTTAAACGATGAAAATGAAAAATACTCTCACAATATTAATGTGTACACAGCGAACCTTCGTACAAATAATTTAACACATAAAACAAATTTGTTTATACTTACCGTTATAATTAGTAAAGTAGCATCTACAACAGTAGCGAAAAGTATTTTTCCATAATGCAAGTCTATTCTTGATGTAAAAATTTTACTTCCTTTTCAAGATTGAAGTCGGTTTGGTACATTTGCAGGCTATGTTTTTTTTTGTTTATACGTATTATTCAGAAACTGGATGACTCTGTGCCTTATTCTTATATGCCGTTCGAAAGCTAAGATACTACGCCAACTTTTGTCAACGTTGCAGATTTGCCACTACAATGTACCGTTACGAAATTCGGGTTTAATTTTTACATTAAAAATTGAAATTGACATTTCTGCAAAATTCAAAACGTCGTATCTCGGAAGATACGAAACCGTTCAAAACGTTCGATATGTCCTTTTATTGGAAATTTTGTGTACTTTCAAAAGAATATGAAAAACATTGATTTCGCTAAAGTGGAAGCTAGAAAATAGGAGTTTTTCGAAGAAAGTCGTGTTTTTTGACAAGAATCACAAAACAGGCAATTACTCCTTAACGGTAAAAGCTAGAGAAATAATTTTGGCGACATTTTTCCTAAAACATCCTGTAGAGTCTACCATTGGTCTATGGCTAACCAGTTGCGGGACACCCTGTATAACTCGCGAACGGCCTAACCGATCGTCATAAAATTTGATAGGAATGTGTAGAATGGCAACAGTGTTTCGCACGAAATACTTAGAAGTTGGTAGGTCAAAGATAACAGGGTGTCCCGGAGATTTAAAAATTTGTTCACTAAATAACTCGCGAACGGTTTAACCGATCGTAATAAAATTTGGTAGAAATGTGTAGAATCGTTACAGTCTTTAGCACGAAATACTAAGACGTTGGTAGGACAGGGTGTCCCGGAGATTTGGAAAAGTCGACTTTTTTAGTTTTTATCGGACATGGACGTACTGGTACTCAAATCAATCCGAACTCGATGGGTACATTTCATATCAGCTGCTTTTTTCCAGTTTGAAGTAATGGTAACGGAGTTACAGCTAATAAATTCAGTTAATATGTGTAGCCATGACACATAGCAAATCTATTTTTGGATTGGTCTAATTAAAAAGTGTTACGCGTTTATTTAGACCAATCCGAAAATAGATTTACAAGAAGCATTTCATTACTTATAGAATATTACTTTAATCAATAGAGACGAAATAATAGGGGTTAGCGTGCAAAAATTGGGGATGTCTCAATTTTTTTATATGTTATAAAGATATGTGGGGTAAGTTAAAATCCAAGTTTGCCGCCATCTTGAAAAAACATCTAAAATCGACCCTTTCATCAGTTTTTGACCTCTAACTTCTTAACAGTCCATTTGACCACGAAATGTGCCGAGACAATCTTGTAGAGCACAAAATTTCCTATAATCTGATAAATTTTACTCTACAATCAAAAAAGGCAGAGTTATAGCGCCAAAAAAATGGAGAAAATATAAAAAATGATACCAATTGCCAATTCACAAAAACGCATTGTATACCAATAACTCATAGCCTCCTGTGCATTTTAGTATAGAGTTCTCCAAGTATGGTTTGAAATTTTCTGGTAATGATTTTTGGAACTTTCAGCATATTCTTTGCGCTATAGCTCTGTAAATTTTGATTGTAGAGTAAAACTTATCAGATTAAATTTATAGGAAATTTTGTGCTCTACAAGATTTCGTGCTAAAATGGAATGGGAAGGAGTTATAGACCAAAAACGGACGAAAGGGCCGTTTTTTCAAGATGGCGGCCGGAGCACAGGAGGGAAAGTGACGCAAACTTGGATTTTAACTTACCCCCCCCCTGTCTTTATAACATATCAAAAATTTGAGACATTCCCAATTTTTGCAAGGTAAAATCTGCCCGTTGATTGGAGTATATGTGCAAAACTATTCACTATGTATGCATCCAAAATCTAAAAAACCCTCGTATTGCGGGCGCAGCCCTCTGTACGCCGGTATTTTTTCATATTGAAAGAGTTTTGTAGTAGCTTCCCGCCAAAATTTCCTTGCGAAACAGGGTGAAAATCGCGAAAAAAACCCAAAAAATGAGTTATATGAAGTTTGGAAACTCACCATCTCGAATGTGGATTTTTTTTATTTAGATCGATAGGAAACCGTTTGTCGGTGATTGTCGGTCTATTAAAAAGGTTTGTCGGTCCTTAATTATTTAAATAAAAGCATTTTAAAGTGTATGAAAACGACATCATGTAGAAAATTAGCGGATCATTTTATGCGACTTGTTTTTACATTCATTTCATAGATGGCGCCCTTTTAACGGATTTAAACGGCTGATTATATATTTAAAAAAAATCAAATTTGCGATGTAAGATAGCCAACTTAACATAACTGTGTACTCGACAGACGACATACTCCTATGAAACATCCTGATATATAAAACAAAACAATCTTTGACATCTAAGTTTTTGGTCGAATTATTCAATGTGTGTAGTGTTTCATAAGAACGTGAAAGCATTTTCAGAACTGCAATAGAAAATTTGGCACTTCGTCAGATTTTAATTGTATAATAAAAGCATATAGATACAATAGAAACACTATAGCACAGGACTTACGTTAATATACTATTTTGCTTTTCCACAGAAGCGCAATTTCCAATGGGGAAATGTACAGTACTTAAGTGGAAAGCCAATGTCAATGAAGAGAAAATGCTGCAAAACGGCTACCAATTTTTGGGCGTTCTCTATTTTTTCTCTTTCTTTTAAGTTAAGATTTGACAAAAGATTATTTCGTATATAGCAGGGCAGTCTTGACTTTCTCTAGTTGTTCGCAATTGTATTATACCTATATTTAATACGAAGAACTCACAAAACTATAACCAGGATTCTCTTTTAACAAAATCTTTCAAGAAAAATTTTTGTACAAATTTCCAAAATTGGAGGATATGGAGTCTGAATATTTTTTTCAAAAACCTGAAACCATGTCATTTTTACCCAAAAATTGCAACACTCAAATTATCAAAAAAAAAACTCTGTAAGTCTGTAAAGTTAATAATGAGTCAAATACCGTCCATTCCCATTCAAAATTTAACTTTATAAACCTCCAGAGGTCTTTTGATATTTGCAATTTTTGAGTAATTTTTTTTACAGTACAGTTATTTGAGCTTAAACAGTTATTTTTTTGCTTTGGTGTGTAGTGTAGAGCATTTTGTTGCTGTTACCGAATCATTCTTGGGGTTTGGGACATACTGTATATAGCTGCTAAATATATATAGCTGCTACGGTTGCCTACAAGTTTGAAAATTGTGGAAACATCTACTCAAGAGTTTCTGTGTTGTCGGAAAATTTCGATTTAAAAACACAAAAACTGTACATTATCCACATATACTGGGCATTCCCAATGAGCTCTTTAATCTTTCTTTAATCCCTGTTTTTGGGTGCTCCGGCCAGAAGCGATGCTAGGTGTTCTGTGACTCCCAAAAGTTTAGGAACCCCTGATCTAACCCAATATAAAGCTCTGATACCCTAATTACAGTTACGAAAATTCGTACGAAAATTGGACTACTTTAATAAGCTGCTTCATGGGGTGTGTTTTGTTGCTTCCGCTAGCGATCCACGAGAGACAACGAAGGCGGAGGCAGCACAACACATCCCATGAAGTTGAATTCCAATCCCGGCACCCAAAAAACATTGGTTATTGGTAAATCCATTTAACCGCTATAAAAAAGGTATCAATCGTCCTTACCACGATTAGCAAAAGCACAAAATGTAGGAAAATATTGGGGAATATCGTCAACAAGTGCTTCAATTTCCCTTTAAATCAGCAGATTCATCACACGTTTAAATCTTTCAAGCTATTTTATTAGGCAACAAAAGATGTCGGCTTCAGAAGTCATATAACATGGATTTCTTCTATTTAAACGATTCTTAAAAACTTTAGTCTTCCATTAATAAAACACGCTGTTTATCTTACATTTAAAAAAACTTTTTCAATTACATTCATATTGTCTTATCCTTGCATGATGTGCATGTTGTGCAAACATCACAAAAGATACACAAAAACTTCCTAGTGCAGTTTACACTATAAATAATATTACGCTCGCATAAACCATTTCGTTAAAAGCCCTATTATGTGGGTGGTTTTATGGTTAAAATTTGGTTTTATTGTAGCCGCGATAAAATATTTGATTTTGTGGTCATGATGGTGGTAGCTATTATACTCGTATGATAACGACATACACCCATGTACATTATGTGTATACCAATATATACATAGTTAATAATTAATGAAATATGTGAGCTTACCTTATATTGGCAGCTTCATTCACATATGCACCCCATCCGAATAAGGGCGGCGCAGTCAATAAAAGTGAATAAAGCCATATCAGAAAAACTGACACGAAGGCACCACGTACTGTTAATTGATGCGATGTGAGAGGATATGTTATAAGGGAATAACGTTCGTATGCTAAAAACGTAAGGGTAGTTATTGATGTGATTCCTGAAAGTACATAAATACGAGTAGCTTAATGAAACTTTAATTATGAAACACTGTCACATATGAAATTTTGATTGAATGAAATAGAATTAGGCCATAGTCAGAGGCCAAATTCGTAATTCTTTGGAACATACCTAACAATGCCATAAAAAATCCATATGCTTTACACAATGTCGCCCCAAATATCCAGCCATGAGCTATTGACGCTGTCAGCGTAATCGGATTACCAATTATAGATACACTAAAATCTGAGCAAACCAGATTTAGTAGGATAATATTCATTGGTGTCCACAGCTGTCAAATGAATAAACAAATACATTTCAGTAAGTATGGCAGTAAAACTGCAAGGGGTAATTGGTTGAATTAAATTTGAGTATTAAATTTTTTTATTACTTAAAACTGACAATTTGTTTAATTTCAATAATTTAAAAGTAACCTGAACATGTGTTGGGAATCACATCCCCACAATGAAATGTCGGATTTCTAACACATTTTCAGGTACATTTAAATTATTGAAATTTATAAATTGTCTGTTTTAAGTGATAAAAAATTTAATAATAAGATTTAATTAGTAATCAATTAAAACAACGCATTAAATAATTATGCCTATGCCTATGATTACAATAAAAAAAATGCTATCTTACCTTTATATTACGACACATCTGAACGATTACAAATAAGTTGAGTGTAAATCCCAGAAATCCAATTATTAATAATACAACAGCCGTCAAAATATAAGCCCATGGTTCCATTAATTCGCCATCCTTGTAATTAGTAATTATTGTTGATGAATTTATATCGAATTGCATTTTGATGGCATATTTGTAAAACACATGCCCGAAAACACATGACAGTTATTCTGAAAAAATAAAGAAAATTCGCAAAATTTATTAATTTTTCAATCAATAATTATGTAAAGTTTCATTTTATTTAAAATAATTGCAAAAATAATTTCGAGAAATTACAGTCACACACCGCTTACTTACAAGTACACCAGATCGTTCTGATATAAACGATTGAATTCTACAAACAAGCTGATGGAATATGATAAAATTTTGACCATCATCATGCCATCAATTAATTCATGGCATGTGCTTAATGTTATTCTTTTATTAACATCAAATCAACATACCAAATTTATCACATAGGCAATAACGATTATTACTCGTATGAATAATGTCCAATTGAAGCCAATATGTCGGTGAATGCTTACCATGCACAAAAAGAATAAATTTAGATTGAAAAGCTCTGTGTTACAACAGCTGGAATAGCAAAATTTTATACATACTTTGCTTTGCTGAATAGATGTATCCGAGATAGAAACCATGGTGTCGTCGGTACCATTTTCCAGTAGATATAAAAGTAAACTTGTTGAAGACTAGTTATAGGGTCTGACTATTTATTTTAACTAGTGTTATTTTGAGAATACCTTGTTAAACTGGAAGCCGCACGATCATTGTGTGCATAAATGTATCTTCAACAATGAAACACCTTGTTTTCACAGTGAATGTTTTGGTTTTTTAAACAATTGAAATATAAATAATTTATTTTTATTTTCTTTACATCAATTTATATATACAGTCCGGAAACTGCCGCATAAACGCACCGGATTGTGATTCGTCATATGATTTCCAGCAAAAAAGTTGCAAGCAATATACCTCCAATTCTTAAACCTTTAGCTGCCACAGGTATTTGAAGATTTTTGAAAAAATAATTTTGGTGGATGAATTAAAGCTCAATATCTCCAAAGCTAGACTAGTATTAAGGTGACCAGACTTCCGAAGACCCAATGCTGTACACACTTGCAGAATTCGGGTTTCAGGCAAATTACCAGCCATACTACCCCTCCCCTCTCCCTTTCACGCCGATTTGGAGGAAGAATAATCATATGATTCTTCTTTTCATAAGTGATATCTTCGAGAAGAGAACTGAGAATGAATATTAGCCGATATATTGAAATATGTGGCGAACCTTGGGACGGCAAGGTTCTGTTAACCCTTCTGTCGGCACGAAGGTCTGGCCAGACCTTTGGCACTATATTTTGGTGTAAAAAGCATAGAAGATGAAATCGCAGCGACTTCATATTTCATGATATCCTAGAATAATATGTTTGGAACCATTTTGCAAAAATTTAAAAAAATCGGTTAAAGTTTTGAGTATGTTTTTGATGATTTTCAATTTATAGTGCTTTTTGATACCCAATAGGTCTGGCCAGACCTATAGTTATTCCCCCCATTTTTCTCTTGAAGTAAGAAGTGCAAATATTAAATTCTGTTATTTATGATGTAATAATGTCATTTAAACTCAATTTGAACTATAAACGATAAAAATTTCTGAGATTTTTCTATAAAAAGCCGTGAAGTTCGGAAAATGGGTATGCCTTATTTCGTCACATTTTATAACACCACCTAATCAACTGAGATTTGATCCTAGGAAATTCAACCCAGTTTTATTTCCTTTGTAATAGTAAGAACTAAGTATGAGTGACTTGCAAACGTCTTTCTAAACAGATTTGATCAAAAATTTACGAAAAATTTAGAATTAAATGATTTTTGGCTTGAAAATTCCCTATTTCTTCCCACTTATTTCCCTAAATCTGCAGACTAATATCGAGGTAAAATCTGCCAACAAGGTGCTTAATATTTCCCCAAAGATATTGGAATTAGAAAATTCCATCAAAATATCTACTAGATAAACACAATGCACATAGCGAAGCACAAAAAGAAAAAATAAGGGAGAAACACGTTTGTACTATAATACCACCTCAAAATATATCTACTTAAAAACGTTTCCAGTATATCTACAAAAATTATTTTGATGCTTTTATTGTTGAAAAATTGCAGTAAAGAATGGATAGAATGATTTTACCGATAAAAATTTTACTTTTTCTAAAAAATAAATTTTTTTTTCTCAGTAGGTCCAGCCAGACCTATTGGGTATAGAATGTGCATATTGTAGTAGGTGCCGACAGAAGGGTTAATACTAAACAGGGTACCCTAAAATTCTCAATGTTCTCATCAGTGGCGTAGATAAGGAGGGGGGATTTAAGGGGAGTAATACCCGTGGTCACACATATTTTTTTTTTACAAAATTATATAAATTTAGCGTTTTGCTATTAATTGGGTACATTTCGTAACAATATTTACCGAAATGCTATCCATAGGGCGATTTCGGAATTAACCCTTTTTATAGTATTTTCAATTGTATAAATGTTACTCTCTCTCTTTATTACCGTAACTCCTAGTGGAAAATGGTGCGAGGTGCGTTGATGACTACCGTGTGTAGTCATCTACGTTACAAAGACAACTGAATTCGGAGTGTGATACGGTTGTCAGCCATACCACTTCCTAGTCGCATTGTTAGTTTATTATTCTACGATAAGAATATTTCTTATCATCTTCTTCTGAATAGTAAACTTGCGACGAGTCGTGCCGAGTTTGGAAACTCGTTTCTCTATGAGTATCTATTTCACAGAGTGGCGACCGAACGATCACGGCCACAGAGCATGACATAAATGTTAATGCCATGGCTAAAATTTTGGCAATACCTAGCGTATACTGGCGTACATGAGTCTTGGATTTCTGAAGCGTTGTTTTTCAGAAAGTGTGACTGCCGCAGGAACAGATCGGATGGAATTAACTAAGAAAATTTGGCATTTTAGTGAAAATCAGTGTTGTTGAATATCTAGTGATACAATAGGCTTCTAATCTTGTCCTTGGACGGGATTGCTGCATCATACTACCCGATTTTTCTCGAATAAAATCTGAACAATCTCGTTAGCTTATACGCGGGACCATCTTTTACTTTTAGTATTATGTACTTCACAGAGGCGGCCTCAGCGTATATTTACGTCCTGTTTCCTCGCTCTGCAGAACATTATTGGATGCTGCAGAAAAAAACCACTCACAACGTTATGAATCATGTGCGCTCGGAACCTTCAATTCTAAGTTCACCCCATAACCTTCGAGTTCGAGGATCGATCTTTCAAGGTGTAGAGCGTATTCTGCGCGCTCATAATCATTAGACTATAATCTTCTCAGAGTCGCTAGTCCAACCTCGATTAAGTAGGTACACCAACATTACATCTGGGGTCTAGTGTTTCGTAGTTCGACTTGCTATATTTGCTCCGCTGTGCCAAACCTATTCCTCAGGAATCTCAGCCTTCGATCGACAGCCAATTTTTTTATTTCTTCTGTGCTGAAAAAATAATAATCCTAACCACCGATTCCTTCCCCTCCGAAAAGCTATCTACGCTAGTGGTTCTAATTGACAAAAAATCATCAGCTGGTGAAGCACAAATGTATCTTTTAACACGAAAAGCCATAATAAGGAAGAGTACCAACCGGAAAAATATTAAACGCATAAAATAACAGATGGATTTCACAAATTTAAGATGTCTGAAAGTTGGACAGTGGTATGATCTGGCATCTGGCTTTTCGTTATGCTCGCAAAGTAACTACTGATTTAAAAGCTTGGAAAACACAAATCTGCGATTTTGGCAGCGGTAACTTTCGAACGCGGATAGAAAGGACTTTAGAGCTTGGATTAAATATTCGTCAAGTATCTCTAAAAGTGTGCATAATTTCCGAAATCTCGGTCGGTTCGGAGTTATGGAAAATTAATGATTGGAAAACATAAAAGTGCAACTATATCACTTGACAGCTAGAGCCTTGAAATTTTTATAAAATATGAACAGTACGGTGCTCTACCAGTTATTCAAATTTCAAAGCTTTTCGCTTACAAATCTCTGAGTTGTGGACAATTTTCAATTTGAAAACTCAAAATTTACCCTGTACTTTGGGGAAAGTGTGAGCCGCAACTACCTCTACAACTGTGCCAAATTTCAGAAAGCTCGAGAAGGGTTCCGGAGTTATCGAAAATGAAGGATTGCAATGATAAATGTGCGATTATCTCCCTAAATATCGATCGTACAGTATACACTTTAAAAGCAGACAAGACTGATCACAGGCCTCATCGGGGACCTTATTATGTATAGTGAATTAGAATGCTGTACAATTTGCTGTACATTTCCCAATGCTGTACGACAGGTCAAAATGCTGTACTGTACAGCAAAATGCTGTACGTATGGTCAGCTTAGACTAGCTAAAATAGCAAAACAAGATTATTATTACAACCAAAAAGTTTACCTAAAAAACAAAACTAACCGCACTAAAATCGGATAAGATGTTTGGTTTTTACAGAGCTTCAAAGTCAAATTTTTGTGATTTGACCAAAAAACAATCTTTTTTTTCATCTCAGTTTTCTCCAACTTCTGCCAAGGAGATGTGCTTGTGCGATTCTTTTAAAAATTGGCGCAGTCTTAGGATCATATCTTTCTGACATCATTTTATTGTTGCTCCATTATTTCTAACAGTTTTAATACCGTAATTGCAGAAAACTATGGTTAAATTTTGACTCGATTTCGACATAATTTTAGATTTTACCAATTGCAGTTTGAATTGAATGGAATTGATTTCGAGCTGAAGCTAACCCAAGTTTTCTACACTTAATGAATAAAAACTGTTAGAGATAATGGATATAGAATAAAATTATGTAAGGGTTAAGAATTGGGGATATGTTATTTAAAACTTTTTTGCTAGAAATCACATGAGGAATCACAATCCAGTGTGTTTATGCGGCAGTTTTTGGACACCCTGTATATTATCCTTCTTATTGGGTGAAGTTACGAAACAGAACAGTTGCTTATGTTCCACAAACATATTTGCCGTTTTGATCCTCTAACTGCAATTTTGCGGATCAGAAATATTCTCCGGTTCTATTCGTTCACATGTTCCGCAAAAGCCAGACAAACGAAAAGAACCGGAGATTATTTCTGATTTGCAAAATGACAGTTAGAGGATCTCAACGGCAAACATGTTGTCGCAACATAAGCAACTGTTTTGTCTCGTAACCTCACCCATTGATATAATAATAGTGTTTAGATTGAGTGCATTCAGCGAACGAAAAATTTAGCAGGAAAGTGCTCTTTCAATTAGATTCTCATTCCGCATGAGGGCTTCTCAGCGGAGAAAGAGGTCGGTGGCGGGCAATTCTTATAGAATTTGCAGTCGTTTTTTTCCAGTGAATTTCGTTCGCTGAATGCAGCCATTGCCACAAAAACAGATCAGGGGGCATCACATGACATAATGGAGTTGATTAGTCAGAAACACGACCACGATAACTGACAACAGCATAATTTGTGCCTATAAAACAAGAAACTGAAACAAAGTCCGGTTATCGCAACATTGACCCTTGAGGCACTCAATTTTCAGCAGCAAATCCATGGCTCAACTTGCGTTTTTTAAAGAGTTCTGAAGCCTTTTAAAAAAGTCCAAAATTAAAATACCCTAAATTATTTTTTAACCTAGCGTCAAATACAAGGGGTAATTGGTTAGAAAAAAAAAAGTCAAAAGTTTTATATACTGTTACATGCAGTTTTTTCCGTTCGGAGACCATTTTTCTGTATCTTTTGCCGTTTTTTAAATCAATTGTTGAGAACTCAAAAACATCATTTTTATATGTTGCGACAGAACTTTCATCCCCATAATCAGAGGGCCGACCTCAACAATCCTGCAAAAGTCCAGAGATTTGATGATTTTTGCCGACCAAATATCGTATTTTTCTTTGAGTAAGGTATGGTACGTTGATAACGAATTAACCGCGTAGAAACAATTAACCATGGAATATTTTAATAAAGGATTAACATAAAGTTAAAGTTTCTAGTGAAATCAATTTTGATAGATAGAGTGCTTGTTCTTGCACTTGTCAGAACAACTACCTTCATTTTCAGTGTGAATCGTATCTCGGATTAATTATTATTTCAAGTTTTACTTTAGTGTTTCTTAGCACGAAATAATTAATATTTTGGCCGGTATTTTGTGGGAAGATATCAAATAAACGAGCAAGGCCTTTCTCGCCGATTTGCGGCGATGAAGAAAGTGAATTTTCTGTAATGACGAAAACCAAAAAGGCACATATTACTGCAAGTGCTAGTACTAGCTCCAACCGGTTTGCTCCTCTCAGCCAGCTATCATCAGACGATGTCGAAGCAACAATTTCACCAGCGGAACGGCGTAACATGCCTCCAACGACCATCATTGACATGCCAAGAAATTCAATCGAAGCGGAATTAACTGCCCTCAACATTCAAGACTATACGTTAAAGTTTACTGGTATTGGCACCAAAGTCTTTCACCTGACCAACGACGAATATAACAAATTTATCGACAGATTGAATAGTCTCAACGTTAAGTACTTCACCCACGACCCCATGGCAGGGAAGATGTTCAAGATTGTTCTATCAGGGCTTGACTCAATGTCTATTGAAGAGCTATCAGAGGAACTAAAGCGACACAACGTACATTGCGAAAGCATCAAACTTTTGCCAATAAAAATGCAGCGATATGACAAACAGGCGTCATATCTTCTTACGTTTAAACGTGGGCAGATTAAACTTAAAGAACTGCAGAATAGAGTCAAGTACTTATTTCATACTGCTGTTCAGTACAACTATTATCGAAAGAAACGAAGCAATGGACCTGTACGTTGCTATAATTGTCAAACATTGGGACACACAATCAACGGTTGTCACTTAAAGACAATATGTAATTTATGTGCCGGTCAGCATAAAACAACAGAGTGCTCGCAGATTGACTCGGAAAATGCTAAGCGAAAGTGTGCCAACTGCGGAGGGGAACATGCTGCAAGTTACTCCAACTGCCCGGCAAGGTTGAAGTACATTGCTTTACTTGAAAAGATAAAATCCAAACGGGCGAATAGAACAAGGCAGAGTGAAGTGCATATTGATTTCCAAAACCCAAATGTATTCCCTGTTCTTCCCAATACACGAAACGCAACTGTATTGTCAATTTCAAATTCAACTAAGAATCGTAGTTTCGCTAATGTCACCAAAAATACGTCTTCTGGATCAGAGCTGTTCAATCCAAATGAAATAATGGCAATAACTAACGATTTGCTTATCAATTTAAAGCAATGTAAATCAAAGGACGAGCAGTTTCGAGTTATTGCAGATCTAATAGTTAAGTATCTTTATAATGTTACAAAATAGTGATAACTTGAATATCATTTTATGGAACGCGCAAAGTTTAGGGCCGTTAGCCAAGCGAATAGAATTGTTCGCCTTTTTAAATCGTAATAAAGTAGATGTCGCAGTTATAACAGAAACGTGGTTAAGGGACGATAGTCGAATATATGATCCCAACTATATTATTTATAGGGTCGATCGTATAACTAACAGAGGTGGTGGTGTTGCTATAGCAATAAGGAAAAATATTGCTCATAAATTAAGACCAAAACTCAACACGACCATTTTTGAAACTATCAGTGTCGATATTTTTCTATGCCGTAATTCTTTCACCCTTGTAGGTACATATTTTCCAGGAGGTAACACTAATCCCATTAAAGATCGCCAGTTCACAGCAGATTTGAATCTATTACATAGACTGACAGGTAATGTCATAATTGCGGGCGATTTTAATTCACGTCACACTAGTTGGAATTGTATTAAAAATAATCATTGGGGCAAGCTCTTATATAACAAGTTAACTACAAGTAATTTTGACGTACTCTTTTCTCCTACACCTACTTATTATCCGAAAACACTTAGAGGGCACCCATCTACGCTAGATGTAATTCTTTCCAACTCCCCCCAGTATGTTACAGCGCCGTCGGCACTCACCGAGCTAGCATCCGATCACTTGCCAGTCCATTTCAAATTGAATGACGAACCCATACATGTAGAGTCGGAAAGGAAATTTATGTTTCATAAGGCAAATTGGGCACGTTTTAATCACTTTACTGGATTACTGACCAATCTTACTAGCGACAACATTATTCTATCTTCGAGAGAAGATATCGATCAACATTTGATGAAATTTAATGAGATTCTTTGGGAAGCGGCAGATGAGTCCATTCCCCTAAAACAACCGTATTCAGTGCCAAACGATCTAAAGCTAACCCCCAACATCAGACAACTGATTTCCATACGAAATCTGTTTCGCCGACAGTGGCAACGTTACAGGCTAATAATTTACAAGCAAGTGGTTACTCGGCTTAAGAAGCAAATAGACACTGCGATAGTTGAATTGAGGAATCTTCGCTGGAATGAGAAGTTGAAAACATTAAACAACGATAAAAAAGCTTTCTGGAAAATGTCTAAGGCTCTCAATAAGAAACGTTGCCTTATTCCACCAATAAACTGCGAGGGAAATGTTACATTGCTAACAAATTCCGAAAAGTGTGAAGCTTTCGGAAATTTCTTCCGCAACCAACATCTTATTACAAATCATTTGGGAGATGCTGAGACGAGAAACACCGTCAGTCGGACAGTCGGTCAACTAAACAGTTCAAACAACTTTCACATTCCCTTTTTTTCTCTATCTTCGATAAATAACATTATCAAGAATTCTAAAACAAATAAGGCACCTGGCGCGGATGATATACCAATGTGCTTTCTAAAAAACATGCATAAAAAAACTACAATATATTTGTGCCAAATATTAAACGCCTGTCTGAAACACACTTATTTCCCCAAGGCCTGGAAAAACGCAACCGTCATTTGTATTCCCAAACCAGAAAAATCAAAATCCCTAATCAGCAGCTACCGTCCCATTAGTCTCCTTAGTAACGTCGGTAAAATATTCGAGCGTCTATTGAAAACACAGATTATGAAATACATTATGGAAAAAAATATTTTGCCACAGGAACAATTTGGTTTCCGTAGCAATCACAGCACCACACACCAAATTACACGAATTAAAAAAATTATCCAATCCAATTTCGAGTGTAAGCTTTCGACTGGTATGGTCATGATGGATATTGAAAAGGCATTTGACTGTGTCTGGCACGACGGGCTTATTTACAAAATGTGCAACTACGGTTTCCCCATTTACCTAACAAAAATAATTAACGACTTCATTTCAAATCGCACGTTCCAAGTTAAAATCAACGGAACTAAGTCAACGTCATTCACTGTCCCAGCTGGAGTTCCACAGGGTTCGGCACTAAGCCCAATACTCTATAATATCTTTACAAGCGATATACCGATTCCAGCAAACAGTAATTTATGTCTTTTTGCTGACGATACAGCACTATTATGCTGTGGGGAGACTCCGGAAGAAATAACATCCACATTGTCAAATGGTTTTGAATTGCTAGAACAGTTCTTTAACAAATGGAAAATTAAAACAAACACAAATAAAACAAAGGCTTTGTTCTTTTCAAGAAAACGAAAAGAAACTCTTCTACCCAGGGAGCCGTTACAATTAGGAAATAATTTAATTGTTTGGAGTCCTGAACATATTAAATATTTGGGCGTCCTGCTTGACAAAAAACTAACTTTCAAGCCGAATACAGATGCCGTTGTGAAAAAAGCAGATACCTACGTCAAAACATTGTATCCTCTTATCCATCGTAAATCGCCACTGTCACTAAGCAATAAACTTCTCCTTTACAAAACCATATTCCAACCTACTATGCTTTACGCCTCTGCTGCTTGGGGAAGCTGTGCCCAATCTCACAAAAAAACTATTCAGGTTAAACAAAATAAAATATTAAAGCTTATTCTAAATGTACCACGTTTCTTTTCTACGGCTAGATTACATTCAACTTGTAAAGTTCCATATATTCACACGAAGATCATCCACAATATTATAAATTTTAATCTCTCTTGCGCTAGAGCAACCAACCCTCTAATTAAAAACCTAGCCTAGTCTACTTAACCCGTTTCTCTTTAGATATTATATCTGAACATTAGAGATAAGTTAGTTCTAAGTTAGTTTTAAGTTTTAGTTTATCACACGAATGAGAGGTTTTACACCATTTTCCTCTTGCTAACTGAATTTTACGTATCCTAATTTACATAACTTGATATTAATTACTCGTACTACGCTAGTTCCATTTAAGTTGTAAGAGTTATAAAAACTCAATCACTTTACTTAAAAAAATTATTGTTTTTATACACTTATAATGATTATGGTTAAATAAATTATTGAATTGAATTGAGTGCTTCCGTTGCTTCCCAAAACTGCACACCACTGAATGACTTCTTTCACAACACTCCGTAATTGTCGCCACAACAACTAAGAAGAAATAAAATTACTCCTCAGATTTCGATGCAGTTTGGATAGCCAATTTATGAACATCATTATCGTAGCCATTAATCTCCGTAGCTGGTAGAGGGCATGTAATAAAAATTTATATGGCGACAATTAAGGTTTACCCTCAGTTTAAATTGTCGATCCCAAAAATATTGCTAGAAAAGGTGGTAAATATTTTGACAATCAAATATTTATGGAATGGAAATTTTCGAGCTTTGCTTAGTCAAACCCGCAAACCCCATTGTCAGATTTTGCCTGCAGCAAAAAGAAGCAGTTGTGCAAAATTTCAGCTTCATAGTAAAACGCGTCGCAACAGACAGACAAACGGACAGACAGACAGAAGGAGGGCAGAGAGACAGACGGGAATCGCCCATTCGACTCCCCAAGTCATGCTCATCTGATCATATGTATACTTTTTATATTGTCATGACAAAGTTAATATACCCTTTCACTCTATGAGCAAAGGGTATAAAAATAGATGGATTAGCCGCGTATGTGCGGCTTTAGAGGATAAGGGCAGATCTACATGAATCGAGGTAAGCCAACTAAATCCTGATATAAGCATGGTGAGAAACAAATTATGGAGGGGGGGGGGGGGTGAACGGTTAGATAAAATGGATTTACATCGAATTGTGGAGCAATGGTCCAAAATTAAGTTACGACGGGTCACAACTTAACTGGTTAAATCAAATATCTATATATTCACACCGCACTCCTTCGTGTTTCTGTCATTGTATTTTTCGATGTTTACATGAACGCTAAAAAAATATATTAGGTTCGTTTTGTTGCTACATCCCGTGTAGTTTCGGGTAGCGAGCTCCATATAAAAAACTGACAGGTGAGATCTTTTTCATGATTTTTTGGGTTTTAGATTTTGCAAATAAATAATCTTTTGTGATGAAATCTACCAAATCTAAGAAATAAGCCGACGAGAGTGAGTAAAAGATGCAAAACAACTGTTTGGTCTTAACCGGAATGTTAAACGCGATCATTTTTTCCAGGCAGATTGTCAGATTTAACCTGGATAGCAATAAAACGCTACTATTATAAAATTGGTGAATTTTCAAATGTAGTTGGCAAATTTTACTTTTCACATCCCCCTCCCAACAAATGTTTGCTCGGTACGTCCCTGGAGGCAAATCATCAACTTTTCAATTAGATTGTGTATAAAAATAGTAACAATAAAATATCCGTCAATTTATTATACAAATGCATGAATACGCATAAAATATAACATGCACAAGTTTCAATTCAAAAGGACATTACCATGTCGTGCATTGCGCGGTTCTAATTCCATTTTTTTCCAATATGACAAACTGCGATATGCGATATGTTACAAACTTCTGAGCTCGTTAGCTATTGAAATAATCTCACCGTCTATAATTTCAATCTAGCATGAAATGAAAAGAGCTATCCTGATGATTGTTAGTTGAAATCCGTTACGCTAGCAACGTTACAAACATATCCCATTTGCAATAGGCGTATAAATACTATAATGCTTCGTCAACACAAAGTCGTTATCGAGGACAAAATGTAGATACGTTATATTTAAAGTAGAGATAAAATGAGAACAGTGTTTTATTGCATTGATGCCATATCAGTCTCCTCCTGCACTATAGAGAAAGTGTTAATCTGAAACAATAGGGAAATGAGGATTTTTTGTTTACCACAAAACTGGGGGGAAAAAGACTTCTCCATGTGTCCTCCGCGCGGGCGCCCCCTGGTAACGTGAACGGCTAAGTCAAATCATCTGATGCGACATTTGGAAGAAGCACCGCTGCGCCTGAGTGCTGTATTTACATCTGCAGCGTCTCAGGTTACTTAACGTGATAGGTGACAGAAAACGTCTAACTCAACCACTAAAGCAGCATCTTCGAGGCATGCCCATGATGGCCTTTACTCAACGATTAAACCCTATCATGGTTTAGCGATGTGCCGACAACTCCTCCTAAGAAAAACTTCAAGTCAAGAAACCTGAAACAAAAGCCTCGGATTGGACGGATACAAAACAACGACGACCCCGCAAACGAACAACTGATTACTCTTTCGGATCCTGGAATGTACGCTCCCTGAATAGACCGGGTGCCTTAAGGGCCCTCCTGGATCAGGTAGAACAATACAAGCTGAGCATAGTTGCAATCCAGGAAACTAAATGGCTCAAAAGCGAGATTAACGACCTCAATTCGCACACTATTTTTATGAGTGGTAAAGAGGAGGGCAACAAGGAGTTTGGAGTAGCTTTCATCGTGAATAAGCAGCTCAAGGACCACGTTATCGGCTTCAAACCCATCAACGAGCGGCTATGTGCGATCCGCATTAAGACCCGTTTCGCTAATCTCTGGCTCATTAATGCGCATGCCCCTACAGAAGTAAAAGAAGACGCGATTAAGGACGAGTTCTACAACGACCTAGAAACACTCTTCGACTCACTTCCATCAAACGACGTCAAGCTGCTGCTAGGAGACTTTAACGCTAAAGTCGGAAACGAAAGCTGGCATAGGGGAACTACTGGTGGTCATAGCCTCCACGACGAAAACAACAATAACGGTCAGCGACTTATCGACTTCGCGAGCGGCAGAAACTTGGTCATAAGCTCTACATGCTTCCCTCATCGACGAATCCATAAGCAGACCTGGAAGTCTCCAGATGAATACACCGTGAACCAGATCGACCACGTACTGATCAGCAAGAGATGGGCTTCTAATGTCCTAGATGTTCGATCCTATCGAGGAGCCAACTGCGACACCGATCACTATTTGGTGAAGACGACCTACAGGTGCAGAATCTCTTCGGTGCACCTAACGAGAATCAACCCTGCCAAGATCTTCGAGGTTGACAATTTGATTGATGATACCACGGCGGCTGCGTATACTACAGCCCTTGAGGAAAAACTGTCGCCCATGCTTGATAACATCAATAATCTAGGCATCCATGAGTTCTGGGAGGAGCTCAAAGACAGCATCAAGGAGGTCGCAGAAGAGGTCGTGGGCTATAAAGGCCGGCGCAGACGAGCAGACTGGTTCGACGACCAATGCAGGGCCTCGATTGAGGCGAAAAATGAAGCCTATCGCCAATACACACAACGCGCATCCCGAGCCAAGAAAGAAAGATATAACGAGCTTCGGCGAGCATCTAATAAGTTAATTAGACGTAAGAAACGCAAACATTTTGACGAGCAGTTACAGCAAATAAACCAAAGATTAGCCAGTAAGAACACTAGACAGGCGTACAAACTTATAAATAATATCAAGAACGGATATCAACCCAGGACAAGCCTATGTAAGGACAAGGATGGTAACATCATCAGCGACATCGAAAGCGTCAACAAACGATGGGCCTCGCATTTTGAAGAGCTCCTCAATGCATCATTAACATCCCCCGCGGAGCTAGCTCTTGAGCAGTTAGCCGAACCAGGCCCTCCCGTTCTACCCCCAACAGTAGAGGAGGTGAGTCTTGCCATACAGTCGCTCCAAAATAATAAAGCGCCCGGCGCTGACGAGATCCCAGCAGAACTGCTGAAGCATGGTGGAACGTGCCTGACCAACGCTGTACATGTGCTACTGCTGAAAATATGGAACGACGAGGTAATCCCCGAAGATTGGCGCAAAAGCATAATCTGCCCAATCCACAAAAAGGGTGACAAGCTGAAGTGTGAGAATTACAGGGGCATATCATTAGTTTGTACGGCCTATAAGATTTTATCAAAAATTCTTGAAAAGAGAATCAATCCGTACGCAGAACAAATCATTGGCGAGTATCAAGGCGGCTTCAGACCTGGTCGTTCAACGACCGATCAGCTTTATACAGTGAAGCTACTACTCCAAAAGTGCTGGGAATACAACATCGACGTATACCAAATCTTTGTCGACTTCAAGCAGGCATACGACAGTATCGATAGAAGTGTACTGTACAACATTATGCTGAATTTTGGTATACCGGCAAAGTTAGTGCGACTCACAAGGATGACGATGACTAATACCGTCTCGCAGGTCAAAGTGCAGAACCGACTCACTGACCTATTTGAAACTCGTACTGGACTCAAGCAGGGCGACGGGCTGGCGCCGACGCTCTTCAACCTGGCTTTGGAGTACATATGTAATTCGAGCCATGAATATGGACAGCAGCGGAACGCTACTCATCAAGTCGACTCAATTAGTAGCGTACGCCGATGATATCAACATCATGTCTCGAAGGTTGGGTGATGAAGAAAGCCTCCTGCATAACCTCAATAACGCCGCAAAGAAAGTTGGACTACATATCAACGAAAGCAAAACAAAGGCCATGATGCAATCGAAAACAAGGACGCCAGCAAATTCAAGCATCACAGTGGGGGACCTTAATATCGAGTATGTAGACAACTTCAACTATCTGGGTTGTAACTTATCGAAGGACGCCAACGAGACCGACGAAATTAAGCGACGGATACAACTAGCCAATAAGACATATTTCTCGGTCCTCCCTATAATTAATTCGAAACTTGCGCACAGGAACACGAAGCTCCGCGTGTACAAAACGATCATCCGACCCTTGCTATGTTATGGCTGCGAAACATGGACCCTTACCCAAGCCTCCGAAATTTTGCTAGACCGATTCGAACGAAAGGTCCTTCGGCGAATTTTCGGGGCCGTTCGCGAGCGAGACCAATGGCGTATCCGATACAACCATGAGTTGTATCAATTGTACGATGAGCTGGAAGTATCGAAAATCGTGAAGCTTCAACGTCTGCAGTGGGCGGGGCATGTACAACGGATGGACGACAATCGCATGCCAAAGAAAGTTATGAGCGCACAACGAATTGACGAAACGAGGTTGCGTGGACGACCGAGAGCTCGCTGGGAGAACTCCGTAGGTGAAGACGCCCACCAGCTGCTGGGCTTCCGAAACTGGAGGACAAGGTCACGTAACCGCGACAATTGGAGGTCAACGATTCAGGCGGCCAAGGCCCGACGTCGGCCTATCGTGCCACATTGATGATGATGATGAATTTTGCGGATCAGAAATATTCTCCGGTTCTATTCGTTCACATGACAAAATGACAGTTAGAGGATCTGAACGGCAAACATGTTGTCGCAACATAAGCAACTGTTTTGTCTCGTAACCTCACCCATTGTTATAATAATAGTGTTTAGATTGAGTGCATTCAGCGAACGAAAAATTTAGCGGGAAAGTGCTCTTTCAATTAGATTCTCATTTCGCATGAGGGCTTCTCAGCGGAGAAAGAGGTCGGTGGCGGGCAATTCTTATAGCATTTGCAGTCGTCTTTTTCCAGTGAATTTCGTTCGCTGAATGCAGCCATTGCCACAAAAACAGATCAGGGGGCATCACATGACATAATGGAGTTGATTAGTCAGAAACACCACCACGATAACTGACAACAGCATAATTTGTGCCTATAAAACAAGAAACTGAAACAAAGTCGCAACATTAACCCTTGAGGCACTCAATTTTCAGCAAAAATCCATGGCTCAACTTGCGCTGTTGTTGTTCTGAAGCCTTTTAAAAAGGTCCAAAATGAAAATACCCTAAATTAGCGTCAAATACAAGGGGTAATTGGTTAGTAAAAAAAAAAGTCAAAAGTTTGATATACTGTTACATGTAGTTTTTTTTCGTTCGGAGACCATTTTTCTGTATTTTTGCCGTTTTTTAAATTAATTGTTGAGAACTCGAAAATATCATTTTTACATGTTGCGTCAGAACTTTCATCCTTTCATCATCAGAGGGCCGACCTCAACAATCCTGCAAAAGTCCAGAGATTTGATGATTTTTGCCGACCAAATATCGTATTTTTCTTTGAGTAAGGTATGGTACGTTGATAACGAATTAACCGTAGAAACAATTAACCATGAAATGTTTTAATAAAGGATTTACATAAAGTTAAAGTTTTTAGTGAAATCAATTTTGATAGAGAGAGTGCTTCCGTTGCTTCCCAAAACTGCACGCCACTGAATGACTTCTTTCACAACACTCCGTAATTGTCGCCACAACAACTAAGAAGAAATAAAATTACTCCTCAGATTTCGATGCAGTTTGGATAGCCAATTTATGAACATCATTATCGTAGCCATTAATCTCCGTAGGTGGTAGAGGGCATGTAATAAAAATTTATATGGCGACAATTAAGGTTTACCCTCAGTTTAAATTGTCGATCCCAAAAATATTGCTAGAAAAGGTGGTAAATATTTTGACAATAAAATATTTATGGAATGGAAATTTTCGAGCTTTGCTTAGAGTCAAACCCGCGAACCCCATTGTCAGATTTTGCCTGCAGCAAAAAGAAGCATTTGTGCAAAATTTCAGCTTCATTGCTTTTAAACTGGCCGAGTAAAACGCGTCACAACAGACAGACAAACGGACAGACAGACAGAAGGAAGGGCAGAGAGACAGATGGGAATCGCCCATTCGACTCCCCAAGTCATGCTCATCTGATCATATGTATACTTTTTATATTGTCAAGACAATGTTAATATATCATTTCATTCTATGAGCGAAGGGTATAAAAATAGATGGATTAGCCGCGTATGTGCGGCTTTAGAGGATAAGGGCAGATCTACTTGAATCGAGGGAAGCCAACTAAATCCTGATATAAGCATGGTGAGAAACAAATTATGGAGAACTGGTTTTTGGGCCCTAGCCCTACTGTAGCTCTAAAAACATAATCTTGCTGAAACGGAAATATTCAAAATTCACTTCAAGACATATTTCAAATTCCAGCCGATTGTACGATAATCTCAGTAACTGCGTTGATAGAAACTTATTTTCGTATTTCTAAGGAGATCCCTGAATGCCTTTATACTGAAATTCAAATTCTTCTTGATAATTGCTCGGAGTGTCAAAATTTTGGGGATATACAGCGAGAGAGGTTTACAAACTAAGTACCGAATGCTTACAAGATTTCTGCTTATTTTTACATGTCCATAGTGGCACCAGCTTCGAGCGAACGATCATGTAGTAAATTGAGATTAATTAATCAATTATTTACAAACGTTAATGGGGGATGAACGGTTAGATAAAATGCATTTACATCGAATTGTGGAGCAATGGTCCAAAATTAAGTTACGACGGGTCACAACTTAACTGGTTAAATCAAATATCTATATATTCATACACTCCTTCGTGTTTCTGTCATTGTATTTTTCGAGGTTTACATGAACGCTCAAAAAATATATTAGGTTCGTTTTGTTGCTACATCCCGTGTAGTTTCGTTTAGCGAGCTCCATATAAAAAAAATGACACTTATCCAGGTGAGATCTTTTTCATGATGGTTTTAGATTTTGCAAATAAATAATCTTTTGTGATGAAATCTACCAAATCTAAGAAATAAGCCGACGAGAGTGAGTAAAAGATGCAAAAGAACTGTTTGGTCTTAACCGGGATGTTAAACGCGATAATTTTTTCCAGGCAGATTGTCAGATTTAACCTGGATAGCAATAAAACGCTACTATTATAAAATTGGTGAATTTTCAAATGTCATCATCATCAATGTGGCACGATAGCCCGACGTCGGGCCTTGGCCGCCTGAATCGTTGACCTCCAATTGTCGCGGTTACGTGACCTCGTCCTCCAGTTTCGGAAGCCCAGCAGCTGTTGGGCGTCTTCACCTACGGAGTTCTCCCAGCGAGCTCTCGGTCGTCCACGCAACCTCGCTCCGTCAATTCGTTGTGCGTTCATCACTTTCTTTGGCATGCGATTATCGTCCATCCGTTGTACATGCCCCGCCCATTGCAAACGTTGAAGCTTCACGATTTTCGATACTTCCAGCTCATCGTACAATTGATACAACTCATGGTTGTACCGGATACGCCATTGGTCTCGCTCGCGAACGGCCCCGAAAATTCGCCGAAGGACCTTTCGTTCGAATCGGTCTAGCAAAATTTCGGAGGCTTGGGTGAGGGTCCATGTTTCGCAGCCATAACATAGCACGGGTCGGATAATCGTTTTGTACACGCGGAGCTTCGTGTTCCTGTGCGCAAGTTTCGAATTAATTATAGGGAGGACCGAGAAATATGTCTTATTGGCTAGTTGTATCCGTCGCTTAATTTCGTCGGTTTCGTTGGCGTCCTTTGATAAGTTACAACCCAGATAGTTGAAGTTGTCTACATACTCGATATTAAGGTCCCCCACTGTGATGCTTGAATTTGCTGGCGTCCTTATTTTCGATTGCATCATGGCCTTTGTTTTGCTTTCGTTTATATGTAGTCCAACTTCCTTTGCGGCGTTATTGAGGTTATGCAGAAGGCTTTCTGCATCACCCAACCTTCGAGACATGATGTTGATATCGTCGGCGTACGCTACTAATTGAGTCGACTTGATGAGTAGCGTTCCGCTGCTGTCCATATTCATGGCTCGAATTACATACTCCAAAGCAAGGTTGAAGAGCGTCGGCGCCAGCCCGTCGCCCTGCTTGAGTCCAGTACGAGTTTCAAATAGGTCAGTGAGTCGATTCTGCACTCTGACCTGCGAGACGGTATTAGTCATCGTCATCCTTGTGAGTCGCACTAACTTTGCCGGTATACCAAAATTCAGCATAATGTTGTACAGTACACTTCGATCGATACTGTCGTATGCCTGCTTGAAGTCGACAAAGATTTGGTATACGTCGATGTTATATTCCCAGCACTTTTGGAGTAGTAGCTTCACTGTGAAAAGCTGATCGGTCGTTGATCGACCAGGTCTGGTGAAGCCGCCTTGATACTCGCCAATGATTCGTTCTGCGTACGGATTAATTCTCTTTTCAAGAATTTTAGATAATATCTTATAGGCCGTACAAACTAATGACATGCCCCTGTAATTCTCACACTTCAGCTTGTCACCCTTTTTGTGGATTGGGCAGATTATGCTTTTGCGCCAATCTTCGGGGATTTCCTCGTCGTTCCATATTTTCAGCAGTAGCACATGTATTGCGTTGGTCAGGCACGTTCCACCATGCTTCAGCAGTTCTGCTGGGATCTCGTCAGCGCCGGGCGCTTTATTATTTTGAAGCGACTGTATGGCAAGACTCACCTCCTCTACTGTTGGGGGTAGAACGGGAGGGCCTGGTTCGGCTAACTGCTCAAGAGCTGGCTCCGCGGGGGATGTTGATGGTGCATTGAGGAGCTCTTCAAAATGCGAGGCCCATCGTTTGTTGACGCTTTCGATGTCGCTGATGATGTTACCATCCTTGTCCTTACATAGGCTTGTCCTGGGTTGATATCCGTTCTTAACATTATTTATAAGTTTGTACGCCTGTCTAATGTTCTTATTGGCTAATCTTTGGTTTATTTGCTGTAACTGCTCGTCAAAATGTTTGCGTTTCTTACGTCTAATTAACTTATTAGATACTCGCCGAAGCTCGTTATATCTTTCTTTCTTGGCTCGGGATGCGCGTTGTGTGTATTGGCGATAGGCTTCATTTTTCGCCTCAATCGAGGCCCTGCATTCTTCGTCGAACCAGTCTGCTCGTCTGCGCCGGCCTTTATAGCCCACGACCTCTTCTGCGACCCCCTTGATGCTGTCTTTGAGCTCCTCCCAGAACTCATGGATGCCTAAATTGTTGATGTCATCAAGCATGGGCGACAGTTTTTCCTCTAGTGCTGTTGTATACGCAGCCGCCGTGGCATCATCAATCAAATTGTCAACCTCGAAGATCTTGGCAGGGTTGATTCTCGTTAGGTGCACCGAAGAGATTCTGCACCTGTAGGTTGCCTTCACCAAATAGTGATCGGTGTCGCAGTTGGTTCCTCGATAGGATCGAACATCTAGGACATTAGAAGCCCATCTCTTGCTGGTCAGTACGTGGTCGATCTGGTTCACGGTGTATTCATCTGGAGACTTCCAGGTCTGCTTGTGGATTCGTCGATGAGGGAAGCATGTAGAGCTTATTACCAGGTTTCTGCCGCTCGCGAAGTCGATAAGTCGCTGACCGTTGTTGTTGTTTTCGTCGTGGAGGCTATGACCTCCAGTAGTTCCCCTATGCCAGCTTTCATTTCCGACTTTGGCGTTAAAGTCTCCTAGCAGCAGCTTGACGTCGTTTGATGGAAGTGAGTCGAAGAGTGTTTCTAGGTCGTTGTAGAAATCGTCCTTAATCGCGTCTTCTTTTACTTCTGTAGGGGCATGCGCATTAATGAGCCAGAGATTAGCGAAACGGGTCTTAATGCGGATCGCACATAGCCGCTCGTTGATGGGTTTGAAGCCGATAACGTGGTCCTTGAGCTGCTTATTCACGATGAAAGCTACTCCAAACTCCTTGTTGCCCTCCTCTTTACCACTCATAAAAATAGTGTGCGAATTGAGGTCGTTAATCTCGCTTTTGAGCCATTTAGTTTCCTGGATTGCAACTATGCTCAGCTTGTATTGTTCTATCTGATCCAGGAGGGCCCTTAAGGCCCCCGGTCTATTCAGGGAGCGTACATTCCAGGATCCGAAAGAGTAATCAGTTGTTCGTTTGCGGGGTCGTCGTTGTTTTGTATCCGTCCAATCCGAGGCTTTTGTTTCAGGTTTCTTGACTTGAAGTTTTTCTTAGGATGAGTTGTCGGCACATCGCTAAACCATGATAGGGTTTAATCGTTGAGTAAAGGCCATCATGGGCATGCCTCGAAGATGCTGCTTCAGTGGTTGACTTAAATGTTTTCTGTCACCTATCACGTTAAGTAACCTGAGACGCTGCAGATGTTAATGCAGCACTCAGGCGCAAATTTTCAAATGTAGTTGGCAAATTTTACTTTTCACATCCCCCTCCCAACAAATGTTTGCTCGGTACGTCCCTGGAGGCAAATCATCAACTTTTCAATTAGATTGTGTATAAAAATAGTAACAATAAAATATCCGTCAATTTATTATACAAATGCATGAATACGCATAAAATATAACATGCACAAGTTTCAATTCAAAAGGACATTACCATGTCGTGCATTGCGCGGTTCTAATTCCATTTTTTTCCAATATGACAAACTGCGATATGCGATATGTTACAAACTTCTGAGCTCGTTAGCTATTGAAATAATCTCACCGTCTATAATTTCAATCTAGCATGAAATGAAAAGAGCTATACTGATGATTGTTAGTTGAAATCCGTTACGCTAGCAACGTTACAAACATATCCCATTTGCAATAGGCATATTAATACTATAATGCTTCGTCAACACAAAGTCGTTATCGAGGGCAAAATGTAAATACGTTATATTTAAAGTAGAGATAAAATGAGAACAGTGTTTTATTGCATTGATGCTATATGAGTCTCCTCCAGGCAGTATAGAGAAAATGTCAATCTGAAACAATAGGGAAATGAGGATTTTTTTTAACACAAAACTAGGGGAGTTTTTTTGGGATTTCCTTTCCAGGTTACAAAAACCATAGAAATGTAAGCACTAAAAAATAGTTTTTCGAAATCTAAAAAACAATAATTATTACTATTTGTATGTTATGTAAAGTCCCAGTTTGTTTTCCTCAGTTTTCCAAAATTGAAAATAAAAAACAAAGTTTCCTTATACTGAGTGTTATATTTTGCGTTATCGGCAGACACGTGTTTCGGACACAACATATGCCCTTCTTCATGTAACAAAAAAACTTTAGTTGGCACTTATATAGGTGACTACCATAGTAAATTTTCTGTGCGAAATAGACTATCAGAATTATCAGTTCTATGTGCTCTTAATTCTCCACATCTCCCAGTTGTTACGACAATAAATAATTCTTCGAATCATAAATACGTTCAACATATTAGTACTTTTTCATTTAAAAATACTAACTGGCAGCAATATAGGAATATACTGAATGAGAGCACTCACCTTAATTCATTGAATTTAGCAACTATTCTTGAACCGATTCAAGTCGATAATATGATTTAGCACACCCAAAATTCCGGTAAACCATAGGCCAGTCAATTACCGATTTTAGGTCGCTAAAAATTGCTCGGCTCTGGTTTTTTGGGATATTGTTATACCAGAAGTGTACCACTAAGTTTGCAACTTCGAAAAACCTGTGCTAACCCCGTGACCCTCAAAAAACCTCAAAATTTTCGGACTTTTTTCATATTTTTGTTTGTAATTTCTAAAAGGTGCTTCCTACAAGTAAGTCGTCCACTGCACTTTTAAAGCTAAGAAAATCTTTAATTTGAGTGTAACCCCAGCTTTGTAGATGCAAAGGATCCCAAGATACAGCTCTTTAAAAAATGTGCTTTTTTGTAAAAAAGTCCGAAATTGTATTTTAGGAGGTTTGTATGACAGCCCTAAGACGTTATGTCCCGATTCCATCCATTCCTAGATATGTTTCGAGGCTTTACTAGGAACACATTTGGGTGAGGTTTGGTTAAGATTGGTTCATAAGGCAAAAAGTTTTTCTTAGAAGAACCTGATTATCGGGGTTGGTTTGTATGACAGCTCTATGACCTAGTGTTCCGATTTCATCCGTTTCTAGATATGTTTTGAAGCTTTACTAAAAAACACATTTGGGGGAAGGGCGGTTAAGATTGGTCCATAAAGAAAAAAGTTTTTCTTAGAAGAACCTAATTTCCAGCGGTTGGTTTGTATGACAGCCCTATAACGTAGTGTTCCGATTTCCTCCGTTCCTAGATATTTTTTTAGGCTTAACCAGCAACATACTTGGGTGAAGTTTGGTTAATATTGGTACATAAAGAAAAAAGTTTTTCTTAGAAGAACCTAATTTTCAGGGGCAGCCCTATGACCCCATGGTCTGATTCCATTCGTTCCGACATATATACAGCTAAGGAACTGGTTTATAACTTCATGTCACATGACTTTTTCTGTAAAATGCGCATTTAAGCCGATATTCAGCTCGGAACATGACTGAAATTACAATTTCGAGCTTTTTTTCAAAAAACAATGTTTAAAGTGCTGTATCTTGGGATCCTTTGCGCCTACAAAGCTGGGGTTACACTCAAATTAAAGAAAATTTTCTTCAGTTGACAACTTACTTGTAGGAAGCACCTTTTAGAAATTACAAACAAAAATATGAAAAAAGTCCGAAAATTTTGAGGTTTTTTGAGGGTCATGGGGTTAGCACAGGTTTTTCGAAGTTGCAAACTTGGTGGTACACTTCTGGTATCTATCCTAACAATATCCCAAAAAACCAGAGCCGAGCATTTTTTTGCGACCTAACGCCTTATTTTTCGGTTTATTGACTGGCCTAAAAACCAATATCGCATAGATCTAGACCCCGAGACCAGAAATTTTATTCGCTACCGAAGCACTAAGACGTATTTGGCAAAGGAACCGGGAGCCAATAATACAGTCTCGAATGATAGTTATAAACAAAACTATTCAAGAACGGATACGGCTAAGCAACTCCAAATGGAACAATATGTTGGATCCTCAAAATTTTGGAAAATAGGTAAACTTCTTAAGCGCAAACATGGAGCTAAAATCTCAGCTTTATACAACAAGGATGGAGTTCTGATCCAATCAGATGACGAAAAAGCTGAATTGATAGCAGAAAGTTTCAGTCGTTCGCACACCATCTCGCAACATATGGGCAGTATGATAAATGATATCATTGTATGTCGAGGAGTTCAATCTCTCCCAGAAGAAGTAACGCTTCCTGCCAGAGAGCATTGTCAACCAAGCGAAATATTCACTATCATAAAAGGTATCGACAAAATTCCAAACATTGCCATTAAAAACTTGCCTAAAAAACCGTGTGTTAGTGTTTCTTAATTTTATATTTAATTCAAGTTTGAAGCTATGTTACTTTCCAGACGTATGGAAACAAGCTGTTGTTATTCCGGTCGCAAAACCCGACAAAAATGTTATACATCCTGGAAACTATCGCCATATAAGTCTTCTTCCAGTTCTGGGAAAGATTTTCGAAAAAGTCATTCTATCACGTATTTGGAAACAAGCTCGTTGCACTAGAGTGGTTCCAAATGCTCAATTTGGATTCCGACCACGGCTTTCTACGACACATCAATTGTTCAGAGTTACAGATTATGTAAAACAATCCTTAGCCACCAAAAGGTCTGTTGGAATGGTGACACTGGATGTCGAAAAGGCATTCGATACGGTTTGGCATGAAGGTATCGTTTATAAATTAAATCGCTTTGGATTTCCCGCATATATCACTAAAACAATAAAATCCTTCTTATCCTGCCGATCTATTAAAGGTAAAATAAGCGGCAGTCTTTCTGCTTCTAGGATACTACCAGCCGGTGTCCCACAAGGATCCTGTCTAAGTCCCCTGCTCTATAATATATATACAGCCTATATTCCGCAGGACCTACCCTGTCAACTTGCAATATTTGCAAATGATACTTGCATATTTGCAAGCGGAGATAACCCAGCATCTATAATGAGTGACCTTGAAAAATCCATTGAATTATTATATCAATTCTGCTGCCCAAGCAACAATTCGTTTGCTTTAAAGAAGCACTTCACACTGTAGCATTCATATGTATAGTACCACGAATTTCATTTATCGTGTGACGTCGCTTAAAGATAAAACATCCTTAAAGTATTTTCCGGAAAGCTTCTATCATCATTATGTAATAAATTTAAAGATGGTGGTATAAAACTTCGATAAAACTGTCTCTAAACGTTAACCTAAAAAAGATACTCCTTTAAACACTCCACTCTTGTGTTTATTGGATGATACATCACACACATGCAATAGTCTCTCTAAGTTAACTCACACACATGCACATATTCTTCTATAGTACAGTCGGTGTCATTTTTATCGTGTGACATTCGTATTGGTCATCCAATAAATTGTTCAGCGTAGTTTTATAGAAGGATGGACTTTGTGATTTTTTAAGAATTGACACTTATGAAGTGCTCTGGAATACAACGTTTCTTGAATTGAATTCATTGAAATATTGCATGAAACCAACATTTCCTCACTCCTTGTTAACTTATGAATCAATTAAGATAATCTCAGCGCAGAAAATGTCTGCATCGATAAAGAAGTGTCGAGCACTTGTAGTGTTTACGAGCAATGTTAACTACATGTGAGGTTGGCCGAGTAGTTAGGGCGTCGGACTGGCGTACGACAGTCGCTGGTTCGACGCTGGCTGCGGGAATTTTTTTTTCTTTTTTCACAAGAAAATGACAGAAAATGATGACATAACACATGATGTATGATTTTCAAAGCTTAGTTCAGTGCTACATTAAGGTGCAATTGGATCAAAAAACGGCGCCAAACGCCATTATTGGACTATTATTCAGAGTTTATACCCTGTAAAGTGCCCCTATTGTCGTTAGAAGAAAATATTCTATGAAATATTATAGGGATGAAATTGTTACTTGGGTATAGATCGCGAATAAAAATAAACCCAAGTAAAACGAAGGCCATGTATTTTACAAGGAAAATCTCCCCCAAAGAAAACTAACATTTATTACCGAAGACATTCCTCGGAACAAAACTATAAAATATCTTGGTCTAAAAATGGACAACAGACTTACATTCAGAGACTATATTGAAGATGTACAACTCAAATTTGATAAATGTGTATATGACCTTTATCCTATGATAAATCGAAAATCCGCACTTTCACTATCAAACAAACGGCTGCTATTTAAAATTGCCATGCAGCCTATGTTAACGTACGCAGCTCCCGTTCTTAACAAATGCGCTAAAACTTACAAAGATAATCTGCAAGTGTCCCAAAATAAATGCTTAAAAATTATACTGAACAAGCCTTGGTGCTACTCAACAAATCGCCTTCATCGTAAAGCTAATACTGGAAAAATCCACGATATTTTTGAAAACATAACCTCTAAATTCTTGAGCAGAATGCAAACAGTTCAAAGCCCACTTCTAATTAACATTAATTAGCTCTGCGAATAGCAAATTAGTTCTTAGGTAGTATGTAAGCTAGGGTTAGTATTTTTTTTTTAAATATGATGATCAAGGTTTTTTCCAAAAATTTTCCTTTGTAAATTAAGTTTAATTATAGAAACAAAAACGTTCAGCTAAGGCTACGGAATTTCTTTAAAGATGAAAAGATTAGAAAATAAGTAAATCTGTATCACTCACCTATTTTCTTTGTATGGACCAAAAATATGAATTGAATAATAAACTATCTATCTATCTATCTAACATTGAAACCATCAGAGACAATAGTATCATTTGATGTTAAAGCGCTTTTTCCAAGTGTCCCAATCAGAGAAGCGATAACACACCTAGAAACGTGGCTTAACAAAAATAGACAAACTATGACGGAGAAAAAGGAAAATGGGCAGTACGTCGAAATCGCGCGAATGTGCATGAACCAGAGCTTTTTCACTTTCAGGGGAGAATTTTATAAAACAACTTCAGGAACGGCAATAGGTAACCCGTTATCTCCTCTGATTAGTGAAATCTTTATGAGCGCTTTAGAGGAACGAATCGAAGAGCGAGGAATTATGCCCCGAGTATGTATCCGATACGTGGATGACATTTTGGCGATAATTGAAACATCACTAATCACAGAAACACTTGAACACATAAATAAAATACATAAAAATATAAATTTCACCATCGAAATAGAAAAAGAGGGAAAGTTACCATTCCTCGATATTATGGTTATCAGAGACGACAAACAGAATCAGTTTGATATCTACCGGAAGCCAACGACAACCCAACGAATAATCCCTAACACCTCTATGCACTCATACCAGCACAAGTTCGCCGCACTCCATTCGATGATCCACAGGATGCTAACCATACCCCTATCTACGACACGATATCAAAAAGAACTAAAGTATATAAAGGAAACAGCAACAAAAAGTGGATACAGCAGCAACATTGTAGACAATATAGTACACTCAGAGAAAAAAACGCACATTCATATTAAAAGCTCCACATTTAAATTGAACGCAGTATTCGTTTGAAAAATCTCGTTTGATTTGAACGAATTCTCATTTACCCTAAGAGAATTTCTTTTAAAACAAAAGAGCAGCCAAACCGCAAACGACGGTCGTTTAAATCAAAAGATTCCGCATTAAGGCTAGTACTGACCTCGAGAGTGAAATTTTTCGCCGCTGTTATTTTTTCAATGAAAATATATTCTTACTATCGTGGAATATGTACACAGAGAAAAAAATTAGAATGGTTATCTAAGGAAATAGTCGAATTCATCTAAAGTTCGCGTTGATTTTCAGCTTATGATTCTATGTAGTTGAAACAGTTACGAAGATATGGATAATTTTTCTATTCGTCATTAGTTGAAACATCTACTATATTTGCAAATTCAATTAATTCATTTGTAAAGACAGCTATTCATTATCTATAAATTGTTAAATGTTGGATAGCTAAATTGTGTTGAAGAAAAAAGAACGATTGTTTGTAGTTAAATTTTATATTTGAATAGTACAATCAACAACTTTTGTGGAAGAATTGACTAAACTTTTTCTTCTAATCTTGCGTGGTTAAATTAACGAATTTAATAGTATTTTCAGCTACGAAGATTAGAGAAATCAGCTATTTCTTTGGTAAAACTATCTAAATTTAAGTCAACTACTTCACTTTAGATAAAAAGTCTAAACCATTTTTTTCAGTGTAGGGAATGCTAGGGAATTCCATAAGCTACAATCCGAAAACAGTTCCATAATTCTTTTCGGCCATTTTATGCTTTTTTTCCGATTTCCTGGTTATTTCATCGTGAAATGTCAAATGACCGGGGAATCGAAAAATAATACATAAATTGGCCGAGGAGAATTATGGAACTGGTCTCGGATTGTAGCTTATGGAATTTCCCACCGTTTGTGACATATTCCACGACAGTAAGTATCCATTTTTATTGATAAAATCCCTGGGCGAAAAATTTCACTCTCGATCTTAATTCAGGCCTTTACATAGTAATGTGTATACATTCCTTTACGTAACAAATACACATACCTAAAGGACGCGATGCCAAAATGTCATTTGTTTCAACGTAGCACAACAGGTAGTTAAATACTTCCGGCCGGTCCGATGAGTCTCGCGTGTTCATGTTCATTCCAAACAAATGTGTAGTGTCTAACAACAAACGCGTATTAGAATCTTCGTCGATGTGAGTGTTTTCGATAATTTACTTTTGCATTCATCTGGAGGAATGGACGCTTGCACACGTGCAATTTAAGTTTAGCGGGTGTTAGAATAAAGGTGTAATGTATTAACCATATTAAAATTAGACCTAAATAAAAAATAAAGTGTTTTTCTAAAGTTTTCATAAGTTTTATTCTTTATTGATTTGTCAACCCAGGTAACAGTAAGTATCTAATCGAATGGAGAATGGACAATCAAACGGAATGTATTATTTTATTTCAGCAGAGTTTGCTTTTAATTCCATGTAAAACTCAATTATTTTGAATGAGGTAATTTCTATGAAATGAAAACGCGATGCGTTACTTTCGAAATACATACCGTTTCATTAAAAAGAATGCTTCGTTTATTTTAAATAACAAAAATGTTCAATATAAAAACGAAGACGTTTGATACAATTGCCTTTCATTTATTTAAAATGTTTTACCCGTTTACATTAAAAGAATAAGTGTTTATTTCAATGAAAAATACGTTTAAATCGACTGGCTCCTTCTTTCCAGGTAAACGTAAATTCTTTTAATTCAAACGCTTTTTTACAACTCATTATGATTTTGAAAGAAACGCCACTCGTTAGAATTAAACGCATTTGTGTGTGGAGCCAAATCAAAAGCGCAAATCGTTTGAATTAAATATATTTCGTTCAATATTAGTGAATATTTCTCTGAGTGTACGAAAGAAAAACCGAACAAAATACGTTAAAAGCCTCACAACTCTGACGGATAGCGGGAAACAGCCTAAGAAACGAGCAAGTATAATGTACGGACCAATGTGGCGCGAAATACAAGGATCACTGGATAAATTTGACATCGAAGTTGTACCCACCAGCAGACATGCACAGCTGAAGACAATACTGCCAAACGTCAAGGACCCTAAGACCAAAAACGAAGAAAACGGCATTTACAAAATCAAATGCTCCGACTGTCAGAGTATCTATATATGCCAGACCAAAAGGCTAGTCCGAGTAAGGTTCGAAGAACATATAAAGGAAGCAGAACTAACAGCGAAGAACCCCATTAGGCACAACAAGTCCGCGGTCGCAAAGCACATGCTAGAAACGAAACATAGTATAACTTGGGATAATGTCGAAATCATCATCATCATGCATAAGCTCGACGCGGCCGAGAGCATCGAAATCGCCAAACAGGTAAAAAGTGATCTAATGAACACCGACGAAGGAATTGTGCATCAAGTCTCTTCCAGGTAACTAAAAAACAATAAAAAAAAATCCGAGAAGTTTAGTTTAGGGGGGAGAAGTTTAGTTTAGGGGAAAAATCTTAGATCATGTATATGTCTACGTTATTGCTTACAAAATAATCCACATTGCATCAGCCGTTATCATGTCACTCCAGAAGCCCAAAAATCATTTCAAACCGATTACATACAGTACTCCAAATATCGACTTTTGAACGACAACCATAATGCCCATTCTCAGTTTCCTTAGTGAAGTGTCCTTTTTGGTGGTACATAATATCCTTTGAACACCCAAAATGAGCTTGTGGTGGTTTAAAGGGCTCAACTCACCGAATACTGCATTTTGATATGCATATCGACTATAATGCATTCCCAAAGAAAAAGGGACCTTTTTTGCCCAACAACATCTTTCTCATAACAAGTGCCGACACCAAAATAATAAGGATCGTACCACTTAACTTCCATAAGAGTTTCATCCGAATCGCTCCACAGGGGGAACCAAGAGAACCAATTGAAAGATAACTTTTCATTCGCTTCAACGGCGAATTTACCGCTATTCCCGCAACTCATCATTGATTGTCGATTCTTTGTAAGGGCGATCAAAGGAAAATGTATACTAAATTTAGCAATGGTCAAACCACTGAAAGGTTGACTTAAAGCTTCGTTGGGTTTTCGCTATGTTTTACAATGTCACATTTTGTCACGGAACAACCCAGCGTACATATCCTAATTTCCTTAAAATAATCACACGTGTTTTACTACTCGAACACATTGCCCTACGCACCAAACTGGCGGATACCCAACCAGGCTACATCGACTACAGATTGGCCCGATAAATCTAGCAATCATCACATGATCACGTTCGAACATTTTGCAGAGCGTTTACATATTGCTGAATGTTGACTTTTTGGAAGGTATTGACGACCGTTTAAACCCTGGTTCGAGCCCACGCCCCCTGATGAGACATCAGCTTTTTTTTTTCTTTAAAAAAAAATATTTTGAAACCGATCACATACAGTGCCTCAAATATCACCTTTCGAACGACACCCATAATGCCCATACTTTGCTTCCTATGCTAGATAAATGTCCTTTTTGGTGGTAATATCCTTTAACAAAACTCAAAGCAACTTGTCGTGATTTTACAAGACTCGTCGCAACGGATTCTGTATTTTGATATCCATATCCTTATACATAGCGTCTTTAATGCATTCCCACAGAAAAAAGGACATTTTGTGTCTTCCTCATAAGAAGTGCTGGCACCAAAATATTAAGGATCGCACCACTTAACTTCCATCCGAGTTTCATCGACATCGGTCCACGGGGAGAACCAATTGAAGGATGAATTTTCTTTCGCTTCAATGGCGAATTTACCGCTATTCCCGCAACTTATCGAAATCGTGATCGTCGATTCGTCGATTCTGAGTCAGAGCGATTAAAGGATAATGTATACCAAATTTGGTGAACATCGAACTACGGGAAGGTCGATTTTAAGGTTTAAACGTTTTCGTTGCAGTTTTTCGTGACGCTTTTTCACGGAACGACACCCAGTATTTCTCAGGTAGCCTCCGCAAAGACATATACATATATGTCAATACATGTCAAAAAGAAGAGTAGATATAACAACTTTTAAGAACAAACAGGTAGTTGTGCAATGAAACCATTCATAAATTCACTAGTATATAAGTTCATTTTGTAACAAAAAAACTTTAGTTGGCACTGAAGAAGGGCATATGTTGTGTCCGTAACACGTGTCTGCCGATAACGCAAAATATAACCCTCAGTATAAGGAAACTTTGTTTTTTATTTTCAATACTTATTATTAATTATAATTTATGATATGTAAGCTGTATCTAATACTTCGCGATTAAAAAGACTTCTAGGAACATTACGCTATCAGCTCTCGGAAGAAGAATTGTCTTGTTCTTATTACCGATACTTATCTTACCAACTGCCATATGGCGGACACATAGCGGAAAATATCGGAAACACAAAAGTTCCCCTATGAGAAGGGATAGCAGAACCAGCTCTTTTAATCTTTTTTTTTCTGATTTTCGAAATAATAACTTCGGCTAATTGCATATAGTCTAAAAAGAATCTTACCAAAGTATAATAGTAATTCTTTTCACGATAAAGTTCAACGAAATGCTACAAAAATGATATTTAATTAGTACCTACTTTGTCGAATAATAATTAAATTCGTATGTACGAGTATATACTTTTGGAACGAAAATAATTTCGTTTAGCGCACAAGTTGCAATCTATGCAAGTAGAGTCTATTCACTAATTTCACAAATTGTATATTGAATGAATGTTTCAATTAAAATAACGAATGAATACTAAATGTACGTATTGAGCTATAATGCAGATCCTATTCCCATGTGCAAGCACATATAATTACATATATATGCACGTCATAAGGATACATCGACATACAACTTGATACGGTGTAGTTGAGCAAATCGACAATACATACGAGTTCGTATTGTGTGAAGGTGCTGTATATTCAATGCCGATCTAAATATGACGTTCATGAATCATTAAACAGAGAAATACAGATGATGAATCCTGTGTAAAGGTAAGGTTATAAGCTCACAGCTTGGGGTATTATACTCGAAGCATCGAAGGATAATTTCAAGAAAATACATTTCGGAGAGTGTGGGTAGTATGCTGGTGTCATTATTTTATGCTGCGAGCAACTCGATATTATATTACATTAAAAAATTTCCATGAAATTAATTTAACTACCTTGAATTTCATTCAACATTATTCTTTTCCTTTAAATTCAATCAGAAAATATTTCAATATTAAACACGCGCATTTTTTGCTTTCTCGTCTATAATATTCTTATCAACAACTTAAGTTTCGCACAGGAATGAATATACAGATAAGTAAAGGTATCTTTATTTTTTCGTGGTAGAATGGATGATGATGCAAAAGAAATTTTTATTTTCAATTTCCATTAAAATAGACACCTACCACTCTTGCTGTAGCGTGTTTTTTCAGCTTGTCGACGTCAAAGTTTGTGCCATACTTTGACGGGAAAATATGTTTTCCCTTGTCAAACAATTTTTATCAGACACCACCAACAGTAGTGTTGTGTTTAAGCTGACACGCTGAGTTTGCGATAAAGTTGAAATTCTGTTTTTTTTTTTTATAACACAAGAATCGAATAGATACGTTGCTGTTTGAAGGAGTAAAATTGCTTGAATGGGAAACTTTTTTGCATTCACTATTCTAGATGATTTTTTTTTAGTTTAGTTTAATGCAAATTTGTCTAGGATAAGTGAAACTTTTTGTCAATGAAATTGTGCTTCGACAGATAACTAAGTAGTCGACGACTTAAGTGGAAGAAGTTAGAAAATGGTTTTGGGAATAATCTGGCGGGCGATGCGATGTGTTCACATACAAGTCAATTCCGATCTACACGTACACCGTGCAGTACTGGACAAATTTAATGACAAAGAATCGCATGGGGAAATTTTATTTGATGTGAATTGATGTATTTATGAATGAATGAGGAAAAATGCACTTGTGTATAAATACAAATTTACTTTTCGCCGCACTAGGTAAGATTAAAACTATGGAAACGTAATATCCAAAGTGGTCATCCAACGGCCGATTCCAAATCGGGATACAACATATAGAAAGCAAATTTTTGGGGTGCCTGATTCCAAGTACCGCGGTGTTTTCATCGTATAATCAGAATGACAAGCGTGACAAGCGAAGGACTAGGGTAATTATGGGTCACTGATTCCAAATTAGAAGAAAACAATTGGTGCAAAACTATTTTTACTCGTCCAGTCGTCGTAGAAGAAACACTAAAATAGTTGTGAGTCACTAGTTCTAAACTAAGGTCAAAGCCAAGATACAGATATGGATTCGCTCACTTTTGATGCGGGTGGCAACTTTTTCGAGCACGCGACAACCAGGTTGTACTGCACTGCATGTTTCCACATACTTTTTGAGTCATTAATTGGTGCTCAAATCTTATACATGGTGTCCGGTAACTACCGAATAAACTTTTGTTATTTCAAGCAAATAGGTGTACGGGAATCCGCCACAGGCCTTCAACGATTTAAAGAAAATATGTGTTTTTCTCACAATTAAACCGTCCAAATTTTGAAAACAGTGCCAGCAGTAGAAGGCTATGACGCACGAGCTTACTTTGCATAGCATTCACGAAATGTTAATAGCTTGTTGGCCAGTCTCAGTCTTTTTCTAAACGAAATCAAAACAATACCCAATTATGAAGGGGGTTCGGACCCGGAAAGCCCCTACGTAGTATTGCCACTGTATGTTCTGTATGCCTGGGTTAGTAGGCTGGAGCCTAGGGCGGCAGATTTTTCCGGGGCGGCAAATTCGGGGCAAATATTTTGTTGTACGTTAAACACGTTACATACACATTTATTACAGTGGAAACCGAATCCCGAATACGAACTTCAATGCCAAATATAGCATTTATACTTCTCATGAGCATGAGATACGATTTGGGAGCAGTATGTGAAGTGTGTTTGTACCTCAGTGAGATACAAAAGTGAAGAACTGTTTGTCTGTCACCGTTATCTCAGAGTTTCAAACACATGGAATGATTTTTAATTGAAGACGAATTATCGAAAAGGTCTCTTACAGTCAATTGTTTACAGGCTAAACCTCGAAACCAAGCACTTTTTTCTTTTTTTAATGGTCTCTTGGACCGAGACTTTTTTTGTTAGTAAAAAACACCAACAACTTAATCTTGTTCCCTTAATCCCGGCTTCTTGTCAGTTCCATAAAATATAAGCAAAAGGCAAATTAATGTTGTTTAAATTTGCAGATTCATTAGATAAAAGTACCGTTATGAAATTGGGTTTTAAAATATTCAATTAAAAATCAAATTTGTAATTTCCTAAAGATAAAAAAGTGTATCATAGAAGTGACGTTGATAGAAAAGTATTTGAAAGCGGAAAATACGGTTTCAATGAAATTTCAAGTATGTATAGTTTCGTGGAACGCATCTCTCACGAATTTCGATGATTCACTGTAGTTTCAAAACCCCATTTCAATTTTTTTAATTATGTATGGTATGCCAATTTTATGGATGGTGTTTTTGCTCAAACAAATTATACCATCGATTCTATCAGTATTGCTGAATTGTGCATTATAAGCGGGACACTATGAAGAAGAAGAACATACCCTTCAAACCGACTTTCCAAGTGCAAAGGGGAAAATTGAGAATAAATGAAGGTCAATCAGCAATATTCTTGTAGAGCCTGGTAGAAGCGGCCAAATGTTAACTGCCTACTAGCGGCAAATGTTCACATCCGCCACTGATTGGACTCGTATATAGGGTTTACGTTAGGTACATTTTTCCGTCGTTCATACCGATAGAGAATCGTTGCGCGCCAGTCTTTTACATGCTAATTTTTAAAGAGCCTATGCAAGCCTTGTCTAATCCTCGTTGACAAGGAATGTCTCAACTCGTTTTGAATAATTGATTCTGTGGATTTCTGTGGATGTGAATTTTTAAATCCTAAGCCGTTAATTTTTTTAGTCGTTCCGTTCGAAAGCTAACATAATGAGGCAACTTTTGTCAACTTTGCAGATTTGTCAGTTCAAAGTAGATAGTTCGGTTCTTGATGAAAAACCGACTTTAAAATTTTTTTTTGTGGCTAATTTTGATTTAGTTCGACAAGTTGGGCATTTTGACACAATTTACATTGTAACAGTTCAAAATAGAGGGGTCCGGTAGTACATCAATTTTCCCCAAATAAGCCACACTACCTACCATTAAAATATTTTCCACCATGAACGGGACACCCTGTAAAACGGCTATTAAACTACTACCGCTGAAGGTTCGAGCATTCAGCCAGACACCGTCATTTCGATTAATTATTGAAAACAACGGTAAATTAATGTGTAAAGTGAACGTATCTATTCTTTCCCATTTCGTCTCGCGAGGACGATTTTCTTAGATATTCTAGTTCATTTATGATACGCATACTCCAACAGTGATGCGGTACACAGCACAGAGTGCATTTCAAGCCGGTTTCGATTAATAGTACCTACGTGGTGCCCTGCATCTCTTACCAGATGCCTCTACTTATGCAGCGCGTCATGTATGTACTACATATAATTATGATAGTTGATTCTTCTTCCCAGGAGCACAATGAAGGTCTCTCTGAGAAGTTAATGGAATCTCACAAAAATTCATCTATGTTGTCAAAGGTTTCCGCCAAAGAAAAGTCGTCAGCCGCAAAAAAAGGATCCATATAAATACAATCCCGCCAAATATGTACTCGCATCTTGTTTCAATGATACGCATATTCAAAAGTAATTGAATCAGTAAATCAGTAACCAGCGCGGTGCGGTAGCGGTACGCGGCTGAAATAATTTTCGCCACGGTAGACCACGCCGAATTTGCCAATTCGTGTGTTGTGTGTACTGCGTACCGCTCCCGCGCTGGTTTGGTGAAGCAAATTTCTGAACGAGGTTACCAATTGCTGCTATGTTCTTTTCTTGATCAAATTTCATTTTGAAGCTTCCATAGTATGGTACAATTGGTTCAAAATACCCCCAAACCCAAACTTCCAAAAACCAAAGGAAATTTTTGATGCCAATTTGTTGAATACACTGCCCAATATACGCAATAATATGTTACATTAATTTGCGCCATGGGTTAAGGGGGGAGCGGGTGGCAAAGGGGTGAAAATTCAGTTTTTTGCAAATATATCTGGAAAACTTAAAATGTCTTGTGGACGAAACAAACTACATAAAATTACCTTTGTAATGATTATGTAATATTCTAGACATTTTCTCCGAAAATTATACCTTAGACCTGAAAGTATTATAGTAAATTTACATTTTTTGAGTTTTATATTTCGCACTCTAACTCTTGATAAAATAGACTTAGGATCATAAGATCTTGTCGATATATTGCAAACAAAATTTATTTGACTTGTACCAAAAATTGAAGTGCTCCGACCATTGACGCCCCCTCACTCCTCCTAACATTTTTCAAAAAGGGATGCCTGTAGCTTCTTTTCAAATTGAGCCAGGCAGACCAACCAGATTTGGTGGGGTGCCTAGCCTAAGCCCCATTATGCTCCCTAACAAAAATTATTACCATCCGATCAAAAATAAGGGTGCCCCCCATACAAAGTGAACCAAAATTCTAACAAATTTCACATTTTTTCACTTCTAAATTCTATCTAAAATGGAAAAAAAATTATCTCTCTTAAAACGTAATTATAATAGTTAATTGTAGTCTTCTGAATGTATGTTCAAAAGTTTGCACCAAAACGTACGCTACAAGTATCAACAAATTGGGCTATTTCGGAATACATATATCGAGTAACGTGTACTAGCAACCTTCAAACCCAATTCTTCGTAATTGTAAGGCAGGCTCTGGAGCTCTGGTACAAACTTTTAAATATATATTCACTTCACTTTGTATGGGGGTACCCTTAGTTTTGATCGAATGGTAATAATTTTTAGTAAGGAGCATAATGGGGCTTAGACTAGGCACCCCACTAAATGGGGTCTGCCTGGCTCAATTTGAAAAGAAGCTACAGGCATGCATTTCTGAAAAATATTAGGAGGAGTGAGGGGGGCGTCAATGGAGGAAGCCCCTCAAGTTTTGGTAAAAGACAAATAAATTTTGTTGGTAATATAATGGACAAGATTTTGTGACCCTAGGTCTATTCTGTCAAGAGTTACAGTGCGAAATGTAAAACTAAAAAAATGTAAATTCTCTATAATACTTTTAGGTCTAGGGTATAACTTTCCGAGAAAATGTCTAGAGTGTTACATATCATTACAAAGGTAATTTTGTGTAGTTTGTTTCGTACTCAGGATATTTTAAGGTCAGATTCATAGTTTTCCAGATATTTGCAAACAACTGAATTTTTACCCATTTGTCACCCCCTCTCCCCTTAACCCATGGCGCAAATTAGTGTAACTTTTTTCTGCGTATATTTTGGCAATATATTCAACAATTTGGCATCACAAATTTCTATTTTTTATGGATGTTTGGGTTTTGAGCTATCTGTACTATACTACAGCCATGTAGAAAATAAAAATGCATTTTAGAACCTTATTTTGCTTATTTTCCTCCGTATAGAACATATTTTTTTATACAATAAAGTTCTTTTGTAATATTCATAAGATCGGTTTTATTCCGTTATTAACCTTACTCAAGCTCCCCGTCAAATAGCGTTGAAAGAAATTTGCTCCACCAAACAGCACAGGAGCGGTATGCGGTTCACACGACTGACGGCCTTTTCTTTGGCGGAAACCTTTGATAACACAGTTGTTTTTGTGAGATATCATATTGTTTGCAGTTTTCAATTTACAAAATTGACTTAACATATCAATAAATGATCATGTCCTATTGTTACGAATTTGTTTGAGAACAATCATTATAATAACTAGGGGGCTTCGCCCCCTACTCGCTTCACTCTGTAGCCCATCCGTGCACATTCAAGTTGTGAAAAATTGCGAAACAGAGACTCATATATAGGTACCCTTTCAAATGATGGGTGTAAAATATGAAAGAGAAGAAAAACTGAACTGAACCCAAACTGGATGCCACCCCCTTGGTAAAACAGTTCACTCGTAATCTTACCAATATTGATGCTAACAAGGTCAACTTGATCAGCGTTTATCACCACGGAACATGCGCATGTCATCCTCATGGAAAGATTCCGCATCACATCTCTGAATAAACACCCCTTTTTTCGAAGAGGACTAATTTTGGTTCTATAAACAGTTTACATACTATGTCTTACGTAGTGTAGTAACTAGGTGATTTCAGCTTAGAAAGTGTGGTGGAGAAATTTTTTTTTTGTTTCTTATGTTTTTTGGAGTGCTGAGCTCGAATCCGGACCTTCCCGCCAAAATTTCGTTGCGGAACATGGTCAAAACCGCGAAAAAATCCTAAATTTTCGGAGTTTTCCCGTTCTTTTGTTTATAACTCCGAAAGTGTACATTTCTCCGAAAACCTGTCCATTACAATATTAGAGAAAACATAATTGCGGGCTTAACATACATATTCATGGAGAGTTTTTCGCAGAAATAAATATTTTCAGAGTTAGGGACCAAAAAACGGAAAAACAGCAAAAATTTTAGGGTTTTTCGCGATTTTGACCCTGTCAAAAAATGTCAACGAAATGTTGTTGGGAAGCTCCTGATTCGTGCTCAGCACCCCAAAAATCATTATAACCAAAAAATACAAATTTGTCTCCACCACATTTTGCAATCTGATGTACTAGGTTTATCACCTGGATACTGCACTATACGATGATGCGCCCTTTTTTTCGTTTCTTTAGACATAGTTTACATTTCGCCGAACGTTTGATCGCATTCGTGGCCGTCGGTTCCTTTGAAATATGTATATATGGAAAGGGGTGGAAAATATTGTTGAACGATATTTTTCATCAAGATGTAGTACCAATGGTCTATATAGGGCTATGTACCAACCGAAGAGTTAATTATCACGTTGGCATTTTAAGAGAGTAATAAATATTACGTGAATATTATATTCTCAATTGTAAACAAAAATTTGACATTTGAATAAAATTTTTGTTTAGATGTGTGAACTGCGATAGTGTGAAAACGGTGCCATTTTTATTTTCTGATGCCCACTCTGGACTAACGCATGGCATGGGTTGCTATGCTTTCTCTAAGGTTTGAATTAATTTTCTGAACATCCTTTCTTTGCTACAGCACTGATACCGTAACAATTGCTATTAAGTACCACCTACGAGTAACCATATTCCTATAAGCTCCATATAAACTGATTAAAAGATATATGAAAATTCTCCGGAATAGTCATTATACGCTATTTGTAAGTGTCTCTTACACAACAGAATTCTATTATTACTAGTACCACAATAACAAGAATTAAAGACTTCGGGGAAAACTTTGAATCTTTCAGTATTTCTGACAATGGAATATTGTATTAGGGGTTTTGTTATGTTTGGTGTTACTCAGATAATTTTGTAAATTGCGTTTATGCCATTTGAAAATTGTTTTGTATGTACGTACATTATAAAGCTTTCAAAGAATTGTTTCGATGTCTTGTGTCTGCCAAAACCGCAATGTAGATTCCCTCTATTTAATTTTGCCACAAAAATTAATTAACATTTGTTTTTATTGTATAATGTCAAGTGATTCATGTCAAAAGTTGTCAAATTCGAAAATTGAATGAAATATTCAAAATAAATAATATCAATACGAGTATTTGCCAATTTAGTATTTTTTGACATCAAACGGCGAAATTGTATTCCAATTTTTTTTCCCAAAGGACAATAATTAATCCACTTATGTTGTTTTTCTTTTTCTTCTACTCGATTTGGTTTTCAACATTCAATGCCCGAAGCCGGATACGTTTTTTCTTTCATTGATGTAATTGCCTTCAACCAAAATGTTTGTTTCGAATTCGTTATCTGACATTTGCAAGGAGCTTTAGAATGATATTGAAATCAGGATTTATTTTGATTCGTTCCACATGGAGATGATTGGATCCTTATTGATTTGAAATATTCATGATAATAAAGTTAGAAAAAAGTTAGAATGATGTTGTATTGTACAAATTTTAAATTTCACATCCTTTCTACTAAACTCAATGAACTGCGTAACCACATGCGTTGTTACTATGGCATCGTGATAATATCACGATAAAATATTATTATCGTTGCGTCGACAAAACAATATTTGTGTGGGGTTGGGCTTGTATGGCAGCTCCATGACCCCATTGTAACCTATTCGTATTTATTTGTACGTACCATGCCATCGCCATATCGACTCCTTTTATTAGAAATCTGAAAATTTTCCTGAAAAATCATTACAAGACAAGCTACGTCTCCTACACAACAGCACTACGAGTATTATTACACAAGTACAATAAGAATTTAACACTTAAGGGTAAACGTTGACCCTTTTCGTAATTCGTTTTCAATGTTTATGAAAGCTAATTGTGTTATGGTTTTGCTGTTTCTGCTACCCAGACAATAATAATAATTTTGTATTATTGTAATGCTTTTATGGCATTTGAAATTGTATTTTTCTGAAATAATTTTCAACGAATCCTTTAGATTTCAGGGAATTCCATGCAGAACGCGCAGGAGTTATAAATACCCTAAGGAAATCAATGAATAAGATCTCAATTGAACAACAATATAATAAAATAAAATTCAAAAAGCATTTAATATTGAATCATATCAAAACACAATACTGTCGTACATATTTGCCAACTGATGGCGTTCAGTATGTTTTTTCTTTCCTCGCAGGACAATTAATCTTCGTAGCTTGTTTCCTTTCCTTTTGGTGAGATTTTTTTTAATATGTGTTTAATTCCCGGAGGCCCAACATCAACGTTCCTTCGTTTTCAGTGGAACAATATCTTCAAGGACAGAAACGTTCAATATTTAAAAATATCCCTCTTGAAAATTCAAAATTTTTCTAATTTTTTGTGTGACATTTTATAAACAGCAATGGAATGGAATTATGTTTACGAAGGCTTGTGTTGATACTGGGATCTATAGGGCTTAAAATATTCATGACAATAAGGAACACTAGAACGATACTGGCACAATTTCTATAACGTACATTTAATGGGTTCCATTGACTGGGTCAAGAAGGGAACGTTGGCTGTCGAAAAGGAAATACAGTCGAGAACGCATAACTGCAAAACGCTTAAGTGCAAAAAACGCATTTTAGCAAGATTTTTAAAAGCCCCATGGTTTACATATAAAACGCATAAGTGCCAATTTCGCTTAACCCATATTAATGCCTGATGTTACATATATGTAACAGTAAGACATCCTTCGTTTCAAACGGCTGCTAAAGGAATAGGATATCAATTCGGCACTAAAAAGTGTTTTATCCTGTACTGGACACTATCAGCAATGCGTAGAAATCAATTTAGCTGAATTTGATTCACTATTGTGGAAGTTATAGAGGTTTCTTTCGGATGGTTTTTTCGATGTGGACGAAAATCGTCACGATGGCAAAAGTAGTAGAGGAATTTTATTTTTATATTTAATTGTATGAAAAATATTGGGAAAAAATTAATCGTATGGCATTACATGGTCTTTTTGAAACCATACAAAAAATAAATGAAATAAATATTGTCCGTAGTTTACTTTTTATAAGTACTTTTATAACACTGTTACATACATATATGTAATATCCGTCCTGATATGGGGAAAGTGCACTCTTCGTATACGACGAGGTGTATGAGTATGTACTTTTTTAGTGTTTTTTTTTTTATTTTATGGAGTTTTTACACTATTGACGCGATAGTCCGGATAAATTATAAAAAAAAGAATTCCGGATTCTCATAAAATCCGGATTAACAAAAATTCCGGATTTTAACAAGACATTTTTATCTAGGAAAATAGCATAAATAGTCTTCATAAATGTTAAAATTTAAAAGAAAAAATGCTATTATTTAGGTTTTTCCTTAAAATTAGTCATGTCACATGATTTTCTATAGACACTTGTGTCTTCTTGACTGGCAAATTGAGCGGCCATATTTGGCATAACATACCAAAAATATTGAGAGTCGGAATTAGAATTGCTCAAGAAATCCGGAATATGGATACAATAGTTGTCCTATGTGGATTAAAATGATAGCCGGAGTCAAGTACCTATCCGAAGCAAGGAGTCAAGGCTTTATTTTCATGACGCCAAGGATTAGTTATTCTATTTAATTCTGCTAATATAATATTTAAAAGGATATATTTTGAGCTACGAAAGAAGAAATGGTTTCTAATGTATACCAAATTATAGACAAGGAGGAATTATAGGCTCTTTATTTAGTCCTTTCTAGACAAATTGGGCGGATGGACAAATTGACAAAAAAATTGAAACAATAATTTCATAATTTACTGGCAAATCTTCCGTATTCCTCAAAATATGTATTGCTAACTACTGTAGTTCCATAAACTTTTTTTCTATTCACAAACTGTCAAATCTATTAGTTCTGTGGGTGTTCAAGAAACTTCTCAATAAAACAACAACAACTCCACATGCAAAAACACATATATAATAAAATAAAATAATACAATATTTGACATAATATTTTTGTAAGGCTGCTCAATTTTCGCACACATTTCGTATTATTTCTATGTTATTGTTGCATTATCTACATTCCAAACTTCATGTAAAATATTGGCTTTCATATATTTTTCGCTTTATTAAAAAAAAATTACTGAAATGTTTTCTTTTTGAAAAAAAAAAAATCAAAAATATACTTTGAATACACTTTCCCCGTATCATGCCTGATGTTACATATATGTAACACCCTCGAGTACTTCGAGTGCCTGATGATACATATATGTAACAGTGCCGGGAGCCTGAACCCGGGATCAGGGGAAAAAAATTTTTTCTACAAAATGTGTTTTTAGCCATTTTAAGCCGACGTGGAAAATTACAGCTCAATCGGTAAGATTTTAGGGTCTCGTCGTTAATGGGTTAAGTGCAACGAAAAATGTATGAAGGGTAGAGCATACGCACACGTTAATTGCAACGGATAAGTGCAACTTACGAATTTCGATGTCGTGCATTCGTTTTGCACTTAAGAATACGATTGTGTTTTTTTCTCACGAATATTAATCCGATTTTTTCCTGTGCTCTGTCCTAATGAGTTAAAAAATGCAGACCACTGTTAATAACAAACAAATAAAAATTGAAACGCACAAATACTAGTGCCTATCGACTGGATAAAACATGATACATACTATGAGTGGCAAATTTACTGACACAAAGACACTCCTAAAATAACCAAATTGGAACGACTAACAAAAAAATACACGCTCTGTGGCTCACTTGGTTGAGTCGCACTCTACGATACTAGTAATCTAAAAATACAAGAAAGAGTGGCAAATGATTACTAGAGCCCGGATTTTCGTGCAGTAAAAAAATTGAAAAACGTACAGTAAAAATCCCGAAACGTGCAAAATCGTGCATTATAAATGAGTACAAAACCATAAAACTTTGGGAAAAGATACCAAAAATTCAGGAAATTGAGGGAAAAAAGTTTCGTCCCAATCGGGATGCGAACCTCCGACCTCCGACCAGATATCAAAGATCATAAATACAGTAAAACCTGTCAGATTGGACCACCCAAGGGACCGATAAAAAGCGGTCCAATTGGCAGGTGGTCCTCTTATGCGAGTTAGTTTTCTTAATTGGACCGGTCAATTTAGAAAGGATCTGCTGATCGGACCGGCTCATTTGCAAAGGTGGTTTTTTGGTAGGAATATTTTAATTGAAATATATACCAATTGTGTATTAAATTTTTATTAAGTCATTCATTTTTTTTAAATACATACGTAACATAAAATAACAATTTCCATTCGATAAAACAAAATAAAGTAATTGGTAACGCAACAATGATTGTACATTAATAATGTACATGTATGTAATATGAGCTTATTTACATATCTAGACATACAGATAATTAACTTCACCTGGTAATTTTAAAATTGTGGATTTGAAAAAAAGTCAGTGATTTTCTTTTGAGTCAGCGTTTGATCGCGGATCCCATTTAATATTTTATGTGAGCAAGCGTTCAATGAAGACCAAACGTCATCCAGTCCATTTTCGGTAGCAAACTCTTTCAAAATGTCTAAATGTCCAAGTGCCTCTTTGAATGATACTGATGGTTGACTGGTACTAGCGCAGTCTACTTCATCTTCCGAAGAAGAGTCAATTGGAGACACCTCATTACTGATATCGTTCGGTTGAATAGATTCGAAAAAATCACTTTCCCAATGTTCAGATGAAATATTATACGTCGCAACATTGCTATCAAGGTTAATGAAGTCCTCGGGCAAGTCAAACTCATTATTGATAACCTCTTCTCGCAAAGTAATTTCTCCAGAATCTCGAAAACCACATTTCTTGAAGCAATTTGATATTGCAGCTGATGGCACATCTACCCAAGCTTGTTTTAATCAAGTGCAAGCGTCTAGGACATTTATTTTAATTGAAAGTTCCGAAGCACTCGCTGCCTTATCCATGTGCAAAATCAAATGCTGCATCAAATATTTCCTGTAGTGTGATTTCAAACTTTTGATGACTCCTTGATCAAGTGGCTGAAGTGCTGATGTTGTGTTGGCGGGAAAAAATTTTATTTCCACATTTTTTAATCCACTCACGACATGACAAGGAGCATTATCTGCGAAGACAAGGACCTGCCGATTTTGTTTTTGCATCTTCTCATCGAACACATGCAACCATTCTTGAAATATGTAGGAATTCATCCAAGCTTTCGTATTGTTTCTCCAGGTGATATTTAATGCTCGTTCCACATTTATGTTTTTAAAAGCTCTAGGCTTAGCTGATCTTCCTGTGAATGGTAAATTAAATTATTTGTTATCATAGAAGACCATTACTATTCACTAAAAACTGGCTTACCAATTATCAAAGGAGGTTCTTTTTCTCCTATAGCGTTGCACAGTAAAGCTACTGTGAGCCTTTCCTTAGATAGTTTTCCCCCGCTACATTTTTCATTTTTAAATTGGAGAGACTTCGTTGGTGTTGCCTTAAAAAACAGCGGTTTCGTCCAAATTATAAATATTTTTCGATTCGTAACCCGCACAAATTCCGCTCAAGGTTTTCTTGAATTCCTCGCAATCGCTTACACTAACATCCGCCCCTTCTCCACTCAAAATTTTGAAGACAATATTATGTCTCGATTTGAAGGCTTCAAGCCACCCGTTCGATGCAGAGAAATTTTCAACTTCACATTTTTTTGCAATATCAAGCGCCTTAGCCTGAAGAATCGTGCCTGAGATCGGAATGTGTTTTTCTCTTGCCAACGAAAACCATTTGAATGTTAAATTATCAATTTCGGCGTATGACAAACACGGTTTAATTCGTTTTCTGTTCAATGACGAAAACTTTTCGAAGGACTTGCGAATATCCGTCTTGCAACTTATAATTCTTTGAACTTGTGACTTGCTACAATTAAACTGCTTAGCAATTTCTCTTTGTGAGCACTTTTTTTCTTCGGAACACCTTATGACTTTTTTCCTTTAAATTAAGTTCGCAATATTTCCGCTTACTCATTTTATTTCATTTTAAACCAGCTTAATAAAAAATATTCACGCACTCAATCACTCACAAAATGCACTTTAAATGAAACTTCTTCCAGACGCAATAGATATTTTCCAGACACCGTAACGGTAAACAGAATAATAGACTGATAAATACATATGTGTATCTGTATACAACATCATATCATAATCACCACATATTGCGATTGGAACAAGTTTCAAGCACTTGGCCCAATTCAAAAGGTATATACGACTCCGACGGCCTGACATAGTGGTGGTCCATGGTCCGATTGGCAGGTGTCCCGCTTATAAAGGGCTGTTCCTATGAAAATTAGCAAGGTGATAGAGACGTATGGTCGAATTAAGAGGTGACCCAATTATAAAGTGTCCCGATTGGCAGGTTTCACTGTATTCTAATGTACCAAGGCGATACATTTCCCGTTCACCTTAAGTCATAGACAAAGTTCCGCGTAGTTCCCATAGAGCTGGTAAATTGCCATGCCAAAAATACTACAGACATGCACCGCAGTTAGTGTATAGAATGAAACGATAAGTCAAGATTCCCACAATTAGTTAATACTCGCACCCACGAAATTTAGGAACCAGAATTAATACAATAATTTGATAATTTCTGGAAAAAAAATGTTATGAAACACGGTTAAAAATGCAAATGTTCCTTTTCATGCAACCTTAAAACATGCTAATTCGTGCAATGTATCCTAAAAAGTGCAATTTCGTTCATTAACGTGCAATTGCACGAGAGTCCGGGCTCTAATTATTACGTATTTGTATATGCATATTTGTTGGTTGTTTTTCACTTTTTTAAGAGAACAATGGAAATATTGTCAAAGTTTTGGCAGTTACTTTTGTTATGAATTCATCAGAATCCAGTGTGCGGCGCCAAATTTTGATTATTATCATTGATGATTGCAATTCATTGACTTATGTAATTGGAAATTTCCACATCGATTTCGACATTGAATCAATTGCATTCTAATGAAAATTAAGTTCTGTTTTATTCAGCTTTGTTTGGCTATTAAACTTAATTATTTTTGCCCGTTGATACATTTTGGTATTTCACATACAAACAGCTTGGACAATAAAATTTACTATTCTCGTGGGGCTAATAAAATTAAAACGGAATTTTATTACATTAAACTTTTTTTACTGAATTACCAAAACTGAAATACATATGTATATTCCTTTTCCATTCAAATTACTGAACCATCCTCATGGCAAAGTCAAAAACTGACCCTGAACATCTGGATAACTACTATGATCTAAAAGGGATTGCAGATGCGATTGGCTAACATTAATAAAATGCCATGATCAATGGTCTATTTAACCCTCATCCAGCGGCAGATTTTTACAACGCTTGTCGGCGGCACATTTTGTATGAAAATCTTCACTATTTGTATGAATTTTGACCATAAAACGGTTACATTATGTTGACTAGTCACAAATTAGTAACTGTTTTTGCCGAAGTGGATGTTTTAAGAAGTTGGGCTTATGCGGATTTAATTTTTGGAGTGGGAAAATGTAGAAAATAGGCAAAATTTTAAAGATAAATTTGAAAAAATGGGTTGCTTGGAATTTTAATTCGACGAAATCTAAAATTAATTTACAAATTAAAAGTAGAAAACGCTTCAAATTAAGTCATTAATGATTTTAGAAAAGTTTGGTATGTTTGATTTGCGAATTTTGGAGTCGTTGGTTAAAATTTGACCCCCTACCCCCAATATATTATTCTGTTACTAGAACCCGTTACCGCTAACGAAAAAAACATCAATAACTATCACATTCTCGTTATTTTCCATAAAACAACAATGCTTGAAGCAATAAATATATTGGAAAATTGCAAAACATGTGGCATAATCTATAGCAGTTATCGGTATTATATGGTACCGACGTACAATTCAAACAAGTTTATATACCACCCAAACATCCAATTTTAGTAATTTGGTTGGATGCTGCTGCTGGTTTTCAGCTTAAACTTCGGGTGGATCACAGTGCGTCGAATGTATGGAGTGGGTGGTCAAAAATCAATATCTTGAGAACGAGTGTACCGATTTTTATGAAATTTGGTGGATGTGTTTAGCTAGTTAGGTTCTCAATTCTGTATAAAATTCAAGATGAATAAATGATGGATTTACGAGATATTGATAAAAATGTGAGGAAAATAAATGGTATAAAGATAGGCTATAATATAAAAAATCGTAACTTGGTAACCGGTTAACCAATTTGCTTGAAACTTGGCTATTATTTAAAGTAAAGAATAAACATTAGTTGGTAAAAAAATTATTATCCGGGAACAACTGAGCTCTGAGATATTTAAGAGAGAAATCTATGAATTTTACCCATTTTTGGGGGCTTTATAAAATGCATAATATCTTTCAAGAACCCAAATTTAAACTTAATATTTTGTCACTCTGACATTGCTCAAGTGTCACTATTTAAAATATATAAATTTCAAAGAAACGGAGTTTTGCGATTTGGAGATATAGTGGTTCAAAAAATTAAATAATTCAGTGATACGCATCCTCCGAAGTTGTGTTTCGATAAAACATTTTTTTTCGTTTTTTTATTTTTTTTTTATTTTATAGAATAACAATTATATTAACAAAATACATGCTTATAATTTATTCTGACTCATCGTTGCTTTCCAAATCCAGCAAATTTACATCAAAATTGGCAATGGGAAGTATAATCTAATTAGTTTATATATGAATTGACTTCTGCGTCTATATGATGTTGTTTCTTAATTTTCGGAGTCCGCAGGGACGCTAGGAAAGGGTCCGACGTTAAGAGGAGCATTCGCAATAAATCCTTATTGGAACTGGTTCTGGAAAACTTACAAGTGTGAGACAATCGATTCCTTGTAACTTACTTATGCAGTGCCTCCTAGGCATCCTCAGATAAATTTCCAATTGGCAAATGGAAAGAATCAATTACCTCAACTCCGTGCACTAGAATCTTGAGCAAACTATTGAACACGGGTATAATTCTAAATATAATCCTTTGGTGTGACCTAGAAGGTCCCCAATTTTTTCTTTATTAATGCTTTGACCACTCGCCAGTACCCTTGAAATTATCGAAAAATTTTAATAAATTTGGCTGAATAAAAATACAAATTACATTAAAAAAGCAAAAATAATTGTAGCTAATCTAAATCTTTCGATGCGTATTTTTTAAATCTCACTTTGAAAGTTTGTTCGTATTTTATAGATTTTTAACGATTTTTTCAACTAATAACAATTTATTATTATATTATTATAAATATTTTTTACATGATATGGTTTACACTGGACTTTAGAAATAAAATTCCATAGAAAACCATATGCATTATGTATTTATATTTATATTTTTTAGGTATTTTTGAATTAATTGAATTTTTTATTCAATTAATTAATTAAAATTATTTATAATATTTTTTTTGTTCGTGCTTGAAATTTATTATCTCCTCTATCGCAAAAGTGTGTAAAAGCTTAATATTATGGTAAAATTATAACTTTTAGTGACTTTAGAAATAGCCCAGTTGCCATTTTTCAAGGAACTAGTTGAGTAAAAATGCCAATTGCGTAAAAAAAGGCAAAAAAAGGCAAACCAATACTAGTTTAAATTAAAGTAGACACTTGTATCTTTCGGAAAATATCAACCACCCAAAACGTTTTGTGACGTTTTTTTTTAATCTCAATTTAAAGTTTTTTTTTTCATATTTTAATGATTTTTTTACATTTTTTATTCAATTAAAAAATTTTTAGAAAAAAAAATTATCTGAAGAGTATTAGTGGAACATACTTATTCTAAAACATATCATTATGGTTGCCAAAAACTTGCGAAAAGATCGGAAATCGAAGTTAAAGTACATCCTATTTTTTTGATTTTTTTATATTTTTCAACTTTAGTCCATAAAATTACTAATAAAACGAAAAAAATAAAATTTTTTTTTTACATATTCGGATACTCCAACATGTTCTCTTTGATATTGGCTAACTTTGATTCCGGGGAAAAATAGTCAATTTTTTTATTATTGCCTATGGAACGACGCACTGTGGGACGTCCCGAATCACACAAATAATAAATATTAAGTGATGGAATACAAATTATGGGAATTTGTGATAAAGAAAATCAACCGCTAAAATCCAAAATTTTTCCATTTGCTACAAACCTAATTTCCACTAGATGTTATGGGGAAAGAAGACGTAATACATTGTATTGGTTGCCCCAAGCCATTACTTCAAAAAGTTTGGTAAGCCACTAAAAGTCTTCAGATTGATGTCAAATAACCAAAAACCGCTGTATGAGTTAGCCTAGTCCTTATAAATCGATATCTCCAAGGACCTTGATCATTACATTTCAAACTCGTAAATCAAATACTTCTGTATGTATATCACTCGATTCTCAACTTATTGATGCTATAATAAGCCTTTCTAAGCATGAGCATTCACCGAAAATATTTTATTTTCGTCTCTTGTAAATTTTCTTTCATACAAAATATATGAAGGTACAAATGTACCTTTGCCGCCGTTAAAGGGTGTACGATTAATTTTGCTCCCTAACTTGGGGATGGGTGGTCACACATTTCTGATATTTGGAATGCATATTTTAAACTAAAATCGAAGAGATGTCAGAAAATTTCAGACAGATCGGACCCATAGCAAAAAAGTTACGGTATTTTAAAAACGTAAAAGGTACACCTGTACCTATCCCGCTGGATGAGGGTTAAAGGCTTTCTGATTTATTTCTATCCAAAGGTTTTACTTTGCAAGGGTGAATTTATTGGCGCTTTATCCTGTTTCCTAAGCGAAATAAGTCCCGATAACTTATGATTCGGTGCGGCGATCAGTGCAACATCATTTGTATAATAGGAGAATCTTACATTTGGATCTGTATGATATGCAAAAACATACTGTATCCTTACTATGCTTGCCTTTGGATACGCAGTCAAATAATTCGTTTTTTTCCTACCATTAAAAAATTGAGTTTGCAGAATGCTTTTCTTTCCGAGGACAAGCAGTTACATCATAGCAAAGAACGTGACTGAAAATCATTGATGGCTTTGGAATGCACTTTCCAGTTAACCATAATCAAGCTTAGTTGTTAATGTCTGTCTTATATTGGGCGTACGCCCAGTAATACGCGTACGCCCATTTTTGTTGTTTTTGTTTCACCTTCTTTGTAAGAATCTTTTAATAATCCTGTTGTGTAACTCGACGAGTATATACGTATATGATGCCTAATTATACCCTTCGCTCATAGAGTGAAAGGGTATATTAACTTTGTCATGAAGTTTGTAACGCATTGAAGGAAGCATCTCCGACCATATAAAATATGTATATATATGATCAGCGTGACGAGCTGAGTCGATTGGACGATGTCCGTCTGTCCGTCTGTCTGTCTGTTGCGACGCGTTTAGCTCGGCCAGTTTAAAAGCTATGGAGCTGAAACTTTGCACACATGCTTCTTTTTGTTGCAGGCAGTTTGTATGTTTGAATCGCTGAAATCCGACAAGGGGGTCGTGGGGCTGCCATACAAACCTACCCCCCAAAATTAGGTTCTTCTTAGAAAAACTTTTTTATTTATGCATCAATTTCAATAGAATTTCACACAAATGTGTTTTCATTGCTGACACATAATATATGTAAAAATCGACCAAATCGGATAATGGGGTCGTGGGACTGCCATACAAACCTAGACCCCCAAATTAGGTTCTTCTAAGAAAAACTTTTTTATTTTCTCATCGATTTCAATCAAATTTCGCACAAATGTGTTTCAAGCTATATCACAAAACATATGTAAAAATTGACCAAATCAGACCATGGGGTCATGGGGCTGTCATACAAACCTAGCTCCCCAAATTAAGTTCTTCTAAGAAATTTTTTGTTATTTATACACCAATTTCAACAAAACTTCACACAAATGTGTTTCTATTGATGACACAAAACGTATGTATGAATAGATGGAGTCGGACCATGTGGTCATGGGGCTACCATACAAACCTAGCCCCCCAAATCAAATTTTTCAAAGAAAAAACGTTTTTATTTGCACACCAATTTCAATCAAACCTCAGAAAATTATATTTCTATTGATGCCACATAACAAACGTGGAAGTAAATGAAATCGGACTATGGGGTCGTGGGGCTGGCAAATAAACCCAACCCCGAATTTAGGTTCTTCAAAGAAAAACTTTTTTATGTATCCACCATTTTCAACCAAATCTCATAGAAATGTGTTTTAATTGATGCCACAAACATACGTAAAAATTTATGGAAAGGCCATGCGTTCGTAGGGCTGCCGTACAACCCCCCCCCCCCCCCCTTTGGTTCTTCTAAGAAACCCACATCCCCCGCTTCTCCCATTAAATCTTCGCCACGGCACTTATGTGAAAATTCAAGGAAAAGCATGGAAGCGGGGAGGACTAAACACAAGTCATAGATACGCCCCAAAAAACTTTTAGCCCGAGGGGAGCGAAGGGTATCCAAATTTCAGCCGCGCCCGAAATTAGCCTCGTTTTAACATTGTTCTTCGTGCAATTTTTATTTATCTTTTCTTCCTTCATACTCCTAAAACACTGAGAATTAGGTCCAATAGGTATGTGTTCTCCCTATTATACTTGTGTCGATAAATTTTCCACTCATAGTATGGGGGAACTAATATAATTATGTAAAACTAAGACTAACTATTCAGCCTAACATACACTTTTTGGACGCTTAATATTCTTCAATCTGAAATTATGTTTTTGTTTCTCTGAATCTGTCCGAAAACGGATAAGTGAAAAAAACGGATAAATGCAATTTTTTTTGCTGCCGGAGACGATTGCACATCCGTTCTTGACTGCATATTTAAGAAAATATCTAAATTCCCAGATATTTTGCTATTTATTGGTCTCATGACTCATTTTATAGGTATAAAGTCTGTATTAAAAAAAAAAAAAAACAGAATTCTTCTTCTCTTGGTGTACCTTACAAATGGCTAAATAAAATTCTCAGTACCGTATAGCCCCATGTGGGCCATGGTGCGTTAACTCAGCCGTTTAAAGGCAATTTCGAGTCAACGTTACATTGCATATATCATTTCAGAGTGTATATATAATGTTGCAAGCACCATATATTTCCTATCCGCACATGTACGGAAATTTTGGAACACGCCGAGATTCGATCTCCAGACCTCAAGATTACTAGCATCGTAAAGTTCGACTCAACCAATTGAGCTATAGAGCTCAAATTGACACTCCATGTTATTACTCACACTCCCTCACCGGACAGTGTTGCCAAGTAGACTGTGTGACTTTCCTCTAAATTAAATTTAAATTCTCCCTAAAATGATGGTCTTCTCTCTAAATTGGTATAAAGACAGAAAATTAGCAAAAGAGCCCCACGCTATTGGCGGAATATAGTGTGATGATGTTTGATTGAAGGTACGAAGCATAAGCGAGAACTTACACAGGAATACTAATGTCCTGACGAACCAAGGGCTTGGCGCCTATTTTTTCAAGTTGGAAAGTTGCACTCACAAAAAAAAAAATGGGAAGCACATGTTGCCTAGGCTAAGCCACGAATATTCTCCGAATGGTTAAAAATGCGTCTTGTCAGTTTCGCCTTTGCAAAAATAATTTTGGTTTATATGACAGCCCTATGATGTAGTGCTCCGATTTTCTGTTCCTGGATAAGATTTTACTATAGGAACACACTTATGTGAAGAATTAATGTTTTCTTCTGTGCGCTGCAAACTTCATGACAAATTTATATACCCTTTATTTTTTGCATAAAATTGTGTCCTGTTAAATTTGTATGGATTTGATTGATGTTATTTTTATATCAGCGTTAAATGCAAGGACAGAATTTTAATGAAATATTTCCTTCTTTTTTTTTTTGTAAAGTTCAGTTGATATGGGTTGGCCGGCTCCTCTTCTTGGACAAAAAAAATCCGCTAATTAATGACAACCTAAAGTAAATTACGCGATGAAGGATGAAATGACACTTAAAACGACCGTAAAAGCGCGGATTTCAGTTTTTTTTTTCATTTCATGATAACACTCCAAAGGAGTCATTCGTCTTTATTTTCCTTTTTGACATATTTTCGTATAGATATTATGATGAATAATTCAGTCGAAGTTTCAATTTCTGGAAGGATGTTCCGGTTGATTTACGCCGGGGCACGACTACACAAACCCACTATAGAATTCTTATTTGAGCAAAAAAAGGATCCAAGAAGCCTAAAAAGTTTAGAAAAAAACACACAAGGAAAATCTTCACCTGAATTGAATTATTGTGAAGAGGGGTTGAAGAATATATTTGTACATATACTTAGAAGAGGTTTAAGAATGAATTTTGTTTAAATTTAAGATATTGGTACAATCATTATTATTATTAGCCGTGGAATTCAGCTTGAAGGATTCTGTTTAAATGCCACAGGAAATTTTAAAATAATTTAGTTTTAAAAAGGTTGTTTTCTCAAACTTAATATATACTGTGTAGATACGGGAGGGATGCATCAAGAGAATTCATTTGTTTGAATACAATTTGTTCCCCTATATCATGTAACAAAATACCGGCGTACAGAGGGCTGCGCCCGCAATACGAGAGTTTTCTAGATTTTGGATACAAATAATTAATAATATTAATTAATAATAATTTTGCACATATATTTTATAGGTAATAATAATAAATACGAATTATGTGCAATATTAATGAAATACTTTTTGTAAATATATTTTTGGATTGGTCTTAATAAACGCGTTCCCGAATGAAAGGCTTTAGGCACTTTTAATTAGACCAATCCAAAAATAGATTTACTATGTATCATGGCTACACATATTAACTGCATTGATTAGCTGTAACTCCGGTACCTTTACTCCAAACTGGAAAAAAGCAACTGATGTGAAATGTATCCATCGAGTTCTTTGATTTGAGTCATACGTCCATGTCCGATAAAAACTAAAAAAAATCGACTTTTTCAAATCTCCGGGACACCCTGTGAGCCTTGTCCTACAAACTTTTAAGTATTTCGAGCCAAAGAGTGTTACAATTCTACACATTCCTACCAAATTTAATGACGATCGGTTAAGCCGTTCGCGAGTTTTTTAGTGAACAAATTTTCAAATGTCCGGGACACCCTGGTATTTTTGTCCTACCAACTTATAAGTATTTCGTGCCAAAGACTGTTACCATTCTACATAGTCCAGTCATATTAGCATTTCAAATAGAAGAAAATAGAGTAAGGCTAATTTTTCTTGTTTTTGAATCAGTGGGCTCCCAGGAGTCTAAAACTGATTTTGCTAAAAAAAAATCTTTGATCGGAAAGGTCCCAAAAAAGACAAAAAAGGATACTCTTTAATCCTTGACCGGAGGTCGGCATGCGGGGTATCATATCAAAGGCGACGTCGAGTACATCACATATCCGGTGTTTGTTTCCTGTTTGAAGGATCCTCAGCGGAATAAATCGAGCTTTAATGGAAAATTCTCGTGTTTCCCGTGTTCTTTCCAAAGCCATAACTACGAGAATAATTAAAGTTGTCACTACTTTTATCACTGTTCAGAATCTATAATAGCTGAAGAATCTATCATTAAATTTGCTAAGAAATTCAATAACTACATAGTATAGGTAGCTGAAAGAACTAAAAAAGAAATTAAATTAACCCTTAAATGCATGGGGTCTGAACCCATTATCGTAACTGACCTCTCCTTATGTAAAATCGGTCACTGAACACGGAATCAGCCTTTATTTTCCCAGGAAATAGCCGGTTTCCCCAGAAAAGCGAAAATAGTAGAATTTGCATTGTGTACCAAATATGGTACGTCATGCATTCAGGCCATATGTTGTAAATGAAAGACATTTTTAAAATTTTATTTAAAATGCCTTCTTACTTTAATATGAACAGTGCAAAAAAGAAAGGATAATGATTATTGAGAGTTTTTATCAAAATTATAGTGGAAACTCGATATAATGAACTCCTTTTCATTAAAGGAAAGGTGGTCATTTATAGAAAATCGCGAATATTCAGTTTTTTAAAGGGGAGCTCGGGTAGGTCCTTATTGAAATTTGTATCCATGCTATTTGTGACAGATCCCGGAAGTTGATGGAAAGTGGAGTAGGTCTTACTACCCCCACATCCCCTACAAACCTAAATTTAGCCATATCTCTTGATAGAATGTCGCGAAGAACTTCAAATGTGTGTCAAGTGGTAGCTGTTGGATGTCCTTATACAATATTAAAAGTACACCAGATCCGACTCATATACCCCTGCCTCCCCTACAAAAAACATGGAATTGATTATTTTGGGCTTTGCGTGCCGTCTAGCTCCGTACATCATCATGCTATTAGTGCGATTGGAGCTCAGTCTCGTTATAAAAAAAAAATTAATTAAAAGTTCGTAATAAACATGTTCTACTGTTAAACGTATATCTCGAGACTTCTTTTGACTTATCATAGCTCATGGGATTCCTTTCTTGAAAACTATAAGGATTGGATTGAATTTGCTAGGATGTGAATATGAAAATGAACTGTTGCCTGCTTTATAACCCAAATTTCTGCAGGTCACGGGGCATGTCCACAAGAAGTACATCCATGCCATGTAATTTTTTTTTTATCGAATGTGGTACTCCACATAGTCTTCCATATGAAATGGTTGACCCTATAAGCACATTTTCTGAGGATCCTGACCGTGGACTGCCAAAATAATACTTGTCATAATCAAATGGTTTAAGAATTCGGATATTAAGGCGCAGCTGCTTGAGTCCTAGTGAAAGTCCAAGTATCTTACTAAGATGTCAAGTACGGAAGCTCGGGTTCTTAGTGGTGAGTCCTAAGGACAAATCAAAAGATGTGAACAATTTTTTCAGTGTACTTGCCAGCTAAAAAGACTGGGATTATGAGAAGCAGCTACAGAAACGCGATGCTCTGACTGTTGTGCTATAGAAAACAAAATGACAAAAGCGATCCTTCTAAATCAACTATGACAGCTCCGTTTCCTTGGATCCTGAACAGAACTGATTAACCTAGCTTTCATAAAAAATGTCAGTAAATGTCCTGAAAAATGGATCGGTGACATAATTTGTATGAGAATTTAGGTTATTTGGACCTGTTTTGGGCCCAATAAAACGTACCATCATGTTGAAAGAGCTGATAATTAAAATTTTATGAACATATCCTACCCTATCCAAGACTAAAGGAGAATAATTTCATCTACTAATAACGATCGGAATGCATGCATAGACATTTCTGAATATGCCCGAATGCATGGTGTACCATATATGGTACGTTGCAAAATTGGTGCAAACAATACCTTTAGTGACTTTTTTTGATCAAAATCTCAAAAGAATCCCAAGAACACATTTCAATTTACTCGCCAGTATTTTTCCTTTTCCAAATAACGGTAGATTTCACCAATTTTTTTAGCTCTAAAAAATAGCTTTTAAAATTCCACAGGAAATAACGTTCGTCCACTTTGACGACGCACAGACAATTCAAGGACAGCTTCTGGAAGCCAAAATTGAGTTTATGTGAAAGCCTATTTTGTCTACTTTGGGAAAAAGTAAAAAAAAAATCAAAAATTTAATAATCGCTAGACTTTTACAGGAAAATAGCCATGTACCATATATGGTACGCTATGCATTTAAGGGTTAAAAACAAACATTTATGTATATTTCTGCCTGCTCTCCAGATATTTTAACGGCAAGCCTACACCAGAACCAAAGGCAATGGAACTTTTTTTTTTAAAGGTGAGACCATAACATGTCGTTTGCAAATGTAATGGACACTTCCATTATACTCTATCATATCTGACTGACATGCAATATGTATTTCGCAACGAATTTTCCAGGCTTGTCAATCATCCCATCCTTTTTTGTTTTTACTAATCGATATCAATGGATTCTATTACTTGCCAGTACATCATATTGCATTATTACGATAAATTAAACGGGCATTGAGCCCAACATTCATATGATGTAATGTCAGTGATATATTCAGTGAAAACCGATAGTCCGGATGGATTGGGACAGGACCCAATCCAGATTATCGAATAGTCCGAATTTTCTAGTTGCACCAAGTTTTACCCCCGTCAGACAGTATTCACGCTAAAGTTGTTAAAAAATCGATCACTTCAACAATTATCAATAGTTTTCTATTCAAATGTTGCGTTTCATTAAATTTAATATGTATTATGTTTAGAGTGGACGAAAACGGATTGATTTCGCCGTACGTTTTCAGAAATCACCGAAAAGTGTTCACAGTGCACTATTTGTAATTTCATATGACAATAACCGACAATATTACTTTGCCTATAAAATAGATTTAAACTACGATCAGCGAATCAAAAACCGCGATAAAATTGTTTAGTCTCGACGGGCTTGCGAATAATTTTTAGCCATTTCATTCCCATGCTCTTTACACTTTTTCAAAATAACTTTTTATCTTTTATCAACGTTTTCATCGTTTCCACATGTTTTTCAAAAAAAAAAAAATTTCGAGAGCGAGTACACTATTTTTTTGTTCCCAAATTCTTATGTGACTTGCCATATTTCTTCAATTCGCAAAATTGATTAAGACTTATTTAAAAAGAATAGAAAATTGCACGAAGAAACGCCGCAACATAATTGAATTTATAGTGCAGTCAAAATATCCCATTTCAGGCCTCCAAATAGAAAAAAATAGAGTAAGGCTATTTTTTGTGGTTTTTGAATCAGCTAGCTCCCAGGATTTTAAAACTCATTTTGCTAAAAAAAATTATGATCGGAAAGGTCCCAAAAAGGACAAAAAAGGATACTCTTTAATCCTTGGCCGGAGGTCAGCATGTGGGGTATCAAATCAAAGGGAACGTCGAGTACATTACATATCCGGTGTTTGTTTCCTGTTTAAAGGACCCTCAACGGAATAAATCGAGATTAAATCGAAAATTATTGTGTTTTCCGTGTATCTTTCCAAAGCCATAACTACGAGAATAATCCAAGTTGTCACTACCTTTCTCACTTTTCCGAATCTATGATAGGTTAAGATTCTACCATTAAATTTGCTAAGAAAAAAATTATCGGAAAGCTCTAAAAAAGGACATTAAAGGACACTAATTACAAACCTTGATTGAAAGTGAGCATGCGGGGTGTCATGTCAAAGAGGACGCCCAGTGCATTGCATATCCGGTGTTTTTTCCTGTTTCAAGGACACTAAATGGAAAAATTCGGGCTAAAACGAAAAATTACGGATTCGGAAAGATACATATACGAGAAACATGAAAATTTTCCATTGGATCCCAATTTTCTCCTGTGAGGGTCCTTGAAACAAGTAATAAACGCCAGATATGGAATGTACTCGACGTCCTCTTTGATATGACACCCCGAATGCCCACGTTCGATCAAGGTTTGTAATTAGTGTACTTTTGGAGAGCTTTCAGATCATTTTTTTTCTTAGCAAATTTAATGGTAGAATCTTTAGCTATTACAGATTCGGAAAAGTGAGAAACGTAGTGACAATTTCAATTACTCTCGTAATTAGGACTTCGGAAAAATACACGGGAAACACAATAATTCTCCATTTAATCTCGATTTATTCCGTTGAGGGTCCTTGAAACATGGAACAAACACCGGATGTGTAATTTACTTGACGTCCCCTTTGATTTGATACCCCACATGCCGACCTCCGGTCAAGGATTAAAGAGTATCCTTTTTTGTCCTTTTTGGGACCTTTCCGATCAAATTTTTTTTTAGCAAAATGAGTTTTAGATTCCTGGGAGCCCACTGATTCAAAAACCACAAGAATTAACCTTACTCTATTTTTTTCTATTTGAAATGCTAATATGACTGCACTATTAGGTGATAATTTCTAAGAAAAGATCGAACATGAACCAAGAGATAAGAAAGAACTGCAGTCGTTCATATCATATCATTATCATTTTACATTTCCCCTACATTGGGTCTTGCGTGCTTAATACCCGAAAGCCATATTTACCGGTAATCGCAAAACTCTTTGCCCAAAATACAATTCTGTAATGTAAGAATTTGTTTTTTTTTTTCTATGGAATTGTCCGTTTATTAGAGTCTCGCTTGTTCAGAACGGGAATGAAAGCACTGTCCGTGTCCGGTTATGAGAGTGTACGGCTATCAGAAGTTATTTTCCTAGTAAAATATGTGAAAAAACGTTGGGTCAAATAAAAGTGCCGTTTATGTCCGGTTATTAGAAGTGTCCGTTTGGGGAAGTTCTACTGTATAAGAATGTGCTGGTGCAGTCATCGATAGTCGTTTGAAAAATATTTCGTCACTTCAAACTGACCGTCCATTCTCTTATCATGTAACACGAAACACCTTTTTTTCGGGTGTCAGTTAAAATATCGGAGTGAACCGAAATGTGCTGAATAGGGGAATTTAGGTTTGAGACCTGGGTGCTTACATGTTTTCATTTGAAAAAAAAACAAGGTTTCATAGAAAACACGCAAAATAGCGTATTTTAAATGTGTCAATTTGTATGGGAATTGAAATGTTTTGGGGCTGTTTTCATACGAAAACATGAAAATAGCCCCAAATTATATGATCACGATCATGATATGGTCAATGTGAACATATTATTAAGGCGTATGGGACTTGGAAAACTCTAATAAAAAATTTAAATTTTCTCAAATCAATGAGAAATTGCCTAAATCCGAATTCGAATTATCGAATTTCTGGATTTTCGGGGTCCGGATTAGCGGGGTCGGCCCGTGCCTCCTTGCACAGGATGGGCACCTTCACGGAATAAAAATCTTTTGGAAACACCTAAAATTAACGACTTTCCACATAAAGTTCGCATTGTATTAAATGGAAGCATCAATTTCCGCTTCAATTTCACAGTTTTGCAACCATTTTTAGATCAAGATACTATTTTTTAATTTAGGATCATTTTGTTTTAAATGCAGTGTCCTAGTATATAATTATTAGACTATCAAATAGATTTGCGGGAACATGCGAATAATTGTTGTGCGCCTTTAGCATTTTCAATGTAAATGGACATAATCTAAAACAAATAAAAAATGCTAAAAGTGCACAACAATAATGTTCATGTTCCCGAAAGTTTATTTCACATTCTTATACATATTACAATGAACAATTCAAATTCATTAATCTAAATCATCATTACACAAGAAATCCCAAATCCTCCCGTGAAACATGTTTTCCTACATAGCATTGAGCAATCGTTAGTTTTTTTTATTCATTTTGACTAGCTCATGGTAACCCCAAAAATTGTACTTTTAAACTATCTCCGTCATCATCATTCTCATTCTTATTACACTGATTCCATTCGAGCTGCTATAGGCCAGTTTACCTTGTCGGTATTGAATTCGATGCCACCGCTCCCAAAAGTTTCATAAATTTCGAATGATTTGTTGTTGTAATTTGGTCACCGGCGCAAGTGACCATTTGTTTCGTCTTTCTGTCGATGGTAAGTAGATTGTCAACAATACCTATAAAGGTTTGAATATAAAATAACAGGCCCGACAATCCAGCATTGGACTAAGGCCGCAGGATGTGTTAGTGACATCCTATTTCCAAGATCTTATGTGCTTTTTGTTGAGGTAATGAGATCGGCATCACGCTCAGCAGTGTTATTTATCCCCATAAATGGGTACTCGGGTAGTCCGTCACATGCTCGTGAGTTCGAAAAACACCATGATCCACGATGAGATTCGAACTCATAACCCTGTGCACCGAAGGTGCGCGCACTAACCGCTAGACCAGGTTTGAATAAGTTGAATATTGCATACACATAGGCAGTTTCGATTTTGATAGAACCAAAAAGAGCCTAAAAGCAGCCTAATTTGTTGATTAATACAAACACCGGAAATGTGCAGTGGCTCCCAAACAGTAATTGGTAGATTTGATAGATTTGCGAGAGACTCGCTAGTAGTGGGAAAAAACTATTATTATGAATGATGTTCACCTAATTGTCAAAGGTAAAATTTTGTTGTACATTTCTACTATGTTAAAAGATTTGAATATACAATGCGGCCAGCGAGTTTCACACGTCTGCTCTATGGGGTAGTTTTCATACAAATGCTAGCCCGAAATCACATCCACACAGCATTGAGTTTTAATAAACTTTTAAAATTTTTCGCCTAAGTGTATTTATTTATAGGGTGGGCAGTGCCCACCTTGCCCACTATGACGAGCCGCCACTGGCGACTGGTGGGACCTCTTGTCAATAATTCTATTCTACTTCAGTTGCGAATTGCATAGAAAGAAAACAAAACTAAATATATAAGACAACTGCATCAATTTAATCTACCGAGACTACTCAAAACAAAATTATGACCTTAGCTACCTACTACTCTGAACTCAAATGCCATTGTTTTCGAATTTCAGCAGAGCATATATAAGTTCGGACCATTTGTAAAGAAAGTTTACAAGTTGACAAGTCTTTCTGTATTAAATTTTAACACACCGCACCGTACCAAATGGTGCAAGTATGCGACTATTCTCTTACTCGTATCAAGACAAGAGTTTTATTCCCTGGCAAATTTTGGTCCTTGCTAAAAGTGTCACAAAGTTGCATGATGATGCTGTGCAAATAGTTTTCCAAATATGTAGAATTCAATTTCTTAACAGAAAGTTTTCTTCGAGTGGTATGCTATATGCAGCGGTATACACTGTTTCTGCCTGTTTATTGTGAGGAAAGGAAGGAGAAGGGAAATATATTCATCAATGTCTTAATTATATTTAAAAGGCATTATCATGTCTAGTACATGTCTAAATTTCAATTGTACGTTATTGAAATATGTACCTACGAGTATGTAACTAAATTCATTTAAGAAAACAAACATCATCTGCAGAGAAAAACTGTAGAGAATTTCAATATGCATTTTTCTTGAATAACTTAAATTGCGATGTTCCAAAATAGCATTTCTTCGTATTAAACTTCTTTTCAATTTCCGTTTCTACAAATTTTCAATCAACGTGGGTTTGAAGGTTTCCACCAGATGTATTATAAAATATTCATGACATACATAATTGTTGTAGTGCTCCTATGGAAAATCAGAAGGACTTTGCCCACGAGTATTCAACTGTGCACAGTAAAAAAAACGTGATACCAACATTTAAACATGCTACAACAGATGCTCCCTTACCATTCACTTTTACAACGAATTCCGATTGATCTATTCGTTATGTCCACATGCAGCTTGTCCAAGGACTCGTTCCAGCATTCTGTGCGCCATAGCGACAAAGTTAATCAGCCAAAATACGAAACAATTGAAATCATATTTTTGTACTCCCTATGCACTACGTAATATAGCAACTGAAATACGCATCACTGCACTCTGCTCCTTTTGTCATGAAATCAACACGTACCCATATTCCAATGAATTTCACTTGCGGGCATTCACTATATAAATGGAAATGCATCAACTTCCTCTTCGTAATGGAATGGGAAAATTACAACACACCGCATAAAACAAGCACAATCCTTTTGGTACACAATTTTGTCAATTCACTGGAATTCCCAAGCACGTGGCACTATACTACAGTAAACGATTGTGTTTCGCCGCCGAATCACGTAGAGGACTTGCTCTTTCGTCCGGATTCAAGGACCGAACTGGCTGAAAATTATCCGTAAACTGATGCTATCCCGTTTGATGTCCCGGCACTTATAGGGGATTTTCGGAATTTCAGCGCAAGCTTTGTGCAACATGCGAAGCTTTTGTGGATTCATCTCGCTATGCTCCTTTCAGATTGCTCAGAGTCCTGCGAATTATATTGTGTGGATGCCGCTTTGTAGAAGGTCGACAAAACAGCATCCTTGAAAAGGTACGCCGAATGTGAATTCCATTGACACCTAACCGGTACATGGTTATAATAAGGATAATGTTGTTTAGAATTTATTATTGTTGTTTGACGTGTTTTAAAATGCTGGCGAAAGTTGGTTGGGGAGATTGCAGCAGAGCTTGTAGCTATATGGGATAGTAGGCTATTCAGAGCAGGTTGTGGTCATTAAAAGTTTTGATGGAAAAATGAATGGAAGGTATCGCAAAAAGGAATGCTTGTGATGGCGGTTTGTTGGAAAACGGAAATGTCACTCTCTACGTGTAGATGGAATAAAGGTGTCTAGCATAAAATGTGAAAGTAATCAAAGTCACAGACCATGTGATGCCTTTTAAAAAGGTGGCGGGACGAAAGTAGCCAATTATAGCGCATATGGACGTATGCGGACACAACGCATTAAAAAGATTTAATTAACAGGATTTTTTCTGCCATTTATCTTCTACAAAATGATTAGAAAATTAAAGTGTAAGGAATATTTTTGGTACAGTATTTAAAGACACAAAACGGCAGTTTACTTAAAAAAATACGTAATGGCTGAAATTTGCTGGAGATGTTAGGGGACATGTCTTTTATCTAAAACTGATTTTTCGTATTCGTAGGAGTGGTAATAAATAACACTGCTGAGCGTGGTGCTGATCTCATTACCTCAACAAAAAGCAGATAAGATCTTGGAAATAGGATGTCACTAACACATCCTGCGGCCTTAGTCCAATGTTGGATTGTCGCGCCTGTTATTTATTTTATTTTATTCAAATGAAGTTTAATTAAAAGTGAGGTACTTAGGAATTGGTACAATCGAAGAAACTTTTATTTGAAGCTTCAGTGGGAATGACTTTTGAAGCAGTTCCAAGTTTCAAGACAATTATTAGTTACATTATTATCTGAACCTTTAACAAACGAATAATTTGCAATGACATAGATATATATTGTGTTTTGGTCGCCGGGTTCAAGTCTATTAATTTGTAATGTTTTTTTGTATTTTTGAAATATACCTAGTTACGCCAATAAAACTTTACAAAAAAAAGGCTTCGACTCGGAATAAATGAAATACTACCGTTCTTTCGCTTATCTGTATTACTGGCTATATAAATCCAGATTTGCAACCCTGGGGACCCTGTGCTAATTTTTTGGCGAGCGAAAAAGAGACATTTTTTTGCCCTTTTTTACATTTTCAACAATATTTTTTAAAATAATTGCCTTCGATAAAAACTGTGTTTGGCATTTGGAAAGTAGACAGAATTTTCAATCCAATGATATCCTAATCAATTTTATAATATTGACGGAATTACAGTTTTTTAAAAATAGAGTATTTTTTACCAAAAAATTGTGAATTTCAAGTAAATGTCGATTCGGCAAACAACATAAGCTTAGAATTCGCCTTTTTTTTGTGGAAAATACCCTATTCTTGAAAACCTGTATCTCCGTCAATATTTGACCTACGAAAGTTGTTAGGATACCATTGGATTGACAATTTTGTCAACTTTCAAAATGCCAAATACAATTTTTATCCAAGACAATTATTTTAAATAATAGAGAGTTTTAGTATATCGTATGGAATCAAACGACATAATTTGACATTCCATATAAAAATTCGCTTGCTTACCGTATACGAATCAAAATATCTCAATTTTGCATGTCCTAAGTAGGCGAAGGTGTAAAAAACGACAAATTATTTCGCCAATTTCGACTATTTCCAGAGCATCAAATATACGGAAATACACCCATGCCTACTTGGGACATGCAAAATTAAGATATTTTGTTTCGTATACGGTAAGCAAGCGAATTTTTATATGGAATGTCAAATTGTGTCGTTTTATTCCATACGATATACTAAAACTCTCTAATATTGTTGAAAATCTAAAAAAAGAGCAAAAAAATCGCTCTTTTTCGCTCGCCAAAAAACTAGCACACGGTCCCCAGGGTTGCAAATCTGGATTTATATAGCCAGTAATAATCTAAAACAGATAGGCGAACGAACGGTAATATTCCATTTATTCCGAGGTTAATGTCGATTTTCACTGGCCTATGTATTAATAATAAAACGATAAAATCGAAAAATTGACGAGAATGATCGCGCGTATGTGAGACATACAATTTTCTCGTCCTTCGGAGCACGAGGATCCTGCGGCACTCAAAAAGCGGCTGGATGATTCTTTTCAGCGTTATAGGAGATTAGAAGATGGGGCTCTAAAGCAGTTTGTATTATATGTGAGTGATGAGCACGCAAAAAGCATCTCACATACGCGCGACAATCGGAAGGTTAAATAAAACATGTAATGACTGAAATTCGGTGGAGTCGTTAAGGGATGTTTTATAAATTTATATCTGAAGTTGCGTATATATCAGGGAGGTAGTTATAGTAAAGGGTGGGATACGATATCCCCAGTCACAAAATCCCCAAACCAAAATCCCCAAATCAAAATCCCCGTAATCAAAATCCCCGAAATTAAAATCCCCGAAATCAAAATCCCCGAAATAAAAATCCCCGAAATCAAAATACCCAAAACCAAAATCCCCAAACGAAATTCCCCATTCCCCATTTGAGGTGTGATCTAAGAACGCGCGCGCGTTCTAAGATCACACCTCAAATGGGGAATGTCTTCAGGCTATTGTAGATGGTAAATGATAGATGTTAAATGGTAGGTGATAAATGGTAGATGGTAGGTGGTTAATGGTAGACGGATGGTAGCTTGTAAATGGTTGATGGCAGATGGTAAATGGTAGATTGTAAATTGCAAATGGTGGATGGTAAATAGCAAATAGTAGATGGTAAATGGTAGGTGATTTAGACTATTGTAATTGTAATAGTCCTACTATGCAATAAAAAGTGAAACTTCCCTAAGTTGACCATTCTGTAACATGACCACCTCTTTAAATTGGCCATCTTTTTTCCGCCCTTTTACATTCAACATTACGCTAAACGAGTTTCTAAGTTGACCACTCTTTCTATCTTGACCAAAAATTGTCCGCCCTTGGGTGGTCAACTTGTGGAGGTTTTACTGTATATGCTAATCAACGGCAAACTTTTTGAAGTGACACAGAACAAAATCAGATAATGTGCAGGCGAATCGGTTCCAACAATAAGCCAACCAAGTTTTCCGCGAATATTCGTTCGGATGAGGACATGTCTCGACGATGTTAAAGAAAACCTAATATGTTTAGAACGATATATGCAAACGTTTATTCAATATAATGTACTCGAACATTTTGTTTGTGCTAATCAAAAAAAAAAGTTAGTATCGATTTACGACCCTCCTAGTGCCATTTACCATCTACCATTTAACACCTTCCATCTACCATCAACCATCAACAATTTACAGTCTTTCATCAACCATTTACCATCTACCAGCCATCTACCATTTTTTACTACCATTAATCTACCATTTACCAGCATATTTCGGGTGCTTGGGGATTTTATGTTTGGGGATTTTGTATATGGGTATTATGATTATGGGGATTTTGTAAATGGGTGTTATGATTATGGGGATTTTGAATATGGGGATTTTAATTTTGGGGATTTTTCTACATTTGGGGATTTTGTGATTGGGGATTTCGTATGGTTCCCTATAGTAAATTGCCTACTTATAGGCTAAATTTCCGTTTTTGCTTAATATCATTCTTATTGTTGACCCTACAGTAAAATGGTGTATAGAGGTTTCATTTCTTATCAAATAACCTATCAAACGGTATTTAAATCAATCATACGTCAATTAGGCCAATAAGAACGGGTTTTGCATTTTTTTAATACCAGAAAAGAAGGAGATTTTATTTTTGTAAACTAACTGCATACCTAGACCCACAAAAGTATCTTTCAAATGTTGACCCAACTACCTCGCTATGTTAAGAACTTTATAATTAATCCCACCCCCAAATTTACTCGAGCACCCAAGCAACAATTTTATCCCTATAATACATCGTAAAATATTCTCTTCTAACGACAATAGGGGCACTTTACAGGGTATAAACACTGAATAAAAGTCCAATAATGGCATCTGGCGCCCTTTTTTGATCCAATAGAACCTTATTGTAGCACTGAATTACGCTTCGAGAAAGACATACATCATAACACATGATGTCATCATTTTCTCGCGATTGCAAAAAAAAAGAGAAAAAAAATAATTCCCGCAGCCAGCGTCGAACCAGCGACTGTCGTACGTCAGTCCGATGCCCTAACCACTCAGCTAACCTCACATATAGTTAACATTGCTCGTGAACACTACAAGTGCTCAACACTTCTTTATCGACCCTTCTCCTATGCACCTTCTTCTTTATATCTCAATCAGTTGAAGTTGAATAAATCCACACATTCATCAATAAAATGCAGACATTTTCTGCGCTGAGATTATCTTAATTGATTCATAAGTTAACAAGGAGCGGGGAAATGTTGGTTTCATGCAATATTTCAATGAATTCAATTCAAGAAACGTGGTATTCCAGAGCACTTCATAAGTGTCAATTCTTAAAAAATCATAAAGTCCATCCTTCTATAAAACTACGCTGAACAATTTATTGGATGACCATACGAATGTCACACTATAAAAATGACACCGACTGTGCTATAGAAGAATATATATGCATGTGTGTGAGTGAACTTAGAGAGACTATTGCATGTGTGTGCTGTATCATCCAATAAACACAAGAGTGGAGTATTTAAAGGAGTGTCTTTTTTAGGTTAAAGTTTAGAGACAGTTTTATCGAAGTTTTATACCACCATTTTTAAATTCATTCCATAATGATGATAGAAGCTTTCCGGAAAATACTTTAAGGATGTATTATCGGATCAAAATATTACTTTAAGCGATGTCACACGATAAATGAATTTCGTGGTGCTATATGATTGCTACAGTGTGAAGTGCTTCTGTAAAGCAAACGAGTTGTTGCTTGGGCAATAAAATGCATGTCATAATTTTCTGACCATTTTCGGCTCTTTGCCACTGGTTTGAAATTTTAATTGGAAATTATGATAGTTTACATATATAGTTACGATATTTTAATATGTATGCGTTTTGAGTTGCAACTAACTACAAAACGCTATGCACTATTCGTATAGTAAATACTGTTAATACTGTTAAGGTACCGGTGAATAGATTATTTGATTGGAAAAAAACTTCTACCATTTTACTGTAGGGTCAACAATAAGAATGATATTAAGCAAAAACGCAAGTTTAACCTATAAGTAGGCAATTTACTATAACATAACCCCCTCCCTTAAATACGAAAACTCTGTATAGATTTAGAACGTATCTCTTAACATCTCCACCAAATTTCAGTCATTACGTGTTTCACTTAAGCCAAATATTCTCATTATTAGTGCTATCTTGCCCTTTAACCGGTCATTATAACGGAACTGTTTGGCCTGCGATATTGGCTTAGGTACCGCTAAATAGACAATTCGATTAGAAACAAAGCTTTTATAGATCACTTTACTGTAGGAATACCAGTAAGAATGATATTAAGGAAAAACGCAAAATTCCCCTATAAGTAGGCAAATTACTATTACTTCCCCCACTCCCACAAATACGAAAACTCAGATTTAGACGTTGCATAACATCTCCACCAAATTTCAGCCATTACGTATTCTTTTTTAAGTAAAATATACCCGATTACTGTACGAGGAATTTTTATGAATTCAAAGGGTGGTTTCAGATTGTAAGACGAAACCGGACGTAAACTTGCACGACCAGAGTCATCGTATGATGATTTCACACTATCCGATCAAAACACGAACGGGCGAAGAATAATCACACAGCAAGTATGTATAAATGTTGCCATGCACGCTCCAAAGTTAGTGTACAATGAAGTGACGAGTCGACAAGATTAAAATGCAAGTAAAACACGTGCTAATTGTCGTCGCAGAACGCCTGAAGTACCGCTAGATGCAATCGTCTTATCGGTCGTACAATTCTTACGAATCGATCGTACCATTCTTACAAAAGAAAAACAATCGTGTCACGATTTTTTTTCTTTCGTAAGATGCGTTCTTAGAATGTGAAATGATTTGCTTGTCTGCTGGCCACTACAAAAGCTCTCGGCGTCCGTTTATTAGCCGTCCTGTTTCGTCTTGCAATGTGAAACCACTCAAAGTTTAAGAATTTATTTTATTAGGATAGTAGAAGCTCGTGTATTAAGGGTGAACCGGATTGCGTGGTCAATACTGAAAGGATTGATAGGACGATTTGTTTGTGATAAAACCCTATCAATAGACTCGGTAGAAAAATACCGTTATCATGCAATCATGCGGGGTTTAAAAGAATATTTTTAATTTTAAAAAATGTATCGCGCCCTCCTGCTCCTTAAAAACTACCCTTAAGTGAATTTGGGCTTTATATAAGCAAATTCGAGTTTTAAGAATCGTCCGAATTCTAAATGTGTCCAGTTAGTTGTCACATGTGCTGTTCAAGATATTTCCACACGCAAAAAATTTGTCGCGACCCTCCATGTATAGGTGGAAGCATCAAGAGAAGACATCTCTACAGACCGATGCTCCGACCAGAAAATTATTTCATCGCATTTAGCGCTGTGATAACGATTGAAGAACGGTCAGGACGCACGAAGTGGAAAGCTCAAAGGTCACTGTAAATCATGTACGAAGGGTAAATTGAAAATCATTCATGAACTTAATTTGAAGGTAAGCTAAAAAAGGTTTGTAGGGGCAGCAAAATGCCTACGTGGGCAAATATTTAAATCGGTCACTGGAAATTTGGCACACTTATAAACCAACTTGGCGGTCCATGTTTTAAGGTCCAAAGATGCAATTTCAAGTGTAAGGTTTGACTACTGTACGATCAATATTTAACGAAATAATTGCAATTTTATGTTTTATGTCACTTTTGATAACCCTGATTTTCTTCTGGCACGATCGCTCAGAAACCCACACACACATTTGGAAACCAACTTGGCGCCCATAGTGCCACTAAATTGCAAGGTGCTGTCTATGGAAGTTCAGAGTTAGAGCCATTTCAACCTCACTCTTGTGTTTTTTTTTTTGTATTTTCAAAATATCCCATAACTCGGGAGCCCAGTAATCGATAATTTTGAAATTTAGCTCACCTATAAAGCACTGGAGTGGCCATAGGGCCAAAGGGATGCCAGTCAGTCACGGATATCAAAAGTCTAGCCGGAAATCACGAATTTTCAATTATTTTTTTCTTACTGCTGTAGATATAATGTAGAAAGATTCCCCAAAGATCCAAAACAATACTATCCTATTGATAAATTCCTTTAATAAATGTTCAGTGAAAATCAATTGATACGATTAAGAAAAAAATTTCCATTTCAATGCCCCAAAGAAAAATGCCTTCATGCATGCTGCATGGCGTGCAGCATAGTGATAGAGTGAAGGTCGTTTCATTTTCTATTGTATACCGCAAAGATCACCGACATAAGAAAGTAAAAGACCACTCGTGTGAAGCACATTAGACGAGTACTATCATCTCGGTGCATAAATAGCTTTCAACACGAAGTCGTCGTCGCGGCAATGTTGTTAGAAAAGTTATAGCAGCCCACGGTGACTTCCTAATGATGACGTTCAAGTTGCAGTGAAGCACATTACAAACATTCGATTGTGAATAAAGTGTAAACAATAACCGGTACTTTAGCGGCACTATGAGATGCGGGCGCCACAAGATCTTCTTGTGAGATGGTTGATCCCGATCTCCAGTCTTTGGTGTTACTGTCATATCGCGTCTTCCGCATCTTCCATCCACAACCACCTTCGTTTTCCTAAGCTTGTGCGAATGCATGACTATAAATTCACCACAAATAAACCACAACACTCGTAATGACGATTTTTAGCAACCTAGCGGCTAGCGTACGGCAACGATGGTTAAGTACCGTATCAATCAAAAATTCCTCAAAGAAGTAGTATAAACTACAATCTCAAGATATACAACTCGGATTACCAGCTGATTCAATTCATTGGTACCATGGTGGAGAGCTGCATAGTGTGGTGAATACCTCTGCAGAGATCGGTCTGCACATGATGTTAATGCTAAAACTGCGTCCGCCACTTATGCTTGCCTTCAAGAAAGAGGTGCATACTATGTCCAACACTAGCTTATTCAACTGCAAGTATCTTTGCTGTGTATCTTAAGTATTTCTTTTTGAATTTTCGATTTTTCATTCACCACGCTTAGGTAACAACAGCAACAGCAGGTGAGGTGCACAGCCGCAACCATTTCCATTTCCCGTTTTATTATTTCGATAGATAGTTTGTGTCTTGTCGTCTCTCGGCCAGCCGCGAATCAACTACTGGCTTTTTCATTTCATTTAACCGAGTTAGTATTGTTTCATATCGAAAGATACGCTGACTATAGTGGCGAATCTTATGTGACGAAGAAGATCTTAATCTTTCAAGTCGAAGGTGTATCGTTCGGAACGGTTTCTTTGCTTCTGTATGCAATGTACGAAAGTGATCGTTAAAAAATCGGTGACAGTGCAGTTGCAAGCATAACTCGAAAAATTCAAAAGACAAAATTAATAGAGCAACAACGAAAAAGTAAAATTTAATTTTCATCGGGTTTCTGTGTGTTTCAAAGTGCATTTGCAGTTTGCTTGACAAAGTGCATCGGAAGTGACCGATTGGAATTTACCATCGGCTGGAATGTTTTGGAGCCAAACTTTCAGATTCAGACTGGACTAGTTCGGTTCATTAAAACGCCCCTGCATCAATCTGTCCTTTCACAGCATGTACATAGAGTGTCATTACAGTGTTCACTAGACCAAAGATGCCAGAAGCAGTGAAACAAAATTCAAAGAAAGTTTGACCGTGATCTTCAAACAACCTGTTTGATTTATTTGTTTTTTTTTTCTCTCTTATTTGTATCTAGTCAAAATCACCTGACACCGAATTTGGACGTGTACGAAAGTTGATTTTATTTAAATTTCTATTAACATAATACTCTATCAATTTCGTATTACGGTTTCAACTCGTCAAACTTTCCGATATTTTGATAAATCTTTAATATTTTTGCAATACCAAGTGCGCGGAATTTTAACTAATATAATTTATTGTTTACAATTGAATTATTATTCAATTCGATTTTAGCTGGACTCAATAGTAATACCCAACAGTACCGCCTAAAATCGTAGTCTGCACCACCAAAAATGGACGAGTTCATGTGTTCCAATTTACCATCCGTTCAATAAAAGTGTACTAGTACCGCGAGTATAGCTCGCGCATTTTATGTAAGCATTGCGTTAGTATACGCGCCACATGCACTGCAAGAAGTATTGATTGGTATGGTAAAATTAAATGTTGCGGTATTTAACGAACGCCTGAAGATTCAATCACACTGCAGCCTGTCCATAATTCAGTTTGACGCAACGGACAATTCGAAGATTGCAAGAGATACATAACTTACCAGCAACCAAAACAGAGCGCTGCAAGGTATTGTGATTGTTTCAGCAACATTTCGTATCGTGGACACAAACCATTGTATTTGTAAATGCACGCGATTGAGATCGTTTGTATACATGTAGCTGGGTGCTCTGGGTGTCAAGCGGCTTATGATATGATGTTATGCAAATGCTGTTGTGGGCTGCGCTAGGTGGAGAAAGTGTTGTTGGGTTTTTGTTGAATTTTTAAGATTTTGTGCTGATTTTTTTGCAAGTGTTAATTTTTTTGTTATCTAGTGAATTCATAAATGATTACGATTTTCAAAAAATAGAGCATCAGCCTTAGTTCGGATATGTTGAACTCGTTTCAAGTGTTTCAAGTGCATTTCCAGTGATTGAATTGTATGGTGAAACATAAATTTATTGCATTTGCTGCTACGACGACGTATTCACATAGAATAATAATTGAAGAATAAATTTATTGTTTTGAGGATTTGATACGATAAAACAAACAGGTGAGATAACTATTTTTTTCTAATTTATTTTATTTGCGTTAAAAAAAATGTTTTATTGCAACAAATACATACTCATAAAATAGTGCCCCAAAAAGTCCATATTGAGCTGAGAATGGATTAGTACAGCGCATATGGCAACGGTTAGGAACACATAGTTTTCTCAAATGCTACAAACACTAAGAACGTTAAAATTAAACTGAAATGCATATTTCTATTCTTGCGTATCCTGGTAAGGGAGTGGGGGAGAGTATTAGAGCCTAGTAAGGAAAACAGCCAAATAAATCCAACCGCTGATACTAATTATACCCTTCGCTCATAGAGTGAAAGGGTATATGTATTAACTTTGTCATGAAGTTTGTAACGCATTGAAGGAAGCAGCTCCGACCATATAAAAAGTATACATATATGATCAGCATGACTTGGGGAGTCGATTGGGCGATATCCGTCTGTCTGTCTGTCCGTCTATCCATCTGTTGCGACGCGTTTTATTCGGCCAATTTAAAAGCTATGATGCTGAAATTTTGCACAAATGCTTCTTTTTGCTGCAGGCAGTTTGTATGTTTGAATCGGTAAAATCGGACAATGGGGTCATGGGGCTGCCATACAAACCGAACTACCCAAATTAGGTTCTTCTAAGAAAAACTTTTTTATTTGTGCAGCAATTTCAACAAAATTTCACAGAAACGTTTGCCTCTTGATGACACAAAACATATCTAAGAATTGATCAAATTGGATAATGGGGTCATGGGGCGTCCATACAAACCTAACCCCCCAAATTAGGTTCTTCTAAGAAAAACTTTTTTATTTGTGCACCAATTTCAACTAAGTTTCCCACAAATGTGTTTCTCTTGATGACACAAAACATCTAAGAATGGATCAAATTGGATAATGGGGTCATGGGACTGCCATACAAACCTTATCCCCCAAATTAGGTTCTTCTAAGAAAAACTTTTTTATTTGTGCACCAATTTCAACAAAATTACAGACAAACGTGTTTCTCTTGATGACACAAAAGATATCAAAGAATTTATCAAATCTGACCATGGGGTCATGGGGTGGCCATACAAACCCAATCCCCATTTTGGTTCTTCTAAGAAAATTTTTTTGCACTAATTTCACAAAACTTTGAATTAATGTTCCTTTACCAAAGCAACAAAAAAGTTAAAAACGAATGGAATCGTATACTGTGGGGTCATGCTCCTGCAACCCCAATAAAATGTTCCGAGTAAATATTTTTATTTGCCCATACTTATTTCAACCAAGCCCAAAACTTTTGTCAATACGGAAGAAAAATAATGAAGAGGGGGATTAAATACAAGTCATAGGTACGCCCGAAAAAACTTTTAGCCCAAGGAGAGTGAAGGGTATCCAAATTTCGGCCGCGCCCGAAATTAGCCTCGGCCCCCGGGGGTTTTTATTTAAAATCAGTTCTAAATGACATACCATTTAGATAGCTATTATAAATAAAACGACAATTTTATGTGTTAATAGATGATTTTTTTACTTTTTAGAAAAAAGTAAAAATCGCTCCAACTACCCCACTGGTGGGAAAATTTGAGACGTTTTTTTTTGCATCGTAATTATAGTAAGTTTATTCTAGCTTCATTATTTCTAACAGTTTTAATGCCTTAAGTGCATTCGATTCAAACTGCCCCTAAAGATCTGCAGTTTGGCATAATTGATTCAAATTATATCGAAATCAATCCAGAATTAACACTAGTTTTCTGTACTTAAGGCATTAAAACTGTTAGAAATAACGAAGCCAGGAAAAAATGATGTAAGAAAGAAATAATCTTTATAGACTATGCGCCATTTTTTAACCTTCCGGCGGGCGCAATACTAATCGTAACACGTTCGGGCGCAATGCATTTGACAGATTAAGTGCAGAAAATAAGATGAAACTAAGTTTCTGTATATTTTAGAATCTTATTTATTATTGCATTGTCTTTTTGAAACAGTTCTACGAAATTTTAGAAACAAATACAGGCTCACAAAGTTTGATACCGTTCACATTTAAAATTTTCTAAGAATATTCCGCTTTCAATCGCTTCAATTTATAAAAAACCTCCAACAACTCGACCGGTTAAAGAATGTGAGCTTATTTGACTAAAAACACACAATTGAACGATTTGGTGAGCCTAAAAGTCACCACAACGTTATTACGCAATGTGAAGAGTATAACAAGTGGAAATTTTCATAGAAAATGAGTAAATAACACAATCGGACGCAATACATCTGAGAGATTATTTCATCCCCTCCCGCTGCTCAGACATATGGTAGATAGAAACTGAAAACTGTTTTGGGTTGTTGATCAATAAAGATTAAGCTCAGGGGCGGCGCATAAGGGCCCGCAGGGCCCGCGTGGCGGGGGGGCACGAGATTTAGGGGCCCAAAAGCCACATGACAGATTTCTTGTACCGTAAAAACAGTACGACTGCGAAAAACAGCACTCCAACGTAGATATTTTTTGTAAACAAGAAGAGAAATACACTTTTCGAAGTCAAAACAAATGCTAAATTTATTGTTCCTCTTTTTCCAGGTCCCTTAGATCAATAAATTTAATATTCTCCTAAAATCTTTGAAAGTTTTTTTTTAATCCTCCTCACCTCCCAGCATCACCTTTCCACTTTTATATTGTACACCATCCTTAAATCCAGTCCTGAGTAATTTATCTTCCGTCTTAAATTATATTTGTATGAACATTATATTGTTCTAGAGAAAAAAAATGTTTCAGCTTTGCCAGAAAAAAAAACACTCTAGTTCGTTGCTATCCGTTCTGCTCATTTAAATTATATTAATTTTGGTGCTAGTATGTTCCATTATCGTCGGATTAGGGTTCTTTAGTACCTCCTAGACAACTTAAAGTTGGTATAAGGGTAGGTACTAAAGTTCATGAGACAATTTCACCAAAAACAAAAATCGCTCCTGGCATGGCTGCGCTATTTGCTGTAACTGTAGCCGCGGTTTGTAATCCAACCCACCCTTTTCCTTGCCATATGGTAAAAAAAAACTCTATAGGTCCCTCTGCAAATAAACTATCTTAAAACATTTTTAGTGATAGTACCTTTTCTAAACTTTCGGGACTAAAATCCACTCCACTTTGGATTCTTCGTTCTGTCAAATTCATAAATATTCTTCGATTTTGTAGAATATTGCTAGTAGGTTTTTCTAAATGTTCCGCCCTCTACAAGTTTAAGCTATATTCATAGCTATTGAGTACATTCACTCACAAATTAGTGGTCCCGAGTTGTAGAGCGACGTTTGCTTTTATTATCCTTCATCAGAAGGAACACGCAAGTGAGCGACTAAAATGGTGGGAAATCATCAATCATAAAAAAATATGAAGGTATCCTATTTTTATTGTTACAATACAATTCATCATAATTTTTCAAATTTATTTTCCCGCCATTTACTTTGCTTCATGGCTACATACATAGTTGCGAATCGTATAAAAGTTGCGCTAAGTTGAGGTCGTTGCGCTCCCTACTGCAAACACTGAGTCACGGTGTTCTGCTTATATTCTCTCCCATCACAAAGCGAAAATTTGGCAAATATGGCTGGGTGAAAAACAATCAAACTAGGATAACACGTCTAAAATCGGAATAATATTTGAGCACCAAAGTTTTAATTAAAACCTCTGAATACGAGGCGTTTCCCTAGGCATGAGCCCACTTTTAAATTGTGGCTGCAGGATCACTATAGGGTGTCCCGCAACCGGTGGTACATAGGATAATGGGAGATAGTACAGCTCATTTGAGGACAATAAATGTTCTACACGACCCCTCTATCTTTAACCGTTAGAAAGTTATAGCATTTTTTGATAAAAGTGTCAGAAACCCCGACTTGCCGAGCAAAATCACTATTTGCCACGCTCCCAAATATTGGATCCGAAATTTGACTTCACTTTCTGAAACTGCACAAAATTCTACATAAAATAACGGTTTTGCCAATTAAATTATTTAAAAACCTACCCAGATACAACCACTCAAACTTTAAAGAAATTTGGAAATTGATATTTTCTTGTAAATTCAAATTGCAAAATCGTAACGGTACTTTGAACTGACAAATGTGCAAAGTTTACAAAAGTTGCATCATTATGTCAGCTTTCGAACGACATATAAAAAATAGGGTCTTAAGGACTGAAAAATTGAAAATATTACGTGTAAAAGAAAAAAAAACGCGAAACTAAAGCACTAAAATAGTGAAATTAAGGTGTCAACGAACTTTGCCTTGAAGATGTTTCATTCTGGAAAAATGTGAAAATGTACTTGTTGAGAAAACGGTAATATTAACGGTTAATCCTTGTTATTTTAAAGTCATTTGCTTCAGTTCGTTATTCCACCAGTTTAATTCAACTGATTAGCATTGATTATCACACAATTGATCTGTTGCTAGAACGTTAATATTAAAACAGGTATTATTATTATTTAGTACTATTTATTAAAATCGTTATTAGTGTGATGTTTTATTAGATGGCGACAAAATATTCGGATATCGAGTACGCTGATATGGTGTTGGTGTATGGTATAGCTGGATGTAACGGACGCGAAGCAGTTCGCGAGTATGGTCGTCGCTTCCCCCAAAGACAGGTTCCGGACAGCCGAACGTTTGTTAGGGCGTTTAACACACTGCGACAAACTGGTAGAACACCGAACCATTACACGTTAGAGCGAAGTCAACGTACTACGGCACGGCTGCAAGAAGAAATTCTTCGTCACTTCAGGACGAACTCGGATTCAAGCACGAGAAGGGCGGCTATTCAAATGGGTGTGCCTCGTATGACAATTCACCGAACACTACAAGAGGATAGTCAATATCCATATCATTTAACGGAAGTGCAAGATCTACTGCCTTCCGACTTTGAAAGAAGAAGGACTTTCTGTAGTTGGTTCATACAAAGATTGGCAGCGGATCGGCACTTCCAAAGAAAAATAATATGGACAGATGAGGCTACTTTTACTCGGAGTGGTGTATTCAATACCCGCAACACCCATTTCTGGTCTCATCAGAACCCCCGCGAAACTCGTACTTCGAGATACCAGCACGAGTTTAGTGCAAATATCTGGATCGGTGTTCTTGGAGATGAACTACTACCTGAAATTATTCTTCCTCAAAGACTCAATTCATCCGCGTTCCACCAGATTCTCGAAACAGAAGTCGTGCCGAAGGTCGTAGATGAAATTCCATTAGCTAGATTATCAGAAATATGGTGGCAAATGGACGGATGTCCGGCTCACAGCGGAAGAATTGTTACGGAATTTTTGAATAGTGAGTTCCATGAAAAATGGATTGGACGATACGGGCCTGTCGCTTGGCCTCCTAGAAGTCCCGACTTAACGCCGCTTGATTTCCATGTATGGGGTAGACTCAAAAATGAAGTTTACGATGAGCCAATAGTGTCCCGGGAACATCTTTTGCAAAAAATTAAAATGGCTTGCAATAATTTGCGTGAAAAAAGGGAAGAGATGCTTAAGGCGGTCTCTTCTGTTGTCGTTCGAAAGCTGACATAATGATGCAACTTTTGTAAACTTTGCACATTTGTCAGTTCAAAGTACCGTTACGATTTTGCAATTTGAATTTACAAGAAAATATCAATTTCCAAATTTCTTTAAAGTTTGAGTGGTTGTATCTGGGTAGGTTTTTAAATAATTTAATTGGCAAAACCGTTATTTTATGTAGAATTTTGTGCAGTTTCAGAAAGTGAAGTCAAATTTCGGATCCAATATTTGGGAGCGTGGCAAATAGTGATTTTGCTCGGCAAGTCGGGGTTTCTGACACTTTTATCAAAAAATGCTATAACTTTCTAACGGTTAAAGATAGAGGGGTCGTGTAGAACATTTATTGTCCTCAAATGAGCTGTACTATCTCCCATTATCCTATGTACCACCGGTTGCGGGACACCCTGTAGAATGCTTATCTGTGTAATACAATAGTAATAACGCAGTGCCAGTGCGAAACAAAAGAAGAAAAAAAAAAGGTCTCTGCTATCTTCCGCATCTAATGCTTAGATTCATATCTTTTTCACATATTCCTTTGATCTATTCACTGGATGGAATCATCGAATTTCACCTTCAATGGCGTATACTTAATTCAACATGAACTTTGTTTGGTAGTTCAGTCGAAAGAAAAACATTTTAATAAGAAGTGAATTTCACTCAAACTCTGCTGCTTTCGCATAATAATATATAATACAAACTTTCGGAAGAATAGCAGAGAATTGAATTTTTCGCATGAAATCCATCAAGCGATTTTCACATCACATACACCCCCATTAAGCCATCCATGTGAATGCGACTGCCGTAACTAGTGACGGAGGGCGTCGATTTGACTACTGCCCAGGGGCGCCATAGATGGTAAATCCAGCCCTGCTAAAAAGTGTGGATCGACCTTCAAGAGTGTTTTCGATTGATTTCACTTTGATTTTTTCTCAGTGTAGGGGGGCCCACTCCAGAAGTTGGCGGGAGGGCCCCGAGTGAAGTTGTTCCGCCACTGATTAAGCTACTGTGAGTTTCAGATCTCTTCCTTTTCATATCGCTGATTGGCGCAACAAAAACTGATCACTTAATCTGTCAGATGCATTGCGCCCGCCCGAAGGTTAAAAGAATCGTACAAGCACCTCACCTTGGCAGAAGTAGGAGAAATAGATTGTTTTTGGGTCAAATCACAAATTTTTGACTTTGTAGTTCTGTAAAAACCAAACCTCTTATCCGATTTTAGTGCGGTTAGTTTTATTTTTTTAGGTAAATTTGTTGGCTGTAATAAGCATCTTAGTTTGCTATTTTAGCTTTGCAGATATTGAGGCTTTAGTCGTACAAAAAAAATGTTTTTTTGAAAAATCTTCAAATGCCTGTGGCAGCTAAAGGGTTAAGAATTGAGAGTATGTCCAATACAACTTTGGAAATCACATGAGGAATAACAATTCGGACACCCTATACATATATTATCACCCTAGTAATTCGTGATGTGTTCGGTCCTTGCGAAACCGTTTATAAGCATTTGGTCGAAGGATTTCAGTCGACAGGGATAGTACATAAAATATACAGCCATGGCACTACCAGACCCATGGAGGTACGGAAATTTCGCAAATAAAAAACAGGAATTTCGCATAAACTAATTTTGAAAATTAGAAATTTCGCTAAAATTCGCATAAAAACATAATTTTGTACATTTTGTTGCTATTAAAATTTATTAAATTAGAAATTCTAAAGAATCAAAATGAAACGACTTGTAAAGTCATGATCACATTTCATTCAGAAATTTTTAATAGTAATAAGCGATAAAAACGACTAGGAAGTAGCCACCTTATACTGAATGATACTACGAGTTCAGTTGTCAAGAAATATTTTTGACAATACATACGACAAAGTCTACTACGTCCCTAAAGAAGTTACGGTAAAAAGAGAAACAAACTTCTGAAGCAGAACCCGCTAGTATTGTTTCGCTTGTTTATGTACAGTTCATTTCAATTTTGAGGCTTCAAGAAACCCGATGCAGAAAACAAAGTTCATTCATCCAACATCCGACTAAACACCTTGCTCGGTGTTTGGCAAGCCATTGTGCTCGTCTGCGAACTCTTGCATTTTTGGAGATTTTTCTATTCTTATTAATGGAAATCTTTTGACAAAAAGTCAATCTGAGTTGAAAAATTATCATCCACAATTGATTCTTTTTTTGAAGAAAAATTAGCATTTCGTGGAAAAAGTACAAATTTGAATATTTTGCATCAATTCGCAAAAATGAGCAAATTTCGCCGAAATTCGCATCTATTTCGTAAAAACGAAATTTCCGTAGATACCTCTACGCCATGGTACATACAGTTTTGCAGTGCAGGTGCAGCTAGATACTACACATATGTAGAGAGGGAGACAGGAATGATATAAGGACGAGGTGTGATTGTTTGTTCATTGAACCAGCTAGTGTCGCACCTGGAAGATCAAATAACTGATGCAGTCTTTGAGTTTGCATAGAATCAATAAACCTCTACACTTGAAATACACTCGTCAAAGAAAATATGATCTAGCGGCAAGCGCGCTCACTTTCAAAGCGCGTGCAAGGCTAGCAGGTTCGAGACCCACTGAACGCAAATATGTATATAAATTTCAGGTAATTTTGCCTTTTATTTTTGTCAAGGGACTCGGTAGCGTCTCGTCCGCCAAACAAACAAAGAAAAACAAGAACCCAACGAATGTAAGATTACCGTGCAGATATGTAAATGTTGGTAAATATGTACATACAATGATGTCAAGTACATACCTATATTAAGCCAACAGGGTGTGCAAAAATAGGAAAATTCATCAGTAAAATGTAGATATTAAAGGAAAATAAACAAAGAAAAATTAAAACGATATCTAGGAACGCGGGAGCGTCTCGCCCGCCAAAGAAAGATGAACAAATTTGAACAAATGCAAAGTGAGAAGCGACCAAGACTATGTTTACACGACGGAGCAAGTACGGGTTTTCGGACCTCTGTAGCTCGGACTCTGGTTGGCCCTGAGTGTTCAAATTTGGTAGGCGTTGTCACTCGCGCCGTTTTACAAAGTGTAGCAAATTTCATGAAGAAACGATAAAAAATACCGGAGTTATAAGAGTTTGAAAATCACATTTTTTCGAAAATCTTGTTTTCGTTGTTCTTGTTGTTCATTGACAGGGCTACAGCCTTGGAGAGAGCATCTCGGGATCCGCTCTCTTTTCCCATAGATAGAGTATGTCGCGAGGGTGTGCATAGGCTATCATTTGCTCCGATCCGTGCAGTAGAAAAAAATATACAGCAAAAAATGTGAAACTGGATAGAGTTTCTAGCTTGTCTTTTTATATGTTTCAAAGGAAATATTTAGAATAGAATCGTATAGGATTGTGATTTGGTAGAATCGTTTAGAACAATCTCTTGTATATGAGCTCCAATGTTTTCAAGGGTAGAGCGTCTGTAAGAGTAGGGGCAAGAGGTAAAAGTTCATGTTTTGGTTCGTTTTATATACGAGCACGTATACATTCGATATTAATATAATATTGCATGACCATATTGTGCGGTGCATACGTTGTGTTCCTTCTTGTAATTACCACTCGGTTTGATCCTGCTGTGGTGGTGGAACCTGGATGTAAGGACATTCTGCGTTTGCAGTAACGGGGATCGTGTCTTAACCCTTTGGTAGTGCCAATTTGAAACTTAGGAAGTTTGGATGTAATTTATATAACAATAGGGTAACAGGGTTAAAGTTATTGTTAGGTCGCAGTTAGTGTTATTATTATGGTTAAATTTAAGGACTAGGCCTGCGTTAAGGTTGAGTTTAAGGTTTAGACCAAGGTTAAGGTAAGGTTAAAGTTTGGGTTATCATTAAGTTTAATGTGATGTATAAAGATATAAGGGCTATCAAGGTTACTAAGGGCTTCCAAGGTCACCAAAGTTATCAATTGTACTATGGTCACTAGGGTTACCAAGGCGACTAAGGTTATCAAGGGATCTAAGGTTACTAAAAAAACAAATTATGACGAGCTTCGACGATTTTCGAATAGGTTAATTAGACGTAAGAAACGTTGATGCAAATAAACCAAAGACTAGCTAGTAGGAACAGTAGACAAGCGTACAGGCTAGGATAAGGATGGCAATATAATTAGCGACACCGATAGCGTTGATAAACGCTGGGCCTCACATTTTGAAGAGCTCCTTAATGTTCAACCGAACAACCCCACACTAGAAGCGCGGGAGCTAACGGCAGAAACAGGCCCTCCCGTTCAACCCCCAACAGTAGAAGAAGTTGATCTCGTCGTGCAATCACTAAAACATAATAAAGCCCCGGGCGCTGACGAGCTTCCAGCTGAACTGCTGAAGCATAGTGGGGAGAGCCTTGTGAAGGCTATACACACACTTATCGTTAAAATATGGAATGACGACGTCATCCCGGAAGATTGGCGACGATCGCATGCCCAAAAAGGTGATGTACGCGCAACGAGTGGACGGAGCCAGATTGCGTGGACGACCGAGAGCCCGATGGGAGCATTCTGTTTGTAAGGACGCCCACCAGATGCTAGGCTTTCGAAACTGGAGGACAAGGTCGCGTGACCGCGACAATTGGAGCTCTTCAATCCAGGCGGCCAAGGCCCGACGTCGGGCTATCGTGCCATAAAGAAGAAGAAGAAATTTGTTGGCTGTAATAATCATTTGGTTTCACTATTCTAGCTGGTCTAGCTTTGGAGATATTGAGCTTTAAGTCGTGCAAGAAAATATTCAAATGCCTGTGGCAGGGTTAAGAATAGGGGGTATGTTCCTCACAACTTTTTTGCTGGAAATCAACTGAGGAATCATAATCCGGTGCGTTTATGTGGCAGTTTCCGGACACCCTGTATACAAATAAAAATTGAAATTTCTACATCCAGTAATGGTGAGGCATACAAAATTTACCCATACAAATTATTTATTAAAATTTAATCTTTCGAATATGTAGCATATTTAAAAATGAATTTTATTTCAAATTTGTTCAAATTCATTCCACACCAAATGAAAATTCCCCTTTAAACGTATGCATTCGAAAGTATGCACTCACTATGCACGTTGCACGTCACGCCGCATTAACGCCGCCATCGAGTATGCCGAATCTGTATTAACATCGAAAACAATTAAATTTTCATAAAAGGCACTCATGCGTTAATTACGAGCCTTATAAGTGCATTATAATCACAAAATAAAACAAGATACTCACACACAAAAAAAAGTCAAGTTTGAGGTCAAAGAGCATCAAACGAAAACTTTTATCTTTCACGGATCACGGTCACAATTTCCCGGCATCGCATCGTAGTGGTCGATGAGGTGGTGTCCATCAGTGTGACTTTTTAATTATGTTTTACTTCGACATTATTATCGTTAGGCAACAAACTTCTTTTGTTTATGCGGTTTTCCGTTATGCTCATAGTATTTTTTTATCAAAGCAATATCTTGTGTCTTTTATGTAGCGCAACGTATTTAATTTCATTTGTCATTTTCAGTAGATATCAAAATATGATTTTCAAACATTAGACGATGATGAATCATTTGTGCGTACTGGGGAAAAACAATAATGGTGGTGCTAGTAAAGTGAAATTTGTACGAATTAAAATTTCATAAGATTTATTCATAATTGAGTTTAATAGATGCAACTTAAACCGATTCAAAACTCTCCACTTCAAACAAAGCATAAAAAAATCAATGTATTTTTAGTAAAATTTGTGCGAATTTTAATTTCAATTTGAAACACATACATAATGTATTAACTATACAATTACTATAAAAATTCAACATGGAATTTTATAAACAAAAAAGTCCTTACCAATATGTATAGCAATAAATTGTCCAGTGGCTCATTAAAAGTCTGCTGGCTCTCACTTGGGAGTTGACCTTCTCTTGAATTATAAACTGTACCAAACAAACTGGCTGCAGTTTCAATTTCGTCCGCAATCCCTAGATAAAACAATACACAATATTATGTGTACGTAAAAGCAAGATTGTATGAATAGTATGCAGACTAGATCCCCCAGGAAAATTTTATCGTAATAGTACCTTTGGCGAAACACATACGTGTTTAGTACATTTTAAATTAAAATGACAAATTCTCTTTGAACAACGGATTTAGACCGAAAATACAACAAAGAAATTGTCCATTAGCACTTTTTTATATGTTCAGGCTAAAATGAAAAGGCATTATTAAAACAGAAACAATGCGAGACTGAGAAATCCTTTGCAAGGAGATGCTATTAATCATTCGAGATCAAGTAGCAATTTAATACAAATTTCATTGTCTCTTTTTGGTTGACATAATCCCCAGCTCTAAACGGGTCATTTTATCAGTTTTATTTCACCTTATAGTCCAGTTAAAATATCCCAATTCAGACCTCCAAATAGAAAAAAATAGAGTTAAGCTAATTATTGTTGTTTTTGAATCGGTGGGCTCCCAAAAATCTAAAACTAATTTTGCTAAAAAAAAATTTGATCGGAAAGGTCCCAAAAATGACAATAAAGGATACTCTTTAATCCATGACCGGAGGTCGGCATGCGGGGTAGCATATCAAAGGCACGCGCGCCGAGTACATTACATATCCGTAGTTCGTTTCCTGTTTCAAGGACCATCAACAGAATAAATCGAGCTTAAATGGAAAATTATGGTGTTTTCCGTGTATCTTTCCAAAGCCATAGCTACGAGAATAATTCAAGTTTTGACTACTTTTCTCACTTTTCAGAATCTATAATAGCAGAAGATTCTACGATTAAATTTGCTACGAAAAAAAGTGATCGGAAAGCTCTGAAAAATGACATAAAAGGACACTAATTACAAACCTTCATCGAACGTGGGCATGCGGGGCAGCGCCGGTCCTAGGTATTATGGCGCCCTGTTCATATACTGACAAGTCGCCCTTCTATATATTAATCAGGAATGGAATGTAGTAATCTGCCATAGTCATTTTACATACGAATTTTGTGGCTGTATGGCTGACACTTTGAATTTGTATGGAAGATAGCTGTCACTGCGACCAATCACTCTCTCTCTCTGGTTCCTTTTAACCCCTAGTGGGGCATAGGGCATTGACTACGCCTCTTTTCCACCTCTGCCTATTTGCAACCATCGCCTTTAGCTGGTCCCACGATTTGCCTATAGATTTTCCCTCTGCCTCTACAGATCTTCTCCATGTATTTTTGGGTCTTCCCACACGACGCCTTCCATCGGTTCCCTGAGGATTCCAATCTAGAGCCTGTTTTGCAATGTTTTTTGGCTCTTTTCGAAGTGTGTGACCTAGCCACTGCCACTTCCGCCTTTTGATGTCGATGCCTATCCTATTTTGGCCAGTAATTTGGAGGAGGTCCTCGTTAGAGATTACCTCAGGCCAGCGAATTTGTAGGATGCGTCGAAGGCACTGATTCACGAAAGTTTGTAGTTTGGTTGTAATATCACTGGTCACCTTCCAAGTGGAACACCCATGTAAATGCACGGATTTTACATTGCTTTCGAAGATCCGGAGTTTGGTATTTCTGGAGATGTTTTTGTTTTGCCAGAGAGGAGTCAAACTGAAAAATACTGCTCGGGCTTTATTTATGCGCGACTCTACATCAGCATCAGCCCCACCATCCGCTGCTACTACGCTCCCAAGGTAAGTAAAGTTCTCGACTTTTTCTATCGGCTGTTCGGAGATAGAAATGTTTCTTTGCCTTTCTGATGTCAAGCTCAAATATTTAGTCTTAGCGGCATTAATTTTTAAAGCACCACTACGACTCTCACGATGCAAAGCATCCGTCATTTGAGACAGATGATCTGCTGTGTTTAAAAGAAGGCAAATGTCGTCGGCATAGTCCAGGTGCTGAAGGTGGTCAAATCATTTCCACCTGATACCCTTACTTTTATGGTCGCCTAGAGCGTCGCAGATTACGTCGTTGATGTTAATAAGGAACAGTATTGGTGATAAAATACAGCCTTGTCTAACTCCATTATTCACCTCAAAAGGACTAGACAATTTGCCCTTGTGCAAGACGTGACATTGGGCTCCGTTATAGGACTCCTTTATGATGGCAATAAGTTTCTCTGGTATGCCTCTCCTACGTAAGGCTATCCAGATATAAGCCCGGTCAACGCTGTCAAACGCCTTCTCGAAGTCAATGAACAATAGATGTAACGGGGATCTCCATTCAGCGGATTGTTCAATTATGATTCGGAGGGTGTTGATATGGTCGCTACATGAAAAACCCTCACGAAAACCAGCCTGTTCATTGCTCAAAGTGCGATCGATCGTTTTCTTGATCCGGTCTAAGATTATTTTGGCCATCAGTTTAGAGACTGCAGGGAGGAGACAGATTCCACGCCAATTATTACAATCCTTGAGACTTCCTTTTTTGGGGATTTTAATAATTACGCCCTTTTTCCATTCCTGAGGGAGAGTCTCGGTTGTCCAACACTTTTGGATCAGGGGAAGAAGAATATCCGCTCTGTAGCATTGATGTCCGCCTTCAAAAATTCCATCGGGATACCGTCTGCCCCCGGGGCCTTACCCGCTTCCAGTGATTGAAGAGCCTTAGTTATTTCCAGCTTGGATGGTACGCCGGTGTTAATTCTGGCCACTTGCGGAAGACTTACTGCCTCCGGTGGAGATGGGCTTGAAGGGTTAAAGTTGTTATTACCAATCACTAGATTTTATTAATTCTTAGAGCCGGTATTCAATCGATCGTCAAATTATGTAACTATACTATGGCCCGCAGATGAATTGAACAGTGTATGATGTCAGATTTCGATAGAAAATTCATTTTTAAGAAAATATACGAGGTGTAAATATGTTATGCAAAATAATTGTTCATATTATTCACTCCTAATAACTTTCTTTTTAAATTCCTACCTAACATTGTTCATTTTTCACATTAAAACGCAGAATACGATAAGAACCGTTGGCACCGAAAATGGAACTGACCGTAGTCCGCACCGCAGGGGAAATGAAATTCAAATCTAAATCGCAGAATAGGACCCGAGAGTGAAATTTTTGTCCGCTGCGATTTTCTCAATGACAATGTATGCTTACTTACTGGAATATGTGGGAAATGCTGGGGAATTCCATAAGCTACATTCGAAAATGGTCCCATAATTTTTCTCGGTCATGTTAAGTATTTTTCGATTCCCCGGTCATTAGATATTTTTCACGAGAATTACCGGGAAATGGAAAAAAATACATAAAATGGCCGAGAAAAATTATGGAACCATTTTCGGATTCTATCGTAGGGAATTCCACTGCATTTGCCACATACCTATTCCACGACCGTAAGCATACATTTTCATTGAGAAAATCGTAGCGGACAAACATTTCGCTCACTCTTTTACGCGGTAAAATCTCTTCCTAAAAACTATATTTACTACAAAACTCCTCTATCGTCCACTCTCATACAATTCAAACTGATCAATGCGGAAAAGTTTGAAGATGTGTATTTCAAGGTTTCACGAGTCGCAACTGCGTCGATTTTCTTACGAGGATTCTTACAAACAGTACCAATGATGAAGTCAATAGGATAGTTCCAGTGGAAATTGGGCGATGTCAGTCTGTCCGTCTGTTGCGACGCGTTTTTATCGGCCAGTTTAAAAGCTATGAAGCTGAAATTTTGCGCAAATGCTTCTTATTGCTGCAGACAGTTTGTATGTTTGAATGGGTAAAATCGGACAATGGGGCCATGGGGCTGCCATACAAACCTAACCCCCAAATTAGGTTCTTCTAAGAAAAACTTTTTATCTGTGTACCGATTCCAACCAAATTTCACACAAATGTGTTTCTATTGATGACACAAAACATAAGTACGATTGGATCAAATTGGACATGGTCATGGGGCTGCCATACAAACCCTAGCCCCCATTTTGGTTCTTCTAAGAAACATTTTTTACACCAATTTCACAAAACCTTAAATTAATGTTTCCGTATCAAAGCAACTAAAAACTAAAAAGGTCAAAACAAATGGAATCGTACTATGGGGCCATGCTCCCGCATCCCCCAATAAAATTTTCTGAGTAAGTATTTTTATTTCCCCATTTATTCCAACGAAACCCCACACAAATAGATTATTTTGTCGACGCAACAGAATTTTGGTGAAGCCCAAGGAGAGCGAAGGGTATCCAAATTTCGGCCGCGCCCGTAATTAGCCTCGGTCTCGTTTTCTATTTGAAATGCTAATATGACTGGACTATAACAGAACGCTTTCAGATTGTATACAAAGGTTGCTGGTTAAATTTAACGCCCATTCAGATTTCTTATTCTCTATTGTCTTCAGTACAGTGCAGTACAGTACAATTTTAAATTTTTGGGATCATATTACATGGTGACCGAACACCGCGACCACAACAAACAGCAACCGCACAATATTAGGAAAAGCCTACAAATTTTAAATCATGAGATCTTTTAAAGTATGAACCCAGTATTACGAATACGTCGTCATATAGCCATCCCGAGAGAGGTTCATAAACTCTTCATAAAAGAATGTAATATCTAACATTGAAATTCGGATAAGAATGTTCAAGTACCAACAGAGAAAAAAAAAAAATTCTCGGACTAGCAAATATCTTTTCAATCCTACGGTTTTCGGAGTGTAGAGAGTTGATTTCATCCTTAGACTCTTATTTGTTGATGGATAACAATTGTGTACTGGAGTCATCGTACCAGTGTCCGTATTCAATCTTTTTTCAATTTCAAGGACCACTTGAGCGACTTATCATACTGTTGCCATTCAACAGGATTCTTTTCACTATGCTATTGTTAAGTATTGATAAAAATGCGACATCATTATGCGAGCTTCATATGATGATGATGATACAAGAAAAGATGTCCTTTTGGCGGTTGTTGAAATGTATAGGCACAATAAAACATAATTTGATATACTCGTATTGTGTTATATTGATACGCAAGACGTAAGTCGTTACGTACTTATTTTTAGATTGTCGAAATTATCAGCTTATCGTCCGGAGCAACAGTGGATTTAGGACGAAAAATACCACAGATAGACAACTACAGAAAATTGAATAGATTGTTGTTGTATTATAAATTGCTTGGGGATATTTTCATAAATTGGAAACTGGCTGGAATTTTTGAGAATCATTCATAAAATGCGTAGTAATAATTAAGATGGTGGATAGAAAAGTGCTTTAGAACCTCTCTTCTGACGAAATCATTTTAACGAAAAATATGGCTTAACTCTTAACCTAGTGCGTGAGGCCTGGTTCTGGTACGTATGTGGTCCATTTCGTCTCTGTTTCTATGTATTTTAACCCTTGTATATTTCAAATCAAAAAAGCAAATATCGAGAGAATAAAATATTTTAGTTTTCGCGAAATTTTCGATTTTTTTTTTTAAATTGAAGGACAAGCTGTCGGGTCCATTGAATTTTCTTAGGGCAAATCAAGTGAACCCGTCGATATTGTGGGGCCCATAGTTGTCCTTACATTCCTATTATTGTTCCCACCGCTTACGTGCGTAGTATGTTGGCTCGAAGGAGTATTGTATCTGCCGAAGTTGTCTGAACCCCACCATATAAGAGTCAGCTTCGTGCGACTTGGTCTTTGTGAAATACATATTTCCTAGTATTAGTTACTTGCATTCAAGTATTTTTTTTTTTTCACAATTTTTCATAATAATAATAATCAAAACGAAAATAATATTTTTTTGTTATTTTCATACAATCAAGAATTCGGTGATTTGATAAGACCGGACACAACGCCAAAATTTGATACGATTTGTATGTCAAATGCTCAAAATTGGACGTCTATAGACGCTCTGTCCGGGAAAGGGTTAAATTACTTCAATTTATCAAAAGTTTTCTTTGAGACACTTCTTACCCATTCGAGTTATTGAGTTTTTAAATGTAGATGTACAATGCCAAACAAGTTGCGATATGACCTAGATTGTCTTGTTTACCCAATTTTCTATGCAGGGCCGGATTTTCCATATGGGCAACTGCCCGGTGCTGCAGATTTTAAGGGGCAGTAAATTTTTTAAACTCAAATAGTTAATTTTAATTTAAACTACTTAAGTGTATTCGCCTTAATTTAGGGCGCCCAATTAAAACCTGAGCTCCAATTGTAGTGTGACAATGCCTTTAAAAGTTGGGTTTTATCCTGCTAGAAGCATTCGCTCCAAACGGCCTACTGGTAATTAAGACTTGCAGTAGAAAGCATCTTCGTAACGCTTCAGTTTTAACAAGGGAATGGATAGCATAAATATGCCTAAGTGTCCATTTTTATAGGAAGCCTAGAGGCCTAAAAATCAACTAATTCGTAAACCTTCAATAGGTTTAGCATTGCGAAGTTTGGACGGTGGATTTCTCACATAAGTTGTTAGAGCTCGATGTATCAATGTGTAATAACAATGTTTTGTTTTCATTCCTACAATAGATACTGGACATGTTTTAGTACTTGGCTCCTGATTTTTCGACTACAAGCCACCTAAAGTAACGCTAAATAGAAATAAGAAAGAAATTGAAAAATGTTTTCGTCATAACGATCCTTCGGGAATGGGAAGTGCATTCAAAGGAAGACCATACATTCCTACTGACAAACTTAAAAATCGTTCTGACATATTTGATAGGATTCAGTCATGCTTCTGTTCTAGTTAATCTAGTTAGTAAAGATTTCAGACAATTTTGTCAGGTACTTTGATGCATCGAATAAGTGTGATGTGGTGAATAAGATAAAATCTATTTAACACAATTTTTACATTTGTCATTTTTTGTTCAGAGGAAATGACGAACAAGATAGGTTACATTACCTCCCGTTACGTTACGCCCCGTTCCGAATAAATGAACCGTGCCGTTCCGTGCCGAACACCTGTCAAAATTGGTCTAATTGAGTTTATATGTAACTCGACAGATTGCACGGCACGGGACGGAACTAAAATGGCTTCAGCTCGTAACCTAATAAAAGCGTTCTGTTTGGAGCTTAAAACGAAATTCCACAGCAAAAACATTTAAAATATTTAAAATCAGCAAAAAGTATAATGACTTTTGCTGATCGTCAGTGAGTGCTTGCATTTTCAATTTTATTTTTCACCTTAATAAAAAATCTCTCGAAATTGGACCCTAGGTTAATTGTACTAGACAACGGAAACCGTAAATGCAACTCCATTATTCGAAAGCCCCAGATGAGAGGTAAAAGTGTCTCCTTCAAAATTTCTCGTAAGCTTACGTAGGAGCTGAAATTAGCTATCAATAAACGCCGAGAAGACTGTATTGGTTATGTTTACCAGAAACCGAAATTAGGGAAACTTCACCTTACCCAGGCTACACGGTGTCGACCTTCATCTATCTCCTACAGTCAAATATCTAGGAGTGAACCTGCTATACGCTTGCATTGTTTGGTAGCCTAGAGTCAGCGTTGGCGTCAACAAGAAGCTGCTGACGCATGTGCAGAGACTGGCCCGCTTAAACAGTGGGTCAATGAAAACCCCGCCTTCCGCGGCACTGGAGGCCCTCCTAAACTTACCACAACTTGATGTGGAAGTGAAGAGGAGGCCAATGGTCGACGCTTACCGTCTTGCAAACATTGGCAACTCGAAGGTTACAACATTCAACGGTCATGCGTCAATAATGAAATCACTTCAAAAACCCCCTCAGGCGCTGATGCCGTGGGACTGGATAATTTCAAAATACGCTTTGGATAAGACATACCAAGTAATCCCCACTGAGAGAGAAGAATGGTCCTCTGAAGGCCACTCTACACTGATGGATCAGTGATGGATGGCAGGGCTGGTTCAGAGATCTTCTCGGCTCAACCAAGAATTGAGCTGCAACAGTCTTTTGGGACCATCACATCGATCTTTCAAGCAGAAATTTACGCAATTATAGTGGCAACCCGCGAATGTACAACTAGCGCGGCCGCAACATTCGAATTTGTTCTGACAGCCAAGCTGCCTTAAAGGCGCTGGACTCTTTAGAAATATCAAGCCAGCTTATATGGAATTGTCATCAAGCGCTTCTAAGGCTGGGGAGACTAAACTGGCTACAGCTGGTGAGGGTTCCCGGACACTCAAACATCACTATGGGAACGAGATGGCAGATGAACTCGCTCGACAAGGATCTAGCTCACACATGCTAGGTCGGGAGCCAGCTTTCGGCATTCCATCATCTGTGATCAAGCTTACCCTAAAAAGGGAGTCGGCTGCGATCCATGCTGGAATCTGGGAGAACCTTTATTCCTGCCGACATCGCCACAACCATGCGACATGGGGCGCTCTTCCTGCTCAATCTCAGGAAGGGGGATATAAAGACCCCCACAGATCTAGTGACAGGTCATTGCCCTCTAAATTACCACCTACACAAAATTAAGGTGGTACTATCGGCTATGCAATCGAAAACAAGGACGCCAGCAAATTCAAGCATCACAGTGGAGGACCTTAATATCGAGTATGAGACAACTTCAACTATCTGGGTTGTAACTTATCAAAGGACGCCAACGAAACCGACGAAATTAAGCGACGTATACAACTAGCCAATAATATTTAAATAAAAGTCACCCCACCCACCAAAAATCAGCTCATTTGGATAAAAACTAAGGGTACCTCCCATAAAAAGTGACCCATGACAACTTTGTTCTACAGTTTATAAAATGAGTAGTACGTTGTACGTAGAACAAACTCTTGATGGGTCACTTTGTATGGGAGATACCCTTAGTTTTTATCCGAAGAAGCTGATTTTTGGTGGGTGGGGTGACTATGACCTCCAATCGCAACAAAACAAAATTTAGGGGGAGTTATGGATATGCAGTTTTGAAAATTTAAATGGGGGGATAATGGAGGTCCTTGACCGGAGCGACTCAATGTTTACGTTGAAATTATCTTAAACTTGTTGTGAGTACTTATATAAAATTATACGGATGAACTGGCGCTCTTTCAAAAGTTATGGAGCTTTTAAAAAAGGTCTAAAATGAAAATATTCTAATTTATGTTCTATTCTAATTAAACTCTAATGTGTTATATATCATTGCAAAGATAATTTTATGTAGTTTTTTTCGTCCTCAGACCATTTTTCTGTATCTCTTACCGTTTTTGAAATAATCGCAAAAAAACGAAAAAAACTTCTGTATTTTTTTCACAGATTGGTACTAAATCGACACGATATTACTGAACTAATAATTAATTGGAAACTTGCGCACAGGAACACGAAGCTCCGCGTGTACAAAACGATCATCCGACCCGTGCTATGTTATGGCTGCGAAACATGGACCCTTATCCAAGCCTCCGACATTTTGCTAGACCGATTCGAACGAAAGGTCCTTCGGCGAATTTTCGGGGCCGTTCGCGAGCGAGACCAATGGCGTATCCGATACAACCATGAGTTGTATCAATTGTACGATGAGCTGGAAGTATCGAAAGTCGTGAAGCTTCAACATCTGCAATGGGCGGGGCATGTACAACGGATGGACGACAATCGCGTGCCAAAGAAAGTTATGAACGCACAACGAATTGATGGAGCGAGGTTGCGTGGACGACCGAGAGCTCGCTGGGAGAATTCCGTAGGTGAAGACGCCCACCAGCTGCTGGGCTTCCGAAACTGGAGGACAAGGTCACGTAACCGCGACAATTGGAGGTCAACGATTCAGGCGGCCAAGGCCCGACGTCGGGCTATCGTGCCACATTGATGATGACTATCGGCTATGTGTGGGCAGTGTGAGGATGAGGAAGAAACAGCATTGCATTTCATATGCAGCTGTCCTGCCATAGGTATCTTGGCGATTACTTCATCGACAAAAGCGACAATACCTCTTAGGAATGTGTTACGCTTCGCCAAATCGTGCATTAATCGCAGACAAAGCAACGCCTAGGCGCAACGGAAAGGTACAATGGGTCGAGTTAGTGGCATGAGTGCCCGTACCGCGTGGTTCCCCTACTATTTCGGGCGCGGCATTGGGTTGTGTTTTGGTACGTAGGCGTGTCTGAGTCGGGCGAATCGTGCTGGGAGGCAACCGCATGAAATGGCCCTGCTTACTTCTTTCGAAGATTATACAGCCCCGGTCCAACCGAAAAAAAAGAGCTGAAATTTCTGACGAAAAACAAATAAGATGTTTTCCCGCCAAGCGTCAAATATGAGGCCAATAGCTAATTATGTTTTTTGAGGTTATTCGTTCCAAGGGCGGTCCCAGAGGGGGGGTCAAGGGGGTCATGACCCCCTACAGAGTGGGCAAAAAATAAGGAACCGATGTAAAAAATTCATAACTTTTACATTTTCCTTTTTTTATTTTCTTTTTTTTTTAAGACAATAAACTTGGGAGATTTAAATATGGAACTGTTCACCATTGCACATCGAACCAAAATAGTGTCATTATTTTTTGAAAACAGTTCGCAGTTCTCAAACAGCTAAAACTATACGTGCTATGGTGACGTTTCAGATTTGCAACGTTCCCATATCGCTCAAATTTGGTCACCATAGCACATATAGGTTTAACTATTGGAGAACTCCATAAAATTGGCAGCATAATGGCACCATCAGAGAAGATTTTATCATGTTCTGTGATGCTTATGCCTCTATTCGGGACGAATATGTTGAAGGTGAGGAGCGACGCTCAAGTGGCAAGGCCATTGCACATATTGTGGAAGATTTATTGTCGAAATTTGATGTTGATGTGAAGAATTGTGTGGGGATACAGTGGACTTTTAGGAGTACCAGTTTGGTCTGTTGTTGCATAATATCAATTGTGGGTAGCTAAGTGGAAGCGACTGTCACAATCTGCCCCAAAACAAGCCGATCCCATTTGTCTGATGCAAATAATTAAAGAATGTGACCATGATTGTACCCAGCCATCAACTGCCTGCATCGGATTCTCGCGACATTGCCAGTAAGTGTTGCCACTGGAGAACGGAGCTTTTTAACTCTGCGTCGAGTTAAAAGTTAGCTCCCAGCATCCATGGGAGAAGAACGCCTTGTAGGTCCCCTTCTCCTGAACATTCACAGGGAAATTGATGTTGATGTGGATGCTGTGATTACAAGGTTTTCAAAGGGTTCAAAGACCAAATTAGAGTTTGTATTGTAATTTTCGTTTTTATTTGACATATTACAAAATTGATTTACAATTTAATGTTTCTATTAATTTTATCCTGGAGGATTGAAAACCTGATCAGTAATTAAATATTGATCAATCTGAGTTTTTAGGTAAGGGCTTTGTATTGGTCCGATCAAAAAACTTTAAGCCCATAGCGGTGACCCCCCTCAAAATGTAAGGCTAGGAACGCCCTTGATTCGTTCATGATTTCCAAAACGACAAAAACAAACTTCAAATTGAAAAGGCATTTAGAAAAAATGAAAATGTACGACCGAAGAGAATGGTAGGTTAAGCTTAAAAATCATTGGTACTTTAATTGATGTCTTCCAAGCAGATTGACGTTAATAAGCCGAAGGAGGTACGATGCACAGTTTGGAAGGATCAGTGATGTTTCGCAACACGTAGTTCGCGTAACGAAGGTGGTTCATAAGAGTCCGAACGAGTGATAAAATAAATAATATATTCCTGCGACTTAATTGAAATTAAATTTGAATTAAACAAAACTAAACCACTAGGTTTAGATGAAGTCAGAAAAATTGAAAATAGAAAATTGTTTTTTTTTTCGTCCTTCGTGATGAAATGATTTTAAGTGGTATATGGTGGCAGCAGAATAGGCGGAAAGAACAAAGGCTTCGGGTTGAAACCCCCCTTTGGAAGACGAACTTAAATTTGCTGTTTAAAATATGGAATGAAAAAAAATAATTCAAATATTACTTAAAACATATTATTTAGACCCATAAGTATTAAAGTTCGTTGAAACCTTCCTTGGCTTAAGAAGGGGTGTATTCTGATTTCGTAGTCCGATTTCGTACCAGATGTTGCTTGAAACCTTTACATTAATGCGTGTAATTTTTTTAAAAATATTTCTATAATGGCGATTGGCGGGAACAAATGTTTCAAATATAATTCGTAGTCCGATTTCGTACCAGATGTTGCTTGAAACCTTTACATTAATGCGTGTAATTTTTTTAAAAATATTTCTATATTGGCGGGAACAAATGTTTCAAATATAAGGAGCCCATCTGTGTATCAAAAAGCGAAAATCACTGAGTATCACACTATCTCTGCCCAAAAATGGTAAGGTTTTAGTCGGTAGCTTATACAAATTTTAAGCCATATTCAAGCGTTGTGAAAAATTGTATAAAAACCACAAAAATAATATTGATGCTTCTATTTTAGCAACAGGGTGGACACCGGCCCTGGTCCATTTGGATTACCATAGTAACCATAATGGCCAGTGTTGACCTTAACTTTTTTTTGCAGAGATTTAGGTTCGTGGATAACATTAGCCATCAGAAATTTTAATTAGATGGTAGACCCGGCTAATCAAAACTATGTTTTTTGACCGTAGGAAAATCAATAGCATTCAACGTAGGAAAACCATAAAAGATTGAACCGTATGGTATGCTGCTCCACTCCAAATTGTCGTTTATTCGAAAACGCTAACAAGGGTTGGTAATATTCCTTATTAATATAACGAACTATTAAAATCGTTCTGGCCTAATCGAGAGCCTCTAAAATCGGGAGCTGGGCTTCAGTCTCTGTAGTTCCCACCTAAACCCAGGGCTGCTTACCCATAGAGGTCCTCAAATAAGTTTGATCCCTCTCAGCGCGGAAAATGTTCTTTCTGGAGTACCGTTGTTAGGGGTATTACTGCTGAAACTCTTAGAAATGAGGTTAGGCTTGGTAATGGTGTTTCGTTTGAAATTAAAAACAATAGAAGTCTCTGTTATATGTTCATAAAAGAGGATCAACATTTCGCCATTTCTTTAAAAAAAATCGTCTGCTTACTTCATGACTTCTGTTTAATTCAAATTTTTCGACTGCAATCTTGAAAACTTGTGAATTCATCGATTCGATTCCATTATCTGCCAGAAAGTCTGAAGCTCAACCTTTATTAAAATTGCACACACAACCTGAGCTTTGGTTAAATGAAAATTGGAATTTTGCGCTTAGTTAGCCAATTAAGGAATTCTGCATAATAAACGATTTGGCAGAACAATTTTTTACTTTAATTGCTTAATAATCATCCTACAATTAAATTCAAATAGCCGAAATTTTGAAACACCCTCTTCTCAAAATCCTAGTTCCGTCATTAATTTTTAAAAATGTCAACATACCCTCAGCATCGATTGATTTTTCATAATTCTAGTTTTATAATTGATTTTTTTTTTTATTTGAAAAGTAATTAGTTCATGTCATTAATCTTAATTTTCTTTTCATTAAGTACTCTTATTTGGGCCTAGTTTCTCATGTACCTATATATATATTCGTTAGCATGAAAACTTTCTAAGGGTTCAAATTTATACTTCTGTACGTAATTAGTTTTCCCATAGTTTAGTGACGGTTATTACACATATTTTCACTACCTAAAGGTATCAGTTTCATTTACTTTTTTTTACTCAGATCGACAGATATATGTTGTTTACCGCCGAAGACCTATAGTACTCGTACCTATAAATAGCTTTCGTTAAAAGTTCCACAACAAGACAAATCATAAAATTCTGTTTAAGAGTGAAAGTTTTATTGCAGTAGGTACTTATACTCGTATGTATAGTAATGGCGCATAATAATAGTAAGCAAATGCACTAAAAGTGAACTTAATAAAACTTCCAGAGTATTCATATAAAAATGTTATATTGGAACTTTTGTGTAGTGGTAGATATCCGTATTACTCGTAAATGTACATACATTTAAGTGCGTCTATCGCACATCATTTATAAAACCTTTTTACATAATTTGCTTAGATTTAGGCTTAATAATCCGAAATGTTATTCAGTGCTATGCTATAAGTTGATGTATGTACACACTTGTTGCTAGTACCGATACCCTATACGTATTATAAGTTATGGGCCTATATAAGCGAGTAATCGTGCGAGGCTGTCTTTCGTCAAATGATAAAACAGCTGATGATTAACGATGATTTAATGTTTGTTCATATAATTTATGATTTGCGTTGATACGATAGCTTCAAGTTTGTGCCAACATAGTGTGTAGAGTTTGCTTTCCTTCTTAAAAAAATGAAAAAATAAATAATGGATTTGAAGGGATTTTAAGTTTTGATTATAGGTCAAGAAATATGTTTATATGTAATAATTTTTAAGATTGATAGATTTTTACAAAATTAATGTACTTTACAGAGAGAAAAAAAAAGTTTCTTCTTTCGAAATTCGTCAGCAAATGAATTGAACTTTTTTCGACAAATTTTTTGTTTTATTTTATTTTTTACATTCTAATCGTATTACCTATTTTTTATAATTACATACCTACATTGATAATGGAAACTGATCTATAGTAATTTAACGCTCATCTTAACATTCGCTATCATGAAGATTTTTTTCTACGCGGATTCATCGTATCTACCAGGGTAGATAAAAACATTTCACACAAGTTGAATAGCATATTCGGTTCCAAAACAATTATGTTAAAATATACGTATTGTAGCAAATTATTTTAATGTAGGTACAGGTGTATTATCGATAGAATCGATTATTTTTTGCAAATGTTTAAAAACATATTTTGTGAATATTTTTAATTGCAATTGTACTACAATGGAATGGTATATTTCTTGGTTTTAATATTTATTAGGGTAATTTTTGATTGAATGCTACATTTTGCGGTTACGTCAGATAAAGTTCAGTTTTATACAATATTTTTCTCTGGAATTTCGTATGCCTTGCAGCACATGAAAACAAATCCAATTTGTGTAAAGAAGAAAATACACATTTAAACATTCAAAACATCTTTTGAAGAGCATTTTCTTTTACGCCAAAAACAGACAGTGTTCTTTTGTCATAATTATTACGAAAAGGATTTGTCCCCAATTCACGGATCTAAAGTCATCATCCTCCCCCTTGTGTTTTCCTACTACAGTCACCAAAAGTAGGTAAATAATTTCAAACCAAGATAGAACTAGGAAAAGTATACATTATCGTTAGATACAAGTCGTTGAAGTGAGTATAAGAGGACCAAACTGGTTCATTATGTACCCTCATCCTTCTAAGTAAAGGCGAGTTAAAGTAGATTTCGAACTTAGCAAATGGTGGATCAAAGATGGTTAGATTACGCGATGGGCGATTCTGAGCTCTAAATCGAATACGTTCCGGTAAGTTGGGAGTCAATAAGTCTATGAAAAAGTTTAAAAAGAAAGCATTCATCCAAAAGTTTTTTTCGCGCTTTCAATGAACGCAAATTGAGTAAAAGCATTAGGTATGCCAAATTTATAAAAAACGGGTAAAACTACTTTGAACAGCCTCAATGTCGGTTGTGTGTACTCAAGAATGCTACGAACAAGCGAGCAAAAGAGACGGGTATAGCTGATTGAATGCAATGGAATTGGGTTGAACTGCGTAGCACAAAACCAGCAAGTTTGGAGGCCCGATTCACGATGTTCTCATTGTGACCACTAAAATTCTATTTGCTGTCGAATTTTACCCCTAAATCATCAAATGAATCCACCCGTTTAATAGGCGCATTATTAATAGTGTAGGGGAAAAACAAAGGAGAAGGCTTAAGAGAAAATATCATATAGTTTAGCCGGAGGCCGTTTATGTATGGCACCAGGACGAAAGTGAATTAAGTGCAAATTGTAGTTGGAGACAATTAGTAATAGAAGGAATCGGAAGGTAACACTTAAGGTCATAAGCAAAAATCAGGTTACTGCAATCTAGGATTCGAGGTAGGTCATTTATACAAAAAGTAAAGAGCATAGGAATGAATCCTTGAGGGATACCGAATGATGGAATGAAGTGATATGCTACTATGAAAAATAACTTGTCCGGTGCGGCCTGTAAGGTAGGAGCTAATACATTTGACCAGTACAATAGGAATGTCTAAAGCTATGAGTTTAGTCAAAAGTATGTGAAAACATATCGTGTCAAGTGCCTTCGAGAAATCCATATAAACTACACGAACATCCTAGTGGAGATAAAACATTTTGGCAACAAATTGTGTGATCTCGAGTAAGGTCGTCATAGTCGATCGGTGTTTCTGGAAACCTTGTTGACAGGATGATATTAAACGCCCAAAATTTACTATCAAAAAGTCATCGATTTTTTAAACGACTTTTACACGAGACGGAATCAATGAAATAGGTCTATAATTTATTGCAGAATAAAGATCTTCTGTGCCTTAAAGGGACCCATTGACTCAGCGATTTATCGGTCGATCAAAGCTCATTTCTGTGGAGAAAGCTCATTTTTTAGGTTCCACTACCAAATTCGCAAGAAAAAATGAGCTTTTTCCACAGAAAATGTGCTTTCTCCACAGAAATGAGCTTTGATCGGCCGATAAATCGCTGAGTCTATTGGGCCCTTTAGGGATAGGTAAACTTAAAGCTTTTTTTTACTTTCGTTGTGTTGGATGGACTCTTCAATACTGATCAAGTATGCAGTTCTAGCTGCTGCGATAAGCATTTTGGCTTCCGTACGAAGGAGAAAGGAGAGCAGCTTAAGTCTTGTACCAAGTTCAAGTACCTTGGCTCGATGGTGAACAGCGGAGCTACATGCAATGATGACATCAAACACCGCACAAAGGTTGGGTGGATGACGTGGCGAGAAAACTCAGGAGTTTTCTGCGATAAGAAAATTCGACTGAAGCTAAAGGGTAAGTTGTACAAAACGGTTGTACGTCCCGCACTCATGTATGGATCAGAATGCTGGACCATATATGAAGGTACACGAAAGAAATGACAGCGACTGAAATGAAAATGTTACGCATGTCAGTTGGTGTAACCAAAAGGGACCACATCAAGAGTAGCTACATTCGAGGCAGCTTGTCCATAGAACAACCAATCACTGAAAAGCTCGAAGACCGTCAAATGGATTCGTATTGCCATGTTCAACGGCGTCTGCCTGAGAACCCCGCAAATAAAGCGATATCAATGGAAGTTCCACTTGATGGACCCAAGGCAAGAGGCAGACCGAAGAACACCTGAATATGTAAATGAAAAAGCAACAACAACGCATTGGTCTCGGCAATGACACGATCCAAGATAGAGCTGCCTGTAGAAATATGCTGAGAAATTATCGCCAAAACGGGCGATGTGCCTACACCGCAGGTCGAGCAACGCGAAACCGTGGAGTGGTATAAAGAACGAGGCAAGGAAGAAGAAGAAGAAGAAGAAGAAGAAGAAGAAGAAGAAGAAGAAGAGGTAATTTCCACCAGAGTCTATAATCAACAATTACTAAAATTTAAAAATATCTGTAATAATTATTATTGCATGGTGTAATGTAAAGTTTTCATCCTTTCGTACATGAAATTAACAAGAGCGCGTAATAATTATGAAACTGTCAAAAAACAAAGCGACTAATTTATTCGCATAACTTGTAATCTTAGATAGCTTAGGTGTAGAGCGTAGGACTACGAAATGATAGGTCCTCGGTTCAGTTCCCAGTAGAAGAAAATTGTAAAAGGGTAAAGTTAAAATAAGAATAAGAAGTTAAGGATAAAATAGAAGTAAAAAAGAAAAAAGGTAAAAAAAGAAAAAAAAAGAAAAATAATAAAATAAAATAACTTTTTGTATTTTTTTTCTATTATTGCCAAATTATCTTCCTGGCAAATCATCAACATTTCACAAACAAATTGTTAATTTTATTACAGGGCAATGACATTTTTCATTACAGATGTAATAGCTTTTACGTCAGTTGCAATAAGGTCAAAAATCATTAGAAATGCAATAGTTTTTATTACAGTTTTAATACTTTTCACTACATCTTTTCTCTCCGTTTTGGAGACTATTCTAGGTGGCAGGGTGTGGATGTGGATAAGTGGTAGAGGTCTGGTATATGGTGACCGCTTAATTTAATATCAATTTGAGAAAAAACATCTTACCCCCGAATAAAAAATTCGTTCCGGCGCCACTGCGAGGAAAAATTAATGCTTACAATAACACAATCAAACGTGTCGTTAGTTGAGTTGTATAACAGAGAACGTCTGCTTTGACAGTGAGCGAACAATTACGATCGCAGCGGAAAATACTGTAAAATAGAAGAACCTCAGAGTCGTCTTGGAAATCCATATAACATCATGAACAGAGGTAATTGACGAAATGTAGAATTCCTCCAATTTGGTTCTACTAAGACCTCTATAAGGTGTTGAAGAGGATGCGATGAATAAGATAGCAGTCGACGAGGGAAGCGCAGATGATGCAGCAGGAGTTTGAAGCCAAGAAGATGCTAATGGTTAATATTGATGCAATTGTTGTTTATCCTAACGGCGAATAAATTGGCGATGATATCGAAACAAGTAAAGGCGATTGCATACCAGTCGATAACGAGTTATTGCAGTTCTTTTTCCCAGATTCGGCGCTGTTCTCCCGCTGCAGGCCCCAATTGTGCCGTTTTCAGTTCTGGCTTGATCGATCCTAGTGAAATTTCAGTTGCCGACACGATAAGTGAAAGTAATGTCAGGCGAAACCCCTATCCCTTCGATTGTTTTCAATTTCGCTTGGGAACATGGACACTGTAATTTGGATTCTATCTCATTCAGACAAACGTCCGCTTTTTTGTCGACGAGTGTATATTTATTATGTATAGCAGGTTCCACTTCAATAAAATAATATGTTCGACAAAAAAGATTTGGGGCAACCATTACCGATTTTCTTCCGAAAAAAGTTTACCAACTTTTTTTGCAAACAATTTTCTTTCTGCAATATGCCCAACGATGAGTTTGTAATTCACATATGTATGTACATATCAACCAACCATTGCATGTCAAATCAATGTTCAGAAAAAAAAACAATGAAATCTGTGGTCAAAAGGTAAAACAGTATAAGTCCGATTTGTTGATTTTTCAGGAGAGCATTTTAAAGTTTTGAAAAATTTTGTGATAAATGTTTTTAAATATTTTAAGACGTGTTTTACCAATATACCTATAGAGTGATAAAATATAAATTTTTATAGGATAATAATTTTGTTGATAACTATAATAGTTTTGTAGTTATAGCGAAAAAATCTACCTAAGGTGTTATTCCTTGTTGAGGGAAAAAATATTTTAAAGCGTAATACGATATATGTTTGTATAATCTTAGGACACGACTGTGATATTTACACATAAGTTGTTCTTCCAAATCCTACAACTGAACTGCATACAGTTTATGTACAGATATGCTTTTTTGCTATTTCTTAAGTGTGTCTTATAATTGAGTTATGAGGTCTCGCGATTTAAAGTTTTTGACTCTTTTTTCACGATTTCATGAATAAGGTTGTTTTTAAAATTATGAAAAATAAAATAAAACACTAGGGGCGGAATTCATAGTCCCGACTTATACTTAAGGGAACTCTTAAGGGACCGACGCTATTCATAGTGACTCAATAAGCAAATGCTTAAGGGTTCCCTTATTCGTTAAGGTCCATATCTAGTAACTTTATATCAAGTTTTTTCATATATTTGTTGACATCCTTATTCAAAAACTTTGAAATTTTTTAAAATTTTGAATTTTTAACTACATACTTGATATTTTTTTATATTTTATTTGTCACTTTCAACAGATATGCCAATAAGTAAATCGTTTTTTAAATGAGGCAATGCCCTAATAAGTGATGTCTGAATACGAAGCTCCTTAAGGGCTCACTTATAAAGAGAAAATCCTTATTCCTTAAGGAATTCCTTATTACTTAAGTCTCTCTCTGTACTGTAACCCCTTGTTGGGCATGGTGCGTTAACTCAGCCGTTTATAGGCTACTTCGAGTCAACGTTACATTGCATATAGAGGAGTGTATATAATGTTGCAAGCACTATATATTTGCTGGACCACGCCGAGATTCGATCTCCGGACCTTTTACTAGCATCGTAGAGTGCGACTCAACCAGGTGATTCATATAGCGTGGTATTACTTAAGTGAGGACTATGAATTGATTGCACAACACTCTATTTTTTTACAAATTTCAATGAATTAATCAGTAGGGGGCAAAGGCCTTCTCTTATTGTCTTCCTCGATGTAACTGTCGAGGGCTAGGTCATATAATTTTTGGTACAATAATTAGTATTAGCAACTTCAGCGTCTCTGGTTACTTCACGTAATATGGTGACAGAAAACCTATAGAATCAAAAACTGAAGTCGTTTTTCGACGCATCCCGATAATGGCTTTCCTCCGCGGATAGCCTTATCAAACTCAATCTTATAAAATATCAAGTCAAGAAGCCTGAAACAAAGCCTCGGATTGGACGGAAGAAAACGACCCCGCAAACGAACAACCAAGTACCAGGTGTCCTTAGGACTTTCCTGGAGCAGGCAAAAAAATACAAACTGAGCATATTGCAGTCAAAGAAACAAAAAGCCTCAATAGCGAGTTTATCGATTGTAATTGCGAGTCGGAGTGGTAAAGAATAGAGTAACAGAGAGTTTAGGGTAGCCTTTATAGAAATAATCAGCTCAAGGGGCACGTCATCGGATTCGCATATGCGCGATCCGCATTTAGTCCCGTTTCGGTAATCTCCGGTTTATTAATGTGCATTCCTCTACCGAAGTGAAAGAATAAGCAGTTGAGTTCTACTACCGCCTAGAAATGCTCTTCGACTCACTTCCATCAAATGACGACAAATTGCTGCTGGGACATTTTAATACCAAAGTCGGAAACGAAAGCTAGCATAGAGGAACTATTGGGGGTAATAGCATTCATGATGGAGTCAATTAAGGTGCATGTTCGTAGAGACCGACTATCAAAACTATCAAGGAGAGAACTGCGGCTCTGATCACTATTTAGTGAAGAAGACCTTCGGTTGCAACATTTTTACAAAAACTTGTTGGTTGACAGTTTTACAAACGATGTCATAGCGGCCACGTACACTGCCACCTTTGAGAAAAATTTTTCTTCAATGCTAAACAACATCAGTACTTTGGACGTCCAAGAGTTCGCAAGAGCTCAAATACACCATCAAATGAGTTTAGGAAATCCAAAAAGAAAATATATAACGAGCTTCGGTAAATATCAAAGAATTTAATTAGATGTAAGAAATGTAAAAATCATGACAAGAACCTATGCAGAAAATTATCCTAAGATTAGTTTATAAGAACATAAGACATGCGTACAAGTTAAAAAATGCAATTAAGAGTGGATATCAAGCCAAGTCAAGTCTCTGTAAGAACAAGGATGGCAACATTACCAGCGGCATTGGCATTATTAATAAGCGATGGGAATTGCATTTTGAGCGGCTTCTCAATATAAGTTCAAACTCTCCCACACAAGAGCTGAGTAGTTGACTTAGCCATCCCCTACCGTTTAACCACCAACATAGGAGGAAGTGAATCTCGCCATTCAATAACTTCAACCTACTAAACACCCAGGCGCGGACGAAATCCCAGTGGAACTACTGTACCACGGTGGAACGAGCACAATCACAAGATTACTACAAAGATTAGCGCAGAAGCGTCATCGTCCAGTCCACAAAAAGGATGTGTTACAGGGGCATCTAATTAGTGTTACAGGGGCATCTAATTAGTTTGAAGGAGAGTATCAATAGCACTGTAGGACATAATGCTGGAATTTGGTGTACCAGCGAGGCTAGTGAGGCTGAAGAAAATGAGGATGACTTATTCCGTCTGACCTGCATTAGAGGACAGAATATACTCACTGGCCTATTTTAAAGTCGCACTGGGCTGAAGCAGAGCGATGCACTGGCATATCGACGCTCTTCAACCTTGCTCTGAAGTACGTAATTCGACCCTGGAAAATGGACAGAAGTGGAACGCTTTTTCGTCGATGTCATCAAAATCATGTGTCGAAAAATAATTATGCAGAAAACCTTCTGCATAATCTTATAATATTAAGTTACTCCTATGATATAGCATATCACACTACTAGCATAATAGCATAATTCCAGTACAATTTATTCTTTTGGAGCAGATTTGTCCTCGGAATAAAAACATAACTGGAGTTCCACTTTGGGATTTTGACTAATAGCACATCTCCACATATGTGTACTTAGTTTGAGAATTTATAATCTGAATAACAGCACAAGTGTAGTTATGTATGCACGAGCTACGTCGATCAAGATGGAATAAGGACACTATTCAAATTGTACCAAGTGATTAACTATTATACATTTTGGAAAAAGAGCATAAGTCAATTGTGAAGTTGGTATACCTTTGTTTATTTGGGAATAAAAGCATACCTCAATTATGTTGCTATTCTTCCACTTGTAAAACAGTGTTCATTCGTCGAAATACGAAAAGGAATAACGACATAATGGGAAATTATGCTCTTATAGCTTGTGTAATTCTGATCGTGGCGAGATATGCTGTTAGGTTTTTTATTAATAACTTTGGAACCTGTTATCCGATTTGCACGAAAAAAAATTTACAAAATAAAACAAAAAATGCTTAACAAGATGGCATATGTAACTCAATTTTGACATAAGTCGAGTTATGCTGTTATGATTTGTGACCACAGAAATTGTCCTAAAAAAATTCATAAACATACAAAATGTCATGTTTTAATTACCCATTTCTAAAGGTCTGCGATTTCAGCAATTGAGTGGCGTGAACATTTTTAAAAATTTAATTTATTTAATTTAAAAATAAGTAAAAACAGAATTTGCGAAGTTATTTCATAAATGTGTCACCAAAAGTCACAAATTGGGCTAGAAATTCTTAACCGGGTAAAAACTCATGACTTAACAGTTGAAAATCAACAAAACTGTAATTAAAATATGAAGACATCCCAAAATATTAACTATTTTCTTACTATACCAATTAACTATGAAAATTAAGAACTCAATCGAAAGCATTTTCATTAAGTAAAAATTCATTGATTTAAGTTAATAATGTAGAAGTCGTCAACTAGAACCAAGTCTGCACCAAATCAATAACATTATACAGTGTTTCGCCAAACATTTACCAAATGAAATGTCTCGTGACTAATATCAAGACCCGTGACCAAAGTATCTGTCGTGTTCACTTTTTTGTATTGTTTGTTCGAGCTCCACCATTTTTTTATACCCTTCGCTTATTAAGCGAAAAGGGTATATTAACTTTGTCATGAAGTTTGTAACGCATTGAAGGAGGCATCTCCGACCATATAAAATATGCATGTATATGATCAGCGTGACGAGCTGAGTCGATTGGACGATGTCAGTCTGCCCGTCTGTTGCGACGCGTTTTGCTCGGCCAACTTAAAAGCTATGGAGCTGAAATTTTGTACACACGTACATAATAAATCTTTTTGTTGCAGGCAGTTTGTATGTTGGGGCTGCCATACAAACCTACCCCCAAAATTAGGTTCTTCTTAGAAAAACTTTTATTTATGCACCAATTTCAATAAAATTTCGCACAAATGTGTTTTCATTGCTGACACACAACATATTATGTAAAAATCGACCAAATCGAACAATGGGGTCGTGGGGCTGCCATACAAACTTAGTCCCCCGAATTAGGTTCTTCTAAGAAAAACTTTTTTATTTTCTCATCGATTTCAGTCAAGTTTTGCACAAATGTGTTTCTCTTGATATCACAAAAGATATGTTAAAATGGACCAAATCGGACCATGGGGCTGTCATACAAACCTAGCTCCCCAAATAAAGTTCTTCTAAGATTTTTGTTATTTATACCCTAATTTCAACCAAACTTCACCCAAATCTGTTTCTATTCATGACACAAAACATATGTATGAATAGATGGAGTCGGACCATGTGGTCATGGGGCCACCATACAAATCTAGCCCCCCCCATTTTTATTAGCACACCAATTCCAATCAAAACTCATGGAAATGTATTTTTATTGATGTTACAAAACATATGCAAAAATGAATTAAATCGGACCATGGGGTCATGGGGCTGGCATATAAACCCAACCCCCAAATTAGGTTCTTCGAAGAAAAACTTTTTTATTTGTCCACCAATTTCAACCAAATCTTATAATTAATGCCTCAAACATACGTAAAAATTGATGGAAAGGCCATGCGTTCATTGGGTTGCCGTACACCCCCCCTTTGGTTAATCTAAGAAACCCACGTCCCCCGCTTCCCCCAATAAATCGTCGCCCCGGCACTTATGTCCAAATTCAAGGAAAAGCATGGAAGCGGGGAGGACTGAACACAAGTCATAGGTACGCCCAAAAAAACTTTTAGCCCGAGGGGAGCGAAGGGTATCCAAAATTCGGCCGCGCCCGAAATTAGCCTCGGTCTCGTTTTGTTATTGAAATATGCAATAAATAGCATAAAGTAATGTGTGAAATAACCTTAAACAGGTATGAAATGTTCATAATGAAGTAACGACTGTGCCTACACCCAGCTCACATGTCATGAAGAAAGTCTGCCGCGGAAGCCGGTGTGTTTCACCGAAAATGTGCTCGCCAATCTGACCACTCCACTACCATTTTAGTGATGGCCCGATGATGATGTCAAATTGCTACAGACATACCAACCCATCGTAAGCTGTGAATATCAAGCATATTTCAGCATGATATTGGCATTCGAATTGAATACATTGCTACCTATAATTTTCTTACTGAATATAATAATTCAAGTGGAATTACCTTACATTATTTGAGATTGTTTGCAAATGTATATCAAGACGATTTGTATAGGTGTGGTGGGTGGTGAAGTGTTTTTTTGTTGATTTGATACATATATGTATGTAGTTTGGTCAATAGTCATGCGTTGATTTACATGTTCCAGTAGTCTTGCATATTCATTGGTAAGCTTTTTGAAGAAATTGGATAGATCACTTTCCAAAAGAAAATACATTTTAGCAATAGCTTGCGTGTATTGTTTTCTTTCATTTGCCACAACTATTCATAGGTATTATGAGATGAACCGAAGTAAGTTTAAGTAAGTTGATATGTACTTATGTTATTTGCATCATTATGATCATATACATACTGGCAGATATAGGTGGAAAGTCGAAGAGAAATGAATCTTCGTCGTATAACAAATTTGACACCTACATTTTTTTCATGTAATTTTTATCACATAACTTTTATTGGCGAAGAAAGTGAATTTTAGGTCTAATGGTTATTCTCAGTAATTTCGTACCGAAGCGGTGGTGCAAATTATGTTTCTTTTAATGTTTCTGGTTATTGAAGACAACCACTTTTAATAAGATTGATTATAGTGTAATACCTTTCTGCGCCGGCCGGTAAAATAAGAAGAAGAAGAACATTTTGCAATATATTCAATATCTGTATTCATTTAGCTCCACAAGCATATGCATATGTGTATGTACATATAGGCAAGTTGTCAAGTTATACCTGAGATGAACCCACTACGATACAAGCGCAGATATTAAATTATAAAAAAAAAATGCATAAATTCATACAGTGCGTACTCGATAATCCGGACTAAGAAAAAACCTGGGTCGATCCGGACTACAGAGGAGTTCGACTAGTGGAAGCCTTTTATTTGCTCTGAATTTCGAGGAAATTGACGATTTTAAGCAATTTTTTAGGATAATCGATTTTTTATTTTCGAATTTCACTCTGTTATTCTACTTATTGTTGTTTCCAAGAGCAAAGAAAAAAGTTGTTTTTACTTCGGACAATAATATTCCTGTTAATATGAGAAAAAAGTGAGATTCGGACTAGAGATGCTCTTGAAATTCGGACTACAGAGTGTACATACAATGCAATCTTTGAGGTGATGCGGATTACTGGAAATTCGAGGTTTCTAGGCTTCGGACTATCGAGTACGCACTGTATTTCAACGACATCTGCCCTTAATATACTCGCCAAAACAGTCAGTAAATTAATTTGGAACTGCATATTACTTAATGGTTAAATTCACTATGGCATTTTAATGACTCTACCATTACTGACGTTACACCCAGATAAATTTCTCAGTATCATCATCATCACCATCACGATAATGGTAGTGTGCAAGTACTTGTATGCAAAAAAGCCAACCATCAAAAGATATATGCAACTGACCATTGGCTCCATGTGCACGTATTATTACGATTGCTCAAGTGTAATGAATTTTACTGTGGCGAATAATAAGTACATAATGTAATGTTACATCATCCATCTGGGAATTGTTTATTGCAATATTATATATAGTTTCTTGCAAATTGGTACTATAAAGGTGAAGAAGTGCGTCTGAAGTTTTTATTGTATTTGCAATACACATTTCTGAAATTGTTGACGTATTGAATGTTATTACTTGAAATAGAACTGAATATTTTTAACAACATTGCATTATCATGCAATATTATTTTAGAATCCAATTACAAAAGATACGAAGGGCTTCGAAACGTTTGATGTTTAATGTTAGTTTTAGGTTTTAGTGGGTTCGAAAATAGAAAATCAAAGCTTTTCAGAGAAAGTTGCGCATTTTGACAAGAACAAAGAGATACATACCTGGAGATGACGAAAGCATATCGCTCTATAGCAACTCTTGAAGCCACAACAAATCATCACACATACTTTGATCTTCCCGTATTCGTACACGGATTTTTTTTTTTCTCCTCTTTTACGCCACTGTCCAAAATTGCGATTATAACACTGGCTCTCAACCTTTTTTCTCAACTGATTTTTTTCGGAAGAAATCATTGAACATTTATTCCTCATTTAACGTTAATTCCGCATTTTTTCACTTTTGCACATTCTTCCTGGATTATTAAAGCTAGCACTTAGTTGGAATTATAATGTAACTTATTTTAAGTACAACAAAATCGCTTTATCAAAATCTGATTTCAAAACTCATTTCCATTAAATTTTGAGAAACGCAGGAAAATTGCGGGGAATTCGCTCGTTCCGTTGCGTTCCAACTTCTAACATAAGTGACAAGTCCCCGTCTATTTTCAAATCGATAAGAATTGTTTTCACGGATAACTTTAAAATTTAACGTTTAAAGTGAGTTTCATTAATTCAAATCCCTTAACAACATCTTAAATTTGAATAATGAAGTGCGCTGTAAAGAATTGTGCCAGTGATTCACCGAAAACTTTGATCCTGAATTTCATTTTTCGTGTAAGTTTCGTGTTCTGGTGGTACAAATTTACGATTTTTTAATAGCTAACCACTTCGGATGGTAAAGTGATAACTTGTAAAGTGTAGACAACATATTACTGAATATCGCATGTACCTTCTTATAGGTGGTACTATCAGTGCCACAAATATTTTCGGTGAAAATATGATTTCGGTGAGCTTTCCCTTGCGTGGCACGGATTTCTATTTTAAGTACGTAAATATAAAAACACCGGATTTTTGGATTTGCAGGAAAATTAATTTTTATTAATATTAATTCGGATGCATTTCGGGTAGTTTTCCACCCATCCTCAGCAACACGATGGGTGGAAAACTACCCGAAATGCATCCTAATTAATATTAATAAAAATTATTTTCCTGCAAATCCAAAAATCCGGTGTTTTTATATTTACGTACTTAAAAATATCGGGGTTTGCGAAAAATAATTTCAAAAACAAAGTTTAATAACGTATTTCTATGTATTTTTCATGATGCTTACCAGTGAATATCATAAAAGGCTTTATTAATCCGAAAAACTGAATTAGTGGCGGTGAAAAGGAAATATGTGAGAATGTTTGTAGTTGCATATTTCATAGATAAAATGTGATTTTTTTCCCGAAAAAATTCGGGTGAATTCACAGTAGCGCCGTCTAATATGTATTTTCTCGTTCTTTTATTCCAATCGTTCCAATTTTACCTTCACCTCAAACCTTTTTTGGTGATTGTTTATGATGAAAATATGGCGCGAAAGATTCGAATTGTGAACTAATTAGAATATTTCGGATGTTCGCTAAAGAAGTAAACTAAACTAAATTTAATCGAAATGAAGTTTTAGAATGTTAATAGAAATTGCTGTTAGCTACTAGCAATTTGAATGTTGATACATATTATGTACCTTAAAATTGTGTCGTGGTTTTTTCTTGTCATAATGATAATGTGTATCATTTAGAGAGTGGCTTCGACGTATCTGTTTAATTAACCTGATTCCGATTTCGAGCTACTAGACGCTGAAAACATTTGGGGCAATACAATCCAGGTAAAATGCTGATAGAAACTAATGTTGTTTTTGTCATCAGTCATTGTAAAAAAATGTGAGGTTACGAAACAAAACAGTTGTGATGTGCCGTTCTGATTCCCTAACTACAATTTTGCGGATCAGAATCAGAAATTAAGTTACGTCACCAAGTAATGACGCATACCATGATCACTCATCTGTACCTACCAAATGGATAAATAACAATAATTAATATATACTTGTGCAGATGAGTCATCATGTCATAGTTCATAGGTAATTAGCCATTAATGAGATTTAGAATTGTAAGCATTAAAGATAAGATGATCGGATGTCTAATTACCCTTTAATCACATAACAAATAGAAATGATAAGAGATAAGAGATGTATGTAATGAATGTATACCAACATGTAAGAATCATCAATAACAAGTAATTAATATAGTGATAAGAATTTAAAATATAAATATATGTTTCTAGTCTGTAAGAGTCAGTTCCTAAAGTGAGCTCAGGACGAGCGAAATGAAAATATATTAAAAATATTGAGTAACTCGGTCTTTAATTCAAAACGATTGGAAAGGAAAATTCTAATCGTAAAACTGGCGCAGTCGGGACACGGACCAACTTTGGATACATTGGAGAAGTTACTAGCAGGGTTAAGACTCGGAGATTCAGCGAAAATGGATTTCGAACAACTCAGCAGCTACATATCGGCAATACCGAATTTCAATGGCGACCAAATAGATTTATTTCCATTTATAGATTCGGTCAAAGCAGTGGAACCATATCTGGAAGCTAGCGCATTCAAAGCGATTCTCCACCAGCAATTGTTAACGAAAATTATTGGAAGAGCACGAGAGGTCTTACATTCACATATAACAACGGATTGGGAGTCAGTGAAAGCGTTGCTAATCAACCATTTTGATACACCGGAAAATGAAAACCAGCTCATAGAGAGGTTATTGGCGGCAAGATTCACCACGGCAGGACAGCTATACAGTTACATATGTAAGTGTCTTTTCAAACTTAATCAAAAAATTAGTCATAACAGTAGTTATAATTTGAACCAAAAAACTGAATTGATTAGGACCAAAAACCAAATCGCTAAAAATACTTTTATTAATAAGTGTCCAGAGCCCATACGCGGTGTATTACATTCGTACAAACCAGATACACTTGAAGACGCGTATAAGGTTTTGGTTCATACGGGTTATCTGAATTATGGAAATAATTCTTTTGAACACACTAATAATACAAAAAAGGCAAGTGGTAGTGAAATAAGTCAGGTTGTATTAAAATCACCTAACAATTTTTCTCAAAACCTCAGATCTAATGTGCAGTCTAATAATAATGATTTCTCGTTACCTACGGATGTTTCTATGAACACAGCAGTGTCTAGGGACACATTATTTCATATTCAATCAAAAGCATCAAATTTTTCTGTTCAAAACCTCGGATCCAAATATAAACTACCTATTGTTCACTTAACGATAGATGATATTAAAGTAAGATGCCTGATCGATACGGGTTGTTCCACTTCTATAATGGATCTTAAACGAGTTGCCGAACATAGAAGGCATAAACTTAATAATAAATTAACAATTTCAAGTGTTAATGGCAATTCATTCGCCACAGAAGGGTTTTTTACTAACTTTCCAGAAGAATTTGATATAAATGGAAAAGTTGAGTGGAAGCTGGTACCTATTGAAAACCGAGAATTTGATGCTATAATAGGGCAAAATATTCTTGTACCAACAAAAGCAATCATCAATTTTCAGGATAATAGCTTAACAATAAATTCAATTAAAACTCCCTTGAGCTTAAATCAAGAGGAAATATATTGTACCGTTGTGGAACAAAATAATCCAATCACAGAGCATGTGACAGATATGAAAGAAACTCGAGACTTAAGTGAAGAAACCTTTTTTGTTGATAGAATAAGAGGTGAATTCAGTGATAAAAATGAGGTCTTGACTTTTACAAGCGAGAAAAATCACATGAAAGAAAAAGAAAATCATGTTGCGGATGAACTATCACCAGTTGAAATTCATGCACTAAATGGGAAAGAAAATAAATCAATATTAGCTGCAATCCACACAGCAAATGAAAATAATATTATTCCTATTTCTATTTCAAAAAAGCCATTAAATTGTTATAAAAATCAAATTATTTTAAAACTAGGAAAAACTATCAGTCTCAAAAGGAAAATTTTTAATAACCGCAACTTAATAATATTCACTTATAAGGCTTATGACGAGAAAACTGTAGAATATATTTTTAAAAATCATTTAGCTCTTGTAGGTACCATAGGAATAAAGTTTCCCAATAGAAAAACATTATTGCTTTTTCAAAATTATTATAATAAATGGAAAATTGATAATCCAAACTGCTCAATAGTCCAAGCTAATAACCATCTTTGGAATTGTTCTAAAGAAGAAATTGAAGAATTAATTGCCAAAGAACATAAAAATAGTAACCATCAAGATATTGATAAAACATACCAAATATTATCAAAAAAATATTTTTTTCCGCATTTGAAACAGAGAATTGCCAATTATATTAACAAATGTTTAATATGTACTCAAAGCAAGTATGAAAGAAATCCTGGAGTGTTACCATTTAAACTTACAGAAACTCCAAGAGATGTCAGGGTAATATATCACATCGATATTTGGTTTAAAGATAAGAATTCACCTTATCTAACTTGTATTGACAAATTTTCAAAGTTTATGACTATGGTAGCGTTAAAAAATCGGCAATGGGATACAGTCATACAAGCGTTACGGGTGATGCTTAACAGGATAGGAAAACCCAAGAAAATAGTAACTGATAATGAAGGAGCACTTGACTCTGAAAAAACTAAGGATTGGTTACAAAAGGAAGGAATTGAAATTCACTTCTGTTCACCACACCATAAAACAGGGAATGGAGACATTGAAGTAGCGCATCGCACCTTAAACGAAAATTTAAGAACATTTTACTTGCGACAAAAAACTGAAGATAGGGACTTAATGGATTTAAATCCAATAGAAGAATGTTTACAAATTTATAATAATACATATCATTCTGCTCATAGGGAAAAACCCTCTGACGTATTTTTTAATGAATGCCGTAAGGATAAGAAAGCCATTTACGAGCAGCTGAAGCAATATAAAGAAAATTATATAAATAGGTTAAATTCAAAAAGAAAAGAATATGCAACTAATGAGAGTTTTGTCGAAACCCCTAACCCAAGCAAATTACAACCGAGATTCTCTAGGGTAAAACCCAATAGGAAAATTCACCCACAAAGGTATAAAAAGCAACGTAAGATCTACAATTTTAGGGATTTTAGTAAAAATAATCCTACTATTGGTTCCACTAACAACTCTTAAAGCTTAGCTCAAGAAGAACATTGATGAGGATTTGGAAACTGCTTTTGAATATAAATATTCTGATATAATTGAGTATAATACAGTTGCAACTATAACAATACATTAAACCTGACGTTCTGATTAAAAATTTGATATGCAAAAAAAAAACATTCGAATAATTTTATATATCAAAATGAAAAGTAACACAAATTTAATAATCAATGTGCTTGTAAATAGTATTTAAAAAAAAACACCAACCAATGTTACGATAATAATTAATATTCACAAATATTCAGGATATAAGAATTCCTTAAACCATGTTAGAGTATAAGATCAAAAAAAAAAATATTCGTATCACGTACTGTATATATACAATCATAAAAATTTAAATTATGTTCCAAATGAATAAATATAAACAACCTGCATCTTGACGAGCAGTTGATGCAAATAAACCAAAGACTAGCTAGTAGGAACAGTAGACAAGCGTACAAGCTAATTAATTCAATTAAAAGTGGATACCAACCCAGGACCAGCCTCTGTAAGGATAAGGATGGCAATATCATTAGCGACACCGATAGCGTTGATAAACGCTGGGCCTCACATTTTGAAGAGCTCCTCAATGTTCAACCGAACAACCCCACACAAGAAGCTCCGGAGCTGATGGCTGAAACAGGCCCTCCCGTTCAACCCCCAACAGTAGAAGAAGTTGATCTCGCCATGCAAGCACTAAAACATAATAAAGCCCCGGGCGCTGACGAGATTCCAGCTGAACTGCTGAAGCATGGTGGGGAGAGCCTTGTTAAGGCTATACACACACTTATCGTTAAAATATGGAACGACGAAGTAATCCCAGAAGATTGGCGCAAAAGTATAATTTGCCCAATCCACAAAAAAGGGGATAAGTTAAAATGTGAGAACTACAGAGGCATCTCATTAGTTTGTACGACTTATAAGATTTTATCTAAGATTCTAGAAAATAGAATTAATCCGTACGCAGAAGAAATCATTGGCGAGTACCAAGGCGGCTTTAGACCTGGTCGTTCGACGACAGATCAGCTTTTTACAGTGAAGCTTTTACTCCAGAAGTGCTGGGAATATAACATCGACGTATACCAAATATTTGTCGACTTCAAGCAGGCATACGACAGTATCGATCGAAGCGTACTGTACAACATTCTGCTGCATTTTGGTATACCGGCTAAGCTAGTGCGACTCATAAGGATGACGATGACTAATACCGTCTCGCAGGTCAGAGTTCAGAACAGACTCACTGACCTATTTGAAACTCGTACTGGACTCAAGCAAGGCGACGGGCTGGCGCCGACGCTCTTCAACCTGGCTCTGGAGTATGTGATTCGAGCCATGAATTTGGACAGCAGCGGAACGCTACTCATTAAATCGACTCAACTAGTAGCCTACGCCGACGACATAAACATCATGTCTCGAAGATTGGGTGATGCAGAAAGCCTTCTGCATAATCTCAATAACGCCGCCAAAGAAGTTGGGCTACATATCAACGAATCTAAAACCAAGGTCATGATGCAATCAAAAACTAGAACGCCAGTAAATTCAAGCATAACAGTGGGGGACCTCAATATAGAATATGTAGACAACTTCACTTACCTGGGTTGCAATTTGTCAAAGGACGCCAACGAAACAGATGAGATAAAGCGACGGATACAACTAGCTAATAAGTGTTACTTTGCGGTCCTCCAAATTATGAATTCGAAGCTGGTGCATAGGAACACGAAGCTCCACGTGTATAAAACCATCATCCGACCTGTGCTATGCTATGGCTGCGAGGCATGGACCCTAACCCAAAACTCTGAACACCTGTTGGACACATTCGAGCGAAAGGTTCTCCGGAAAATCTTCGGGGCCGTTCGTGAACGAGGTGAATGGCGCATCCGGTACAACCTTGAGTTGTATCAGCTGTATGATGAGCTACAGGTGTCGAAGATCGTGAAATTGCAGCGATTGCAATGGGCGGGACATGTACAAAGGATGAACGACGATCGCATGCCCAAAAAGGTGATGAACGCGCAACGAGTGGACGGAGCCAGATTGCGTGGACGACCGAGAGCCCGATGGGAGCATTCTGTATGTGAGGACGCCCACCAGATGCTAGGCTTTCGGAATTGGAGGACAAGGTCGCGTGACCGCGACAATTGGAGGTTTTCAATCCAGGCGGCCAAGGCCCGACGTCGGGCTATCGTGCCATAAAGAAGAAAGAAGAGGACAGGTTTGAGTCAAGGATGGGAGGAGTTACGTCACCAAGTAATGACGCATACCATGATCACTCATCTGTACCTACCAAATGGATAAATAACAATAATTAATATATACTTGTGCAGATGAGTCATCATGTCATAGTTCATAGGTAATTAGCCATTAATGAGATTTAGAATTGTAAGCATTAAAGATAAGATGATCGGATGTCTAATTACCCTTTAATCACATAACAAATAGAAATGATAAGAGATAAGAGATGTATGTAATGAATGTATACCAACATGTAAGAATCATCAATAACAAGTAATTAATATAGTGATAAGAATTTAAAATATAAATATATGTTTCTAGTCTGTAAGAGTCAGTTCCTAAAGTGAGCTCAGGACGAGCGAAATGAAAATATATTAAAAATATTGAGTAACTCGGTCTTTAATTCAAAACGATTGGAAAGGAAAATTCTAATCGTAAAACTATTATCTCCGGTTCTTTTCGTTAGTCTCTCATGGTTGAATTACATATCCCGCGTCAGCATCAGCATCGGCAGAGGCATCGGCTGGGATATCGGCATCAGCAGAAAAATTTCAATTTAGAACACACGCATTTGCCTTTGATGACCCACATTGACAGCAGCGGCAGAAGCATTTTTCTGCTTCTGCCGCTGCTGTCATTGTGGGTCATCAAAGGCAAATGCGTGTGTTCTAAATTGAAATTTTTCTGCTGATGCTGATGCTGACGCGGGATATGTAATTCAACCATCAAATATAAAAGCAGATCCTTTTTTTACAGGTTAGTTTATATTTCAAATTTCAACCAGGAAATTCAGCAAGGCTTAAATTTACATTAAAATTATGCACTGAGTTCACTGAGCGAAAAACTTGCATTTATGTGTCCCGTGAAAAATGTTCCGTGGAGACTTGCTTTTTATTTAGTAAATTTAAGATAAACGTTTACTCGCGTTTTGATTGAATGTCGATCACATATTTTCCTGTGAAACAAAGAGAAACTCCATTGTTTCGCTGCCGAAATGTCAAAAACCGGTGTGGAGACTTTCATGTGAAGTGGGTACCACCAAGCGAATTGGATTTCATGTGGAGTTGTTAAATAGAGGATAATTTCATAGAGGATAATTTCGCCATTACATAATAACATATAAAATTGTCTTTTAAGTAACAAAAATCTAAATGTTTGACTTACGTAATGTGCAAACACGTTACAGAGCTTTATAATACGTTCACATTGAACGAAATCATGTAATTTGGGGCTATTTTCATGTTTTCGTATGAAAACAGCCCGAAACATTTCAATTCCCATACAAATTGACACATTGAAAATACGCTATTTTGCGTGTTTTCTATGAAACCTTGATTTTTTTCAAATGAAAACGTGTAAGCACCCAGGTATCAAACCTAAATTCCCCTATTCAGCACATTTCGGCTCACTCCAATATTTTAACTGACACCTGAAAAAATTGTTTAGTTTCGTGTGTTTGCCAATGTTCTTAATTTCTCCATGATAAGAGAATGGGCGGTCAGTTTGAAGTGACGAAATATGTTGTAAATTACTATCGATGACTGCACCAGCACATTTAAACATAGAACGATTTATAGGCAAAATATTATTGTCGGTTGTCATATGAAATTACAAACAGTGCAATGTGAACACTTTTCGGTGATTTCTGAAAACGTACGGCGAAATCAATCCGTTTTCGTCCACTCTGATTAGAATATTAGAAATGATTTCAGGCATATTCCGAGTTTCACATTTCCATTTTTTGAAAGTGTATGTACTTCAACCAATTTACAGAAACTTTAGACAAGAAGTCGATTTTCGACAATTGAGTGAGTGCATGTTACTGATTTTAGTGGAAACGCGTGTTTGCCAATGTTTTCAGAATTTCTCCATGATAATAGAATGGACGGTCAGCTTGAAGTGACGAAATATGTTGCAAATGATTTATCGATGACTGTACCAGCACATTTTTATACTTAGAACGATTGGGTTGGGTACGATATCCCGCCCATCATATTCCTGTTTTTTTTTAAATCCCGCTTTTCAATATCTCGTCACAAAAGGTAAGTATTCTTTCAAAAATCACGCGCGGGATTTATGAAAGAATACTTACCTTTTGTGACGAGATATTGAAAAGCGGGGCAGAAAAGAATACTTACCTTCTTACTACATCGCATTTGCCGTTAAAATATTGATATTGCTATACCGATTGGAAAGTGAAAGATACTTAGTATTCTCTTATCAGTGAGGCGGTGAAATTCAATTTCAATATTAGTGAATATACCTATGTATTTTTCCGAATTGACACGAAGTTTGTAGGATGGAGTTGCCAAAAAATAGCAGATTGGTTAGGAATTAATTATATCCATGGGAAAAGTACCAAGTCGGGAAAGGCAGGAAAACCAAGGTTCCCCCCTAAGTTCTGGAGTATTGCTGACGCAGTTGTAGCAAATTTTCCAAGAACTCAAAATAATGTTGAGGCTTGGCAAAGACGATTAAACTTTATCACAAGGAAAAGCCATATCGGTCTGTGCCGGCTGGTGGAATTACTATAGATAAAGAATTGCTCCCTAGCTAAAAACCGAGGGAAGCAGTCCCGATCTGAAGGTCGCATCCAAAAGCAAACTAAGGTCTTTAGACGTAGCCAATGGGTTAGGTACGATATCCCGAAGTTCAAATTCCCGCTTTTCAAAATCCCGACTTTCATAATCCCGCCACTTTAATATCCCGCCACTTTAAAATCCCGCTCGATTAAAATCCCGCCTAATCATAAGCCCGCCAACTTAATATCCCGCCATTTCAAAATCCCGAAATTTGAATTCCCGCTTTTCAAAATCCCGTTTTTTAATATCCCGTCATTGAAGGTAAGTATTCTTTCATAAATCGCGCGCGCGATTTATGAAAGAATACTTACCTTCAATGACGGTACTATACATTTACCGCTAAAATGTTTTTGCAACAAGGCAGATCTGTCAGTAAATGATAGTTAGTTAGTATTTACTTATCAGTGAACTGTGATCAGTGAGATTGAACATAATATCGCAGTTAAAATACGTATAAAGTGAGTTCCAGCAAGCCATTTTACAATTAGATGTGAAAAAACGAAAATAACTATTATTTTCACAGGATTACATGAGTGGAAATATTAATGTCGAAGTCGTGAAAAATAATAAAGGTGGTGACAATCCTGTGGTGGACGGGTTTCATTACCATCTTGAACGGAAACAAAAGGAAACATTTCGATGGGTTTGTGCCAAGAGAAAGTCACTTATTTGCATGCAAAGCGAGAGTGCAAACAAAATTATCCGCTGAAAAACATATCATCATGAAAAACCCTACAGCTCATAAACGTGAATTAATAAATTTGTACAAAACTGAACATTTTATTTATCGACAATTGAAATAAATTTTTTGACGGGATTTTGGCGGGATTTTTTTATTATACATTAGCGGGATTTTGATATAGCGGGATTTTAAGATGGCGGGATTTTGAGATGGCGGGATTTTGAGAAGGCGGGATTTTTAAGAGTCGGGATTTTTAAAGGGCGGGAAATTGAAATGGCGGGATTTTGTAGGACGGGAATTTTCAGAAAAAGCGGGATTTTAAACAGGCGGGATTTTGTTTTTCGGGAAAACGTAGCTATCCCGTAGCCAACAGTTAATTTCAAGTAAAGAGGACTATGTAGAACTGATTTTTTGAGAAACTTGGCGCATAGACTAATGTGAATAATTGATAAGTCGAACGCATTTCTATATTTTTTTGTTAATAATAAAAAAAAATTGGCGGTATTTTGACGGGATTTTTTTATTATTTAATAGCGGGATATTGAAATGGCGGGATTTTGATTTACCGGGATTGTGTAATGTCGGGGTAACGTAAAGCGGGCTTATGAACTGGCGGGATTTTGTTTTTCGGGATTATGTAGGTATCCCATATTCAATGTATTGGTCCGTTCAGTATACCATTATCGAGGGTTAGGTACGATATCCCGAAGTTCAAATTCCCGCTTTTCAAAATCCCGACTTTCATAATCCCGCCACTTTAATATCCCGCCACTTTAAAATCCCGCTCGATTAAAATCCCGCCTAATCATAAGCCCGCCAACTTAATATCCCGCCATTTCAAAATCCCGAAATTTGAATTCCCGCTTTTCAAAATCCCGTTTTTTAATATCCCGTCATTGAAGGTAAGTATTCTTTCATAAATCGCGCGCGCGATTTATGAAAGAATACTTACCTTCAATGACGGTACTATACATTTTCCGCTAAAATGTTTTTGCAACAAGGCAGATTTGTCAGTAAATGATAGTTAGTTAGTATTTACTTATCAGTGAACTGTGATCAGTGAGATTGAACATAATATCGCAGTTAAAATACGTATAAAGTGAGGTCCAGCAAGCCATTTTACAATTAGATGTGAAAAAACGAAAATAACTATTATTTGCACAGGATGTCATGAGTGGAAATATTAATGTCGAAGTCGTGAAAAATAATAAAGGTGGTGACAATCCTGTGGTGGACGGGTTTCATTACCATCTTGAACGGAAACAAAAGGAAACATTTCGATGGGTTTGTGCCAAGAGAAAGTCACTTATTTGCAAAGCGAGAGTGCAAACAAAATTATCTGCTGAAAAACATATCATCATGAAAAACCCTACAGCTCATAAACATGAATTAATAAATTTGTACAAAACTGAACATTTTATTTATCGACAATTGAAATAAATTGTTTGACGGGATTTTGACGGGATTTTTTTATTATACATTAGCGGGATCTTGATATAGCGGGATTTTGAGATGGCGGGATTTTGAGATGGCGGGATTTTGAGAAGGCGGGATTTTGAAGAGTCGGGATTTTTAAAGGGCGGGAAATTGAAATGGCGGGATTTTGTAGGACGGGAATTTTCAGAAAAAGCGGGATTTTAAACAGGCGGGATTTTGTTTTTCGGGAAAACGTAGCTATCCCCATTATCGATTCTTTTGGGATACCTACATAATCCCGAAAAACAAAATCCCGCCCGTTCATAATCCCGCTTTTTCCAAAAAATCCCGCTTTACGTTTTCCCGACATTACAAAATCCCGCCATATCAAAATCCCGCCAATTCAAAATCCCGCCATTTCAAAATCCTGCCACCTCAAAATCCCGCCATTTCAATATCCCGCTATTAAATAATAAAAAAAAATCCCGTTAAAATACCGCCAATTTTTTTTTTATTGTTAACAAAAAAATATAGATATGCGTTCGACTTATCAATTGTTTACATTAGTTTATGCGCCAAGTTCTCAAAAAATCCACTACTCTCGAAAAAATTTTACTCCAATAATAGGAGGAAACTTTTTTTCCTTCTATTATAGTAGTAAATTTACACCACGATATGAACGAGAGTAATTTTACGCTTTACGGTGTAAATATTTACTACAAAATTGGTGTAAATCTACAAACGGTAATAAGCAAATTTGCACACCTAAATAATTAAACTTACTCTTAGATTTATGTATATTTAAATCAGAAATAAGCAAATTTGCATTGGAAAAAATGTAAATTTACACCGGCGTTATGTAAATTTACATCCGGGTTTATGTAATGAATTGATAATATTTACGGCAGCCGATTCTTCGATGTAAATCGTCCTGGAGCTCCCCGTGATTCCAAGAGCTGCCACGCCCCCTTCGGATCAAGAGAAAAAAAGCGCTACAACAACAACAATAATATGATTGATGCTCACATGAACGCACTTCGGACGGAACAGACTAACTGCACACAGAGCAAGCCACTTGACAGATACAGGAAAATGCAATAATGCACAAAAGTATTGTAACACACTCAGTTTTACACAGATGCAGGTTTAATTTTTTACACCAAAATCGTAACATTACATTAAAAATTTCCTTAAAATTATTTGTAAATATACACTGAAAATGTAAAGTTACACAAAAATAAAGTAATAACACATCTTCACACCAAATGTTGTGTAAAATAACACCAAAATTGAGTAATATTAAAAAATATTTGTAATGTTACACTATTTTGTGGGTTTACTAGAAATTTGGTTGAAAAATAAACGTTTACTGTAATTTTGCTAGAAAAAATGTGTAAAATTCAACGAGTTTTCGATGTAAAATTCAACCTTGTTTTTACAGTGTACGTCTAAAGACCTTAGTTTGCTTTTGGATGAGACCTTCGGATCGGGACTGCTTCCCTCGGTTTTTAGCTTAAGGTATGTACTGAGTTCACCGAGCGAAAAACTTGCATTTATGTCTCCCGTGAAAACGGTGCCGTGGAGACTTGCTTTTTATTCACTCAATGTAAGATAAATGTTCATTCGCGTTCTGATTGATGGCCGATGACATCTTTTCATTGTGAAATAAAGTGTAACTGCATTATTTTCGCTGGCGAAATGTCAAAAACCGGTGTGAAGACTTTCATGTGAAGTGAGTACCATCGATTTCACGATCATAAAAATTTTGACAGTATTTGCAGGGATTTCACGTGAACTGACGATGTTAGTACCTACTTTTAGGAGCAATTCTTTTCCCAGTAATTCCACCAGCCGGTACAGACCGATATGGCTTTTCCCTGTGATAAAGTTTAATCGTCTGTGCCAAGCCTCAACATTATTTGGTATTTTGCCCATGGATATAATTAATTCCAAACCAATCTGCTATTTTTGTGGCATCTGCATCCTCCAAGCTTCGTGTCAATTCGGAAAAATACATAGGTATTTTCACTAATATTGAAATTAATTTTATCTCACCGCCTCACTGATAAGAGAATACTACACTCTATTAAATTTTTACTCTTATAATAGAAGGAAACTTTGTTTCCTTCTATTATAATAGTGAAATTACTCTGCAATTTAAATTTGCAAATCAAGTGTAATTTTACATAAAAAATGTTTAAAAAAGTACTCCAATATATTAGCAAATTTACACCGTGCTATGTGTAAAAACACTCCGTAATAATAGGAATATAATGCGGTTTCACTCTTTTTTCGTTGTAAAGATTTCAGTTCAGAGAGAGAGAGATCAGTTTTTCTGCATGGGAGGTTGCAATATGGTCTTTTTTGTGCGATCTGTACACTTGTTCTTCTTCTCAGTACCGTAACTGAGGCGTTTATAGGCAATTTCCAGTCAACGTTACATTGCATATCATTTCGGAGTGTAATGTTGCAAGCACTAAATATTTCCTATCCGCACATGTACGGAAATTTTGGACCACGCCGAGATTATATTTCGGGACCTCTAGATTACTATAGCATCGTAGAGTGCGACTCAAACAAGTGAGCCACAGAGCGTGTACACATGAGTTCTAAATGCAGAGAATTTTCGGAAAAATGTGTTACACTGTGCTAAGTACAGCCGATTGAAGTATGACAACTGGAGAGCACGCTACAAAAAATGAGTAAAACTTCAAATGCACGTTGTAAAAATACACCACAAATCCGAATTAAACACAATAAATGTTGTAAAAATGCACCAGAAAATCTGAATTATACAGAAGTGTAGCGTCAAAATACATTTCACACCGATTTTGGTGTAATTTTTCTTATTTTACACAGAAATTGTTGAAAAATGCACTCTGTATGTGATTATAAGCGGGAAAAAGTGTAAAATTACCGCATTTTCAGCGGAAATTTAAATTCACTTTTTAGAGTGTAGCTAGCTTTCACTTTCCAATCTGTATAGCAGTATCAATATTTTAAAGGCAAGTGTGATGTAGTAAGAAGGTAAGTATTCTTTTCTGCCCCGCTTTTCAATATCCCGTCACAAAAGGTAAGTATTTTTGAAAGAATACTTACCTTTTGTGACGGGGTATTGAAAAGCGGGATATTGAAAAGCGGGGTATTGAATAAGATTTTGGATTGGCAGGGTTTTGATTAGACGGGATTCTAATTGGCGGGATTTTGAAATGGCGGGATTATGAATGTCGGGATTTTAAAAAACGGGAATATGATGGGCGGGATATCGTACCCAACCCGATTCTTTTATATGGACGATGTTCGCACTTGATGAATTTTGATTGCTCGTCGTTTTCGAAAAGGGGAAATTTTATTTAAGAACGCCATCAATATTGTATCAAAATAATATCGAACCAGCGAATTGGTATCGATATATAATTAAATATGGTATCGTTACTCTATCGATGACTGTTATAAACTAGACCATTCTTCATTAAAACAAATCTTTTTATTATAATTATTATCTTCACTTTATTTTATAAAATGAAATTTTTAAATTACATTACATTTTATTTAGTTTTAGTTGCAAACTTGGTGGTACACTTCTGGTATCTACCCTAACAATATCCCAACAAACCAGAGCCGAGATATTTTTTGCGACCTAAAATCATCAAATGACTGGCCTCGAATGTATTATTATAATTATAAATTAGAAAATTCTTCAAACTGGGAACAAATAAATATTTTGGTTAAATAAAAAAAAAATGGTTACGTCTGCTTAATTGAAAGAGAATTTTTGTCAGCTGGAATTGTGGTTTCGTATTACTATTACACAATCTAACGAGTGTCACAGTTGTGACAAAAGTCAATCTCACTCTGAAAAAAATGAATCTACGAATGTTGTTCTTTAGAATTCTTCCATGATAACAAACGACACTTTTACCAACATTGAACAGTCCGTTTTATCGTCACAGGCACATATACGCTACGGGCTACGAGTAGTAAGTAAAACCAATTAACTTGGGATTTATTTGAGATTTGGAAATCTTTGTATCGTACTAATCTATTCCTAATGGAAACGCAACTGATGTAATGAAGGGTTCTTTGTTGGTCGTATGTTATCTAATTGTAATACAAGGACTGACTGATAGAACAAATGCCTTTATGTAATAAAATTCATATGGACGCACAAACGGATGACTGTTATGCAACCCTAGTATTTCATATTGTATTTATGTAATATGTGGTGTAGTTTCTTTTTAACGAATTCTGTTTCAAGCTAAATAGCACACGAAAAGATCCTAGGTAAAGGTCTTGATAGACATCGGGCGGAATGAAAATGAAATTTTTGTCCGCTGCGATTTTCTCTATGAAAATGCATGCTTACTGTCGTGGAACATGTCGGAAATGTTGGGGAATTCCATAAGCTACAATCCGAATATGGTTCCAACATTTTTCTCGGCCATTTTATGTATTATTTTTCGATTCCCCGGTTATTTCACCGTGGAAAATATCTAATGACCGGGGAATCGAAAATAATACATAAAATGGCCGAGAAACTGTTGGAACCATATTCGGATTGTAGCTTATGCTTATTTCATTTTCATTCCGCCCGAGGTCTATTCAGGCCTTAAAGGTTATATACATCCAGCGTATCTACCTTACGCTTAGTCTTCAAATGTATGTGCGTTAAAATTGTGTTCCATTAGGGTCACCATAGACCTGTAGCGATTTTGCTGCAAGTGGCATTTCGACGAATTAACCAAAATACTTTCGTTACTTTTTGAGTAATTCTTAAATAGTATATTCTTTAAAAAATGTTTTCACTATTATTGTCAGTTATACTATACTGGGTATGTAATACCTACACATATGGCCAAAAAAATAAGTACACCCATACGAATTTTTCTTATCACCCTGTAGCCAAGTAGTTATTTGAGTAAATAAAATCATATGGAAAGATTTAAATACTTAATTGGTGAGGAATCAAATAATATATATATTAGCATATTTTAATAAATAACAGCTTTCATCTACCTTGAAAAAGTACGAACTGACTAAAATAGGCTGGACAAAATAATAAGTACATGTCAGTTAATTTGATTAAAACTGGTTTTAATTACAATATTATGTTCTGATTCGCGAGGAATTTGATTTATTTTATTATTTAAAAGTAAATGATCCATTCTTTTGAAAAAAATAAGGTTTTTGTTGGCCCTCTGGTGAAGAATTACTCTTAAGTTCCCATACATCCATATATCCAGTTACTTCCAGGAAATTCCGTATTTGGTCCGTTTTGTGAAAACTTTGTTTCTAGTTCATTGATTCAACTCTCCCTAAACAATGTGGATTCAATTTGACTCTAGTTACAGCGTGAAAAGCCACTCGATTTGGTTGAAGCGGATCCTTGACCAGTTTTTGAGGTATGGTTAGGGTTAATATTCTGCTAAAATCCCCATTTAAAGTGTATGGGCTCATCAGTAAAATATTCTGGGACTATCAACTAACATTTATTTATTATATTTAATGGTTATTAGGTACATTTGAACGAAACCAAACTATGCAAATTAAGCCATAGACGAAGTTTTTCCGACTCCATGGGAAATAGCCAGTTGATGTACCGTATATCATATTATTCTTTTCCTGAATGAAGAATATTACGATAAGAGTAGTTTCCAATCAAATTTATTACGATCTCATAAATAAAACAAAATATTCTGTGAGTTTTCATTGTTCGGTCTGAAACAAGAAGAACTATCCAAAAAATTTACATACAAAATTTTCTTGTACTGTCAACACTTTTTGACAGCGCCATGGAAAGTTCTAAACTTTTTACGAAAACTGCTTTACTTCTTGTATTCTCCGATTAACTTTTCAAAGGGATTCTCTATTTTCAATATTTACCGCGAAAATCATCAGTCAAGCCAAGGGAACTTTTCTCGCCATAGTTATAATGAGATCGACAGTTATCCTTAAGGCCCTTACATGGACCTATTTGACGCATTTGAGACTGCTTTTATTTAGTTTAATGAATTACACAGTAAATACAACGTTTAGCTGGTTTATTTCGTTAATGAGAGAATAATTTTTCCACTATTTCAAATTTTCGGACTCAAAACGTCTTTTTTCGTACCTACCATGCGTTTTTCGCCCCTTAAGAATGTTTGTTTGTTTTTAATTCGACGCTGGTTGCATACACTAATGAATAAACGAGACCGAGGCTAATTTCGGGCGCGGCCGAAATTTGAATACCCTTCACTCTTCTCGGGCTAAAAGTTTTTTTTGGGCGAACATATGACTTGTGTTCAATCCTTCCCCATTTCCTTTGTGGCGTCGATAAAACAATATTTGTGTGTTTTTGGTTAAGTGGGAAAATAAAAATATTTACTCAGAAAACTTTATTGGAGGGATGCGGGAGCATGGTCCCATAGTATGATTCCATTCGTTTTAATTTTTTTTTGTTTTGACAAGGACGCATTAAGTTTTTTTTTTAAATTGGTGTGGAAAAAATGTTTCTTAGAAGATCTAAAATGGGGGGTTGGGTTTGTATGGTAGCCCCATGACTCCATAGACCGATTCCATTCATTTTTACACATGTCTTATGGCATCAATAGAGATGCACTTTTACGAGTTTTGGTTGAAAGTGATGGACAAATAAAATGTTTTTCGTAGAAGAACTCAATTTGGGGGTTTGGGTTTGTATGACAGCCCCATGACCCCATTGTCCGATTCCATTCATTTTTACATATATTTTGTGGCATCAATTGAAATGCACTTTTATGAGGTTTGATTGAAATTGGTGCACAAATCAAAAAGTTTTTCTTAGAAAAACTCAATTTGAGGGGTTGGGTTTGTATGACAGCCCCATGACCCCACAGTCCGATTCCAATCTTTCTTACATATGTTTTGTGGCATCAGTAGAAACACATTTGTATGAAATTTGGTTGAAATCGGTGCACAAATGAAAAAGTTTTTCTTAGAAGAACCTAATTTGGGGGGTTATGTTTGTATGGCAGCCCCATGACCCCATAGTCCGATTTGATCCATTCTTACATATGTTTTGTCTTATCAATAGAAACACATTTGTGTGAAATTTGGTTGAAATTGGTGCACGCATGAAAAAGTTTTTCTTAGAAAAACCAAATTGGGGGGGTTAGGTTTGTATGGTAGCCCCATGACCCCACGGTCCGATTTTAGCGATTCGAACATACAAACTGCCTGCAATAAAAAGAAGCATGTGTGCAAAATTTCAGCTCGATAGCTTTTAAACTGGCCGAGTAAAACGCGTAGCAACAGACGGACAGACGGACAGACGGACAGACAGACAGACGGACATCGCCCAATCGACTCAGCTCGTCATGCTGATCATATATATACATATTTTATATGGTCGGAGATGCTTCCTTCAATGCGTTACAAACTTCATGACAAAGTTAATATACCCTTTACTCTACGAGTGAAGGGTATAAAAAAAAATCCTTAGGGAAAATAGTAAGTTTTTTTTATAAAAATGTAAAAAACCGATAGTGTACTTATTATTTTGACCAAGCTGAAAACCCACTTCAAAGCTAATATCGGGAGGGACTAAAATAACAGGGGGTTGCCATTTAGTTTTAAGGTTCCGTTGGCATTGTTGTATCCTAATTGTTGTAATGGCTATCTATTTGGAGTAATTCAATTTTAAAAAGGGTATGAAAATTTGTCATAAAATAGTACATGAGGGGTGTACTTATTTTTTTGGCCATATGTGTACATGGACATTTATGTGTATATTTATTTCGAAATACGCATATAATGTTTCACATAAATATTCGTTCATTTGGAAATATGTAATTTTAGGAATTGTATTTTCCATAATGATGTTATAAAACATCTCAAATAACAGTCCTGTGGGCATTACAGCAGCTTTGTTATGGGGTTATTATTCCAATATCGAATTATATCCATTGGCGATTTCTTCGTTATAGATATTCTTAAAAGCTATATCAAATCACAAATAAAATATTGGTTTAAATCTTTCGCATTTTTATCATATAAACGCATATAATGGGATAAATACTCATTATGAAATAATTTGCTAACTGCATACAAAAATGTGGTCAACTTACAAACAGATATTAAAGGTTCATTGAAATATTAAAAGGACGATATTTACACAAACACTTAATATTAATCTGATTAATTCCTTCATTATAAGTGCAAAATACTCTGAAATCATCAATTTGCACACACCCATAAAAAACATTGTAACACTTTCACCTACACACATCATCCCATGGCGCAATTGTTATTAGCACGTTTTGATTATAACAATTAATTTAGTCGAATATATTAATAAAGCAATACGTATCTGATATTGTGTTAATATGATTCATTAAAAATTAAATTAGTGAAATTGCATCGTCTAATTTATACTTTTGTGCGAGATGAGGAAACAAAAATAACCAAAAAGTAAGTGTATAAAGCCAATTTTTCGACAAAAAAAAAACACAAGACAAATACACTTGAAGCTTAGAGACTAGGTCAAATATTTATTTAATAAAATCTGCAAATACGCTTTAATTTTGTCCATAAATAAATCGCGAAAATTGATCTATACATATATGGATACTTACAGCTGTATAAATTTAGATATTTATCTTTTTGATTTAGACCCACACGCATGTGTGTATTATGCAAATTTAGGTTCCTAGTCTTAGACGTACGATTTTCAATTATTATCTTCTAGAGAAAAAAAAAGGCTAGTGCTGATTGTGAGAGTATGCTTCAATATGGACTTAAGTGTGATATTTTATTTGTTTTAGCTTATTTAAAATAAATTTAAATAATGGTTTGCGAAGTGTTCAAAGATTTATCAATGAAATTTGCTAATTTAGGTATAAAGTCATTTTATTTGCCTTCTATGAAAAGAATTTTATCGTTATTTTGAAGTTAACGTAAGTTTGTTGGAAATTAATTATTGAGACACATATCCGGTTTTGTGGGTGTTATTGATTTAGATTTTTTTTTATTACTTTCGTGACGGCTATTTGTCATGTAACTTTAGAAAAATGAGACATACATTTAAACACCAAATTTCTTTCGTTCTTTTTTCTAAATTGGATTGAGGCTAAATTAATCAATGTATTTGCAAATACATATTCTGAAGATTACATATTCGTTCATACGTACTCATAGTTGCTGCGCCCACTCTAGCACTCATGCCGCCCCTTAGGTATACTATATACACTGCGCGACAAATGCTTAGGTTCACTCATATTTCCTTCCATGAAGCGGTAAAATAAAACCTTACCAGTTTAAGAAATGTTATTTTTGGAAGTATTAAATATCACAAACAAAATGAATGGACTGAATCCCCACAGGACATTTTCCTTAAATTACAGTAATTGAATTAATTCAAAGAGTCAATTTCCAGTGCGACAATTGCTTAGGTTCAGGGACGATTTTACCGTTTTACATAATGTTTTCGCTGAAAAATATTTCAGAAAAGTATGAAAGAGGATAAATACGAAAAAACGGGAGAATTTTTTTTGAATTTAATAGTGTGTATTTTCGCCATTTTTATTTATAATTTCATAAAGCCTTCGAGGCAGGTAATCGTATAAAGAATGCAGCACAGATATCGGTATTTTAGACCAAGCTGTCTTAATTCCATGAATTAACTCTTCTTTAGAGTCGTATTGTTTACCACTACTGTAAACCTCCCGAACAAGCCACCCCCAAATGTTTAATGCCAGGGGAGATGGGCACCCAGTCTAACAAAGCCACATTTTTCTCCTCAATAAGCGATTTAACCACCCTCGCTGTATGAATTGGGGCAAGATCATGTTGCAATATCCAAGGATCGCCTCCGTACATGACATTTATCACAGGGATTTCCTCTGCTAAGAGCTGTTTATAAGATGAACTGGTTTGGTAACCTCGTAGAATGACCAAGTCGATAGTTCCATGATATGAAATGGCTCCCCATACAATAACGGAACCTATTCGGAAGTGATGGCGTGACAGGTACATAGGGTCCTTCCTATATAATCATGATAGTAGGAGAACCCATCTGGACCGTCCACACAAAGCCGTTTTCCATCCGTAAATATTACCTGCCTCCATTGTGATGTGCAGTTCATGAATCTTAAGGCGAATTCCAGGCGCTGTAGGCGATGTTGCGGGGTTAAGGCTATTTTTTTCTTTAATCGTAAACGTTTTAAGCAAGATGAAGATCTAAGAACTCGTTGGATGGTCCTTACACTTGCTGATAACACCAAAATCTCCCCAAGCTTACGCGCAGTAAAGGGCGAGTTCGAGGCTTCTCTTAAGAGACTTCGCCTTGATGCACGGGAAATCGCTTTTTTTCTGCCTCCTGCGTATCGTCGGCCATAATTTCCACTATCTCGTATAAAATTATTAACAAGGTTCAAGCTCCGCTGAATCCGTATTGCAATTTGTCGGTTTGAATATCCTTCTTGCTTTAGTATGGAAATTGTCGCCTTTTCCTCGGCAGAAAATTGATTTCCTTTTGACATTATCCACTATACGACTCACAGATTATAACGCGAAAAAAAATGTTTCCACAAACACTTCTCACCAGGACGAGATAACTCTTTAAAGTAATTGAACCTATACAATTGTCGCAGTGGAAATTGCGATTTTCATTTTAAAAAATTCCGTTAGCAATGCGAGTTGCTTAATAGAAATGTAATATTTATTAAAATAACCGTTAGTTGAGAGAGCATTATTTAAAAATTATTTCCGATCAGAGTACATAGAAATTATATAATTTTAAAGGAAAATATCCATGAACCTAAGCATTTGTCGCGCAGTGTATATCAGACATATTGAGAAGATAGTATGTTGACTATTAAACGCAATTTAACGTAGTATAGCTGGGTTTTGTTTTTGTGGAAAGTTTGTTGTCCGAACAACATTTTTTCAGCGTCGTCAAAAAAAAATTTACACATGTCACACGGGGACCTGTCAGCTTTGCAAAATTTGTACGTATTTCCCGTGGAAATGAAAAGAAATTCGGAATTCGTTCTCTCCTCGTATCTAAAATTACGGAAAGACAAAATTCAAAATTACCTGCGGATCTTAGTCTATTAGTGGAAAATTTGAGAAACGCCGGGGAGTATAGTTTCAGTTGTCCTATACCTATACTTCTAACCTGAGAGACCCTACAATCAATCTTTGTCCAGTGATCAGCCTTGGTTCATAATAAAATTCTGAAAGTAATTACGTGATAAATTTTGTGAAAGAAGAACAGCAGAAACATCTTGCTATCATCCATGTAATATTGTATCCCTTGCTCTTGTAAGGTTGCTACAGATTACTTGTATGCCGGGTTCGAAATTTGGACATTGTGCTTTTGAAGTTGCAATTCGTGCATGGACGTAGCTATGGATATAAACATTTGAAAGTTGCAATATTTAAAGTTCCTATGCAATTGAACGACATACTTATTAACAGAGCTATTCCGCATAAAAACAAAAAAACTTGGAAGCTCAGGACCTTAATATTATTGACGCCAAGAAACTCATTCGCAGTACATTAAGGTCTTTTAAAGACATTACCAACGACAGCGAAATCAATGCGTTATTGCAAAGCCGCATAATTTTCGCAAGAAAATTAGATATTGGCACAAAACAACACCGAACTCGTCGTGCTCTGAAAAAATTGAACGAATCATCTCAAACTACAGCCGAAATAGACTTTGCGCCATTTTACCGAAAAGAGTTCAAATTCCTTCTTGACGTTTTTATCTCACAAAAAAAAAAAAAAAAATAAATAAATAAATCAAATGGAAAAAATAGCCAAACTGCTGCAGACATTTCAAGACATATTTTAAACTCCGGCCGATAGGAAAAATTGCACGACAATCTCAGGAACTGCGGTGATCGAAACTGATTTTTATACATATTTCAAAGGAGATCCCTGAATGTCTTCGAAATTACAATAAATTCTTCTTGATGATTGCTGCGAGTGTGAAAATTTTGGGAAGATAGCGAGATTGAATCCTTTCTCGCTATCTTCCCAAAATTATTCAAAGGATCGAAAGCTTACAATAGTATTCAGCATATTTTGACGTGACCAGTGACATCAGCGTTCAGCGAACAATCATTTAGTAAATTGAGATTAATAAATCAATCATTTACGAACGTTAATGGGGGATGAACGTTTCGTCGATAAAATGAATTTACATCGAATTGTAGAGCTATAGTCCAAAATTAAGTTACGGCGGGTCACAACTTAACTGGTTGTTGAACAATAGGATAGTTCCACTTGAAAAATGTCGACTACTGGAATATGCCTTTTTTGTCATTCATCCCCAAACATTTTTGAAGAAATTTAGATCTAGGGAGTATGGCGGTATTTCCATAACCTTGATGGTTTGGTATCGATACCAATCTTTTATCAGCCTTGCTTAACTAATGAAGGCATTATCTTGACAACATGTAAAAGGGATTGCATGGAAAATCTCGGTCATTTTAGGCATTACATTAGGCAGAATATTTTTGTAAGCCTGGTTCTGAATACCTACAATTACCACCAGCTTAACAGTTCCACACCGAAATAGTCAGCCCCATACCTCGACACTTCTTACTCTTCGAGTGATGTGTCTACAAAATTAGTTCCTTCTTATACCCAAATTGCAGAAATAATACCTAAATCTATCTGAACTGACGAGATTGATTTTTACTTCGTCAGTGAAATTAACGCGCTTCCACTGATTTGTCCAATCCATACAATTTCTCTATTGGGGTTGAATATCTTGTTATGGAACTTTTGAGGTATTGAGTAGGCCTGTTCGGTACCGAGATTTCAGTAGCGGGTTTCGGGTTTTATCAATACCCGGCACCAAAAGCGGTTTTCCTGACTCAGGTTTTTTTTCAGTACTGACGTTTTTTTTAACCACAAGCCGTTTTTTTTGAGTACCGGGTTAAAAGCCTGTACCAAAAAACCTGAAAAAAAAAACAGGCTCATGGTTGAAGTGAATCGTTCTTTTTAACTCGGTACCAAAAAACCGACTCGTCGGTCGGTTTTTTTTTAACTCGATACCAAAAAACCGGGATATCGGTACTTTAGAATATCGGGTCCGGTACCAAGTGAACATCGGTTTTGTACCGGGATCCGGGTTTTTGGAACAGGCCTAGTATTGAGATCGCCCAAGCTTATACAAATATTCTCCCGAATGTAATTTCTAAGATTACCGATATTTTTTATGCATCTGATTTAAGGCTTTATCAAGATAATGAATGGTTCCGTTTATGAAGCAAGGCTGATACAAAATTGGTTCCTAGACTAATCTATCAACGTTATGGAAAGATTACAATACTACTCCCTAGATCTAAATGTCGTCAAAAGGGTTTGGGAATGTATGACAAGGAAGATCTACACCGATACACGAAAATTTAACAACACTGATGAGCTTCTGCAAGCGATTCGGGGAACTTCGGAAGTAATTAATTTAAATTACCGTCAAAACCTATACAATTCTATCCCGGATAATATTTTTTAGCTAACATCACTCAACAGAAATTCAACTTATTACTAGCAACATTTCCTAAGTAAATTTATCTTGCTATACCGTTATTTTGTGTTTTATTTCCTCTGGAACTACCATAATTACTTTCAAATGTGTACCTACTGTTTTTAAGAATTCTTGTAATAAAATCTTAACGGGACTCCGAATCTGAGACCTTGTATTATTGAAAGAACAAGCATGCTACTGAAAATATTGTCACCAAGTTTGAAGAAAATACCGTTATCACTTTCCGACACACAACCATTTTTCAAGTGGAATTATCCCATTGATTGGGAGTGTATATGTATTATTCATACAATCCTTCGTGTTTCTGTCTGTATTTTTCTATGTGTACATGAACGGTCAAAAAATACATTCTTATTAGAAGTACGGAAAACCGGATTTTCGAATAAACTATTTTTGGATATTAGAAATTTTGCTGAAATTTGCATAAAAACCTAGTTTTGTAAATTTTCTTGTTATGGTTTTAATTTTCTATAACTCTAGAAATTCTGTAGATTCACAGTTAAACGACTGTTCAAAACTCACGTTGCAAAAAACAAAATGTCGCGTGTTTATTATTCAGTATGAAATGTGTCTCTCAACTGCATCATACTCCGAATTCAAACACACCACATATACCTACTAGTTGACAAGAGCACTCCTCAAGGAGTTACGTTAACGGTAAAACGAGAAACTGCTGAGGCATATGCTGCTGATATCGTTACGCTTTTATCTATGTAAAGTTCATTTCAATTTTGGGACCCGCCGAACCACGAGAAAAACTCTCCCTAAAAAACGCATTGGAGAAAACAAAGTTCATTCATCAAACCTCGGTGTTCGGCAAGCAAGATTCAGTGAACTCTTTGCATTTAAAAATTTCTCTATCCTTATTATATTAACGAAAGACGTCTGAAAACAAAATTTTGAGATGAAAAATGATCTCCAAATTGAAATTTTTGGACAAAAATAAACTTTTTTTGTGGAAAACATCCAAATTGGTGAATTTACAAATTTAGCCCCCCTGTGTACATACATAGTAGTAGTCTGTTAGGTGTACTGGTTAGTGCAGTCACCTTCGGTGCACAGGGTCGTGGGTTCGAGTCTCATCGTAAGCGAATTCAGCTTATGGTGTTTTTCGAACTCACGACCCATGTGACGGACTATGATCTCACTCAGATGATAAACGAGTAACTATTTAGTGGGATAAATAACATGAGCATGCTATTGATCTCAACACCTCTACAAAAAGCAGTTGAGATCTTGGAAATTGGATATTACACACATTTGCGACCTTTTATTTATTTACATAGTTGTTAATCTCCTATGCTCGTCAGGAAACTTCGCGATTGACATACTAAAATATATATCCTTGCTTTGAACTTGTGAATTTGTTAACAAAATTTTGCATTTTACCATACACATATTTAAGTTTGGGAGTCCTATCACGTTTTTCTATTCATGTACGAACATTTGTCTTAATTTATAATTAATTGTAGTCATGTAACATTCTATTCGTTTGGGCTCCGCCTCAAATAAATAAGATGCAATGCAACAGTCTTGAACTATCAAGCATGACTGATGATGATGATGAAGATGACCTAAATTGTCTGTGTGACATCAATGTGGTAATAAATTTTTATCAATATGTATATGTACTTATTTTTGTACTTTGTATGCTATGAATTATAAATTTGCAAAAATTATTATGTAAATTCAAGTGACCGAATTAAAAAAAACAACAATTTAAAAAAAAATATTCGAGGTCCCAAAAACCGCCTACTGTCCACATTAAAAAAATAAATACCTTAATTTCATTTTCAAAACAACACGTCCGTATGTCGTATCCATACCTGCCTCCATTATAAGTACATAATAATGTATCTGTACTCTGATTATATTTTATTGGCAATCTTGAAAACTCTGAGAACTCGTTTAATTGCATAACACTGCTATTTCGCGAAGAAATGTCGTTCCATTGCAATTGCATGTACGTACATATACTATAGGTACACTGTTTGGTTTGTCGTAAATATCTTCTCGTATACATACGGGTTATTCATACTACAAAATATACTCGTATGTACAATCATTTTGGTGAATATCTTTTTAAGGTTCCATGCGCCAGATAACGTATCTATTCGCGCAAATGACGATTTACCATTTACGGAGAGGTATAGGATAGGATTGGTATCATTTCCATAACCGATTTTTCGTAATCTTCAGACCCAAGTGCAAATTTACGAGATGACTATAATGCAAGTATGTGCACATATGTCGCGGATTACGCATCTTCTTAGAGAAGAAAATGATCAACAATTACTTATTTTTTGCAGCATCTGTACGTCTCATGATCGATGCAATTGTTGGCGACCAGTGCCGAATTAAGCAAGCGCGGGGCCCGTGGCATATGTAGAGCGCGGGGCCTATTTGATATGGCTGATTTGAACCGCATCAGCCAGCTATAGTCTTTGGATAGAAAAATTACGGATTTTGGTCGCTCCAGTAATATTAATAGGAGGCACGAGCTGAAAAAAATTGGGAACCACTGTTCTAGCGGGAAAAAAAAATCAAAAAAGCATTATTGTTATAAAAACGTGTATATTGTGAACGCACCCACTACTTAACGAATAACTACTTGTCAATCTACGTTGACGTTTGCCTTGGCTCTTCCGGGTTATACATTGTGCGGAATAAACGTGTCGAGAGAAACTCCAAGGTGTTTTAATTCAACCCGTGAGAATATTCCCATCACATCAATTATGAAAATGGGGGCAATATTATCTGTTTTGAAAATTGTTTAAAAAAATGTTTTTCATTAACGTGTGTGAGTTTGCCAGCATTTTTATTTTTTATTTTAATTAGTTAAACCGAATTTCTGTAGACAAACTGTACTTATTCGACAAAGAAGAATTGATGTTAGAAGTCCCTTTTTGGACGACCTCTAAAAATTTAAAAATTTCACATTATAATATAGCTTTCGATTGAATTGTCCTTTTTCAGGTTTACTCAGGTTCATAAAAACTGACAACCAAACATCTAGCTAAAAGATGCCCACAATAAAGATACTCACGTAGCACATATACCAGAAAGCCAAATTCACGTTAACAGCTTCTACATTAATTCGGTTTTACGATTTTTTTTTAAATCGAAAATTTACACACTTCAATGCAAACCAACATTTTTGAGAAAGCATTTTGAATAATTTTTTAAACAGGTATTTTTGAAGCTCTTTTCATAACGTTTAAAGCGGTACGCCACTGTGCATGAGAGATAAATTTGTAATTTCTTAATTCTATGGATGTATGCAAGCACATTTTCTAAAATAAAGGCCAAAAATCTTATTTCTCGCTAGAACGTGACTCTAAAACAATGTGGACGTAGGTTTACGGGAATGCTATCATGAATTAAGGGCAGAATTAAGATCGAGAGTGAAATTCTTCCCCCTGCCATTTTATCAATAAAAATGCGTAGGGTAGGGCGGGGCAATTTGAGCATAGGGGCAAGTTGGGCAATCGAAATATCTCCGAAACTATTCATCGCACGCAAAATCATCATATAGCGGAAATAACGAGTCGCGCGAGTAGAACTTATCGCACAAACGTCAGTAGCGACTCGTCGATAAACTGAAGTACACGCGCGCATTGTTTATTTTGTGACCAAAAAGTGAAATAATCGTAAACCTCAATATTTCGTCTGTAATAGTCAAATATTATCCTTCTTTAATCAGATAAGTGTTAAAAGTTCATAAATTTATTGTACTTTTGATATGTATATAGTATCTGGGTATAATACTAACCGTTTTTTTATAACCTCAATTTTGTTTCAAAATTTCAACCCTACATTTTGAAGCTATAGTTGCTCAACTAACACCAACCCTAAATTTTGAAACAAAATCGATTTAGGAGGTGTTCACACTTACGGCCAGATTACGTAATCTGTGCAAATTACTTCATTTGAGCTGTAAAATTCCATATATTTTTAAATTCACCACACCTCAGATTACGTAATGTGGTCAGATTAAGTACAAGTGTGAAAACCTCCTTAAGTTTTGTTGTTTTGTCATTTAAAGTCTATAAATAAAAAGTTGATTATGAAACGGAAAATTTATTTCATGCCTAGTTAACATTTAACACATGGTTCGGCTAAACTTTCTATGTGCTCAATTTGCCCCATACCCTAGCTCAACTTACCCCACCTATGGGGTAGGTTGAGCATATTTGACTTTCTTCATTTAAACAGATAGAGCTCCATAATTTGACTTTTTAGAAATAATTTTGTGGGGCACATTTGCAAAGGGATATACTACCAATCTATCAGTATACATAAGAAGCCATTAAGACTTACCGTTGAGGAGCAATAAACGCTCAAGTGAAAAATTGCTCAACTAGCCCCGCCCTACCCTACTTACTGTCGTCAAATATTTCACAAACGGTGGGGAATTCTATAAGCTACAATCCAAGACCGGTTCCATAATTTTCCTCGGCCATTTTATGTATTATTTTTCGATTCACCGGTCATTTGCCATTTCACGATGAAATAACTGGGGAATCGGAAAAAATACATAAAATGGCCGAGAAAAATTATGGAACTGTTTTCGGATGGTAGCGTATGGAACTCCCCAGCATTCTCCACATATTCCACGACAGTATGAATACATTTTCATTGAAAAGATCGCAGCGGACAAAAACTTCACTCTCGATCTCAGTACTAGCCTTTAGAAAGAAATATTTCTGTATTTTTATGCAATACAAACGTTGCTGTAATTTTGGAACACCCTAGCGTAAATTGTTCAACGATAAAGTGCTATAACAATTTCGAAGCATCTTGGTTGTTATAATTTTTGTTTTAAAAACGCAGGGCCCCCCAAAGCGCGATGCCCGTGGCATTTGCCACCTTCTGCCACGTGGTTAATCCGGCACTGATGGCGACTAAAATTCATCAGATTAATATGGAAATTGAGAGCCCGGTTCGATGATTTGAATTACGAATATGTCTACACATGCATACGATCATGAATGGTAATTAGCGCATTCGCGAAATATTTCATTTGGTTGCAAGGTGAGCGAGGGTAATTGAACTGTTGTGACTATACTCTATGATTTTCTTCACATTCTAAATATGGACAATATTTTAGTCTGGATTTATCTGCATAACTATGTTCATACATATTTCTAGAAAATCTGAGTATAATTACATACCTATACTTTGTTACCGTTCGGGTCACAGATTAATTAGACACTTTTGAAGGCAAGTGACATACTTCGTTTGGCATTTAAATAAATACATACAAATATGTATGTTATATGTCATAGAGATGAATGAGAGAACATTCATTTATTTATTTACGCAATTTGATACAAAATATTTGTTTCGAATCATACAGAAAATGGGACATTCGATTTTCTATCAGTTTCATAATTATCATCTTCAAAAACAAAACTATAGGGTGTTTTTTTTAGCCGTGTGGTTTTCAATCTGACATAACTTTTTTTTAAACAAAATTGGTGGTTTCTGGGAGGCAAAAAATCGAAAAATTCATAGCGTCGTCATTTTTTTTTATTGGTTTCTTTTCATAACTATTTTTCGATTATGTTTTCATAAAAAAACAATCGATTTTTCTTACAACACTGAATGAATGAGGGGGGTTTGAATATGCATGAAGAGCCTAAATCATGTTTCTGCTTCAAATTAACCTACTCTTTTGAGTCCTCACATACACCTTAAAACATTCAGAATCCAAAGAAAATGCTAAAATCTCGAATTATGCTTGTGTGCTTATTTTACTAAAAGGAAAAAAAAATATTTTTACTTTTAGAATTGCCTAAAAGTTAAAAATGTTGGAGGTCCTTTTAAAATACAAGTTTTTTCCGCTTTGTTAGAGCAGAACTCCTGAGCGACCGCGACCGACTGCCTCGGACTAGCTACTAAATGTCGACTAGGGTCCTGGCTAAAAGTTAAAACTAATTCCAGCTGCAAATATCTGCAAATCTTGTTGCTAGTAACATATTTGTGGAGGCATGTCAGACAAATTTCGGTTGAAAATTGATGTCGAAATGCATACATTTCTCAAAGTATGCGACATTCTCTTTCTATTTGTACACAGGTAGAGAATGTCGAGGATCATTGTTGTGCATTTATTGATTTATGCCAAATACAGTTCACAAAATTTTGATGCATGGTAGTAAGATTATTCAAGCGGCTACTTTACCCATTGGTATGCTAACCGAAGAAGCACAAGAGGCACGGAATAAAGATTTATCGTTTAATAAGGTATTCTCACTCTAGAAAGTGCAGTCGAATGGGCACAAATATGGATGTTATGAACATGCTACTTCTATCATCGGGTTCATATATTGAACAATTTCGCAGGCAGCATAAATTAAGGACAAATGAATTTCACGAAGATGTAGAAGGGCTTTTGATTTAATTTTTAATTTCTAAGTTTTAGTTTATAGTATACAAGGTGTCCCGCATTGGGTGGTCAATACTGTAAGGGTTGATAGCGCAACTTGTTTCAGCAAGAAAATTACCAATACAATTGGAATTTTTTTAACGTTACCTTGTTATCGCGCTCTTTCTGTGAAAGTCATCAAAAATCGTGACTTGTCACGCAAAATCGTAATTTGCAGCACTCCTGATGACTTAATCCAAGATTTGATTCTAGTTTCAGAAACTAGATAAAATTTCACAAAAACTGAAGTTTTGCCTGTTGCCAACATTATCGGCACTTTCAAGATACAGTTACTCAAATTAATAGACATTTTAAAATAGATTTTTCATCGAAAATTCAAACAGTAATTTCATAACGGTGCTTTATACGTACAACTCTGCAAAGTTGATAAAAGTTGCTTCAACATGTTGGCTTTCCAACGGTATATCACTTTTCATATTTACATTGCGGGATTTTAGAATTACACATATTGGATGTAAAAAAAAAGGTAATTATTTTCTTATCGGATTATTTAAACTGAAATTTTATTCATTTATGTTTTATATTTTACTATCGCAATTTTAAAAATTTGTTAAATAAAAATTAAAATAAAGCTTTGAATATGAGAAAGAACCAATAAACTAAAAATATTAACTAATGATTAAATGGGTCTTTTTGATGAATTGGAATAATTCTGCTGGAATTGGACTCCTCCATTTTGTATGCAGACTCGACACCTTCGGCGCATGGAAGAAACGTACCGAAGGGTTTCAGGAGGGGTTTCCTTGATGTTGTCACAAGCCTCATTAATTCGCTGCAGCAGCTGTTCCCGGGAGGTAATCGGTTCGGAATACACATTGCTTTTTAAGTTACCCCATAAATAAAAATCTGGGGGAATAAGGTCGGGACTTCTCGCAGGCCACGCAACTGTCCCAAATCTGCCAATCCACTTTCCAGGAAATTCGTTTTCCAAATATTCTTTGATAGGTCTCGCATTATGAGCGGACACCCGTCTATCTGCCATAAATACCAAATATTAAATTTTAACCGTTATAAGTACCGTTGCATTTGCCAAACAATGTACCAAATTTCAAATATCTTACAGTTCTGGTCAAAATAAGCGAGATTCTATCCCGAATAATAATTGCCTTTGTATGTCTTTTTTCGAGTCAAGGGAAAATTGTTAACGATTCCACTGAAGCCATGATGTTTACCATTCAATGCGTGTTTACCTAAAATTCTGCAATGTAAATAAGAAAAGTGATATACCGTTGGAAGCCAACATGTTGAAGCAACTTTTATCAACTTTGCAGAGTTGTACGTTTAAAGCACCGTTATGCAATTACTGTTTGAATTTTCGATGAAAAATCTATTTTAAAATTTCTGTTAAGTTTGAGTAACTGTATCTTGAAAGTGCCGATAATGTTGGCAACAGGAACAAACTTCAGTTTTTGTGAAATTTTATGTAGTTTCTGAAACTGAAATCAAATCTTGGATTAAGTCATCAGGAGTGCTGCAAATTACGATTTTGCGTGACAAGTCACGATTTTCGATGACTTTCAAAAAAAGAGCGAAAACAAGGTAACAGTAAAAAAAATTCCGATTGTATTGGGAATTTTCTTTCTGAAACAAGTTGCGCTATCAACCCTTACAGTATTGACCACCCAATGCGTGACACCCTATATAATGTTTAATAAAAATAATTATGTATGTATAACGGGTTTTTGGTTCAAAACAGGAAAGGATAGGATAACCACCCAAACAAATTTTATAGGAGTTGCCCCGGATAAATTTATCCGTGACAGCTCCTATACAATTTGCGCGGAAATTTATCCTATCCTGTTCTATTCTAGAAAAAAATTCGGTTGTTATATTGCAAAAAAGAACTAATTTGTGTTTCAAATGACATTAATTAATGATTGATAAAAAAAATAGTATCCTACTAACGAAAGGTTGCTTTGATGAAGAGTTCATAGGTTGGTTGGACTAGGTGTGACGACATAGGCTACTTAAAATGTTTGTATTTGCTACAAAAATGCTACGTTTATTATGAAACTTCGCAAAAGTAATGCTAGTAGTTAAAGCTATAAATTTTTTTTTTTTTTTTTGTGGATAAATAAGGGGGGTGTGGTGGGGTTCATTTCCAGAAAGTCACTGAAAAATTGCATTTGTTTGACATTTTACACTTCAGAAGAGGCATTGATAGAAAAAATTCCTTCACAGCTAAAATGTTCTCAATCTCCCCTGTGATATGATACCCCACACGCCTATATTTACAACATTTTTTTTTTGTATCCTGATTACTCCTATACGGTGACCCCCTTTAAAATGTCCTTATTGAAAAAAAATTTAAATGTCTGGTATTGGGTTAAGCTCCTAAACATTTGTCCAAATTTCATGTACCTAGATGAAGCCATTCCGGAAATATATATTTTTTTCCGCAAAATGCCGATTCTGAACCACTGTGCGCCGTCACATCCTCAAAAAGTCACGGTTTGGTGTACTCTATGGGCAGAGGCAGAAGGAATCAGTGGTCCGTATTTCTTCAAAAATTAAGCCAGCCATAATATAGAGCCATGGTTAATGACTTTTTCGAGCCTGAATTGGAAGATGTTGATGTGGACGACCTTTGGTTCCAACAAGACGGCGCGGTGCATGTCATACAGCCAACGAAACAATCAATTAATTGAAGGAAACTTTTGGTGAGCCGTGAGCGCATTATCTCGTGTAGGCCTGTGGCGTGGTCTCCAAGATCGTGCGATTTAACACCGCTGGACTATTTTTTATGGGGTTATGTGAAGTCGCTTGACTAAGCAGATAAGCCCGAGACGATTGACGCTTTGAAACCGAATATTCGGAGCGTTATGGCTGACATACGGCCCCAATTACCGCAAAAAGTGGTCGAAAATTGGGCTTCTCGGCTGGAATTTATTCTGGCCACTTGCCGGAAATCATTTTAAAAATATAATTGCAAACCCTTATCTTTATAATAAAGCTAAGTTCTTGCGGCCATATCATTAAATTATATGCATTTTATTTCATCTTGAAACCCACACCTCTATAAAAAAAAACACCCTATACAAAAGCATAGTTTTATGTATTTTTTCATGGTTATATTCAAACTTAATTCAGTAATGGAAACTACTACTTTCATCCATTTATGATATGCAACTTAATCCTGTTGACAGAGAAAAAAGTTTCTTTTAATTAGTTAATTGAAGCATTAACCAGAAATTTCATGAAAGAGAAAATGTTTGCGAAAAATGATATTGAAGAAGTCTAACATTCACATAATAGGAAAATTGACATTATCCTGTTTTTATGTGGTATTCAGAAGTTTCATAAAAGTTTTGCAAACGTCATATTTAAGATTGCAAGTAAAGTTTCCATAGTTAGTTTCAACCACACAAGAGAATTAAAGGTGTTTACTATATATGAGCCGTTCTATTTGAAAGTGGTACAAGTCCATTAAGTCATGTTTTGAGATATTGAAGGGTTTGCTTTTTAATCAAAGCATAGTAGAAATTTATTAATGAAATTGTGTTTCAAACATGAGTCAACACTTTGAACTTTTTGTATTAAAATTTTTTTGTGACAAAACTTGGCCAGGGAGTATAGGGGAGAGGGGGTAACAGACCTGTTTTGCATTTCTTCAATTATTTTGCAAACGGTAATAGTTGCAGCAAATTCATGTAAGGGTAAGCTGACCAGACGTACAGTATTTTGCTGTACAGTACAGCATTTCCACCTGCTGTACAGCATTGGGACATGTACAGCAAAGTGTACAACATTCGTCATGCCACACAATTACTCACTACAGCAGGGGTGTCAAACTCAAAACATGGTCCGGGCCAAATATCACTGTCTTCAGGCTTAAGCGGGCCGCAGGATAAAAATTTAAAAACCGCCACAACAACAACAACATAAACATTTAAAAAACGGCAATATATTTTTTCGAATTTTAATCATAGAATATTTACGTTAAAATATAACAATAACTCAGAGTAACTAACGACCTCGGCATTATATCCTTTAGAAATGCGATCCTTTGAAAATGTTCATCAGAGAAATTTATAAAATTTAGACAGTAAAAAGTTCAAATTGTCAACATTCGCTTGATCGATGAGTAACCATACTAAATGAATTAATTTCCGCATTTTGGATTGCTGATCAGAACATTATAGAACCGGCCATCCTAGTCCAAAACTACCTTGCCAGTCAAAGTTGTTAGGCTGACATATATTTCGTTAGGAAATAAAGGTGGACAAAATGTGGTGTGAAACAAACGCATGTACCAGTAAAGCTAATAAGCTGAAAGGTATCAATAATATGGACTAAAGCAGGCGCGCACAGAGGGTGGGGCAAAAGGGGCAATTTGCCCCGGGCTCCGCGTTGGAGAAGGCCCCGCAGGGACAGTGGTCTCGTAGTGCGCATACGTCTGCAAAATTATTACGCGAATTGATGTCAGATAAATTTTATTTAAATCTCTATTTATCTTGTTTTGCGTTATTCAAAGCATTTCTAGGACCTTATAGGACTTCCCTTCACCTACTTTTTTCAATTAAAATTGCTAAATTTTAAATTGGCTCTGATCTTGATATATTTTAGGTGTTGAGATCAACAGCACACTCTGCCGAAATTTATCTAATTAATCGGTATTCTCTTAAAATCTGAGTGTCCTTGAACTATGTGTGTTTTATAGAGAAAGTGTTAACCAAGAAACTGAAAACGATGGATCCCCTTTAAATGACTATTTCTTATTTAGTTTCCATAAATTTATATTTATTCAAGTCTCTCTCTGATTATTATTGTTAACTCATTGTAGTCTTATCTGTAACTATGCTCTCGAACTAGCCAAATTTCTCAACGTTTTCTACATACTGGTTTGGTTTTAGACTTTTGTTCTCCTATGGATCAGTGCACACTCGGTCTTAGTAACGTTTATGAAGAGACAAGAATTTCGATTTTTGCAATGCCATCAGCAGTGACGGAACAACTTCACTCTGGGCCCTCCCGCCAACTTCTTGAGTGGGCCTCCTACACTGAGAAAAAAGAGAGTGAGATCAATCGAAAACACTCTTGAAGGTCGATCCACACTTTTCAGTCATCAGTTTCCATACAGGTTAATTGATTGACTGACAATCTGTCAATTTGTATGAGAAATTACTGTGACTGCGACTGATGACTAAAAAGTGTGGATCGATCTTAAACCAAGTATTTTGAAACATGATTTTGACCTTACAGTTTTTCTACTAAAATTAAGAACATCGTACTTAAAATAACTTTGCTAAGAGCTACTTTAACTACAACTTCTTACATTGAGAATAGCGTTCTTGTTGTAACGTTTATTAAATTAATGTTTTCGTTAATTGTTTTTTTTTTTTTTATAAAAATGCTCACGCAGCATCATGGGCGTAGCCAGGGGGGGGCAGGGGGGGGCGACCGCCCCTCCCTGGCCGGTGAAACTTTTTTTATTGAATTGAATATTAATAATACTGAAAGAAAAAAAATATTTCAGGGATAATTTTTTTCAGATTCACTTTTTCGCATTTTCGTTTGCAGTTTCCATGTTCCGAAAACCACACAAACATTTCCATATCAATTTATTACAAGCCGTTCTTCTTTCTTACATAGTCATCTACATAGATACATATGGACATACCTAATTCTATTCTATTTCGTCCAGATTTACAGCAATCCTGAGCGCTATGGATAGCTCTTTTCATGTCTATACAGTAGACTCGGGTAAACGTGTACTTCACCAAACGTGAAGGTGAACAATTTTATGTGAGCTACTACTCTGAAACGTGAACAAGTCTTGAAAGCCCTAAAACATGAACATTAAGGGAGGAATTCATAGTCCTCACTTAAGGAATACGGATTCCCTTAAGGAATAATTATAAAGGAATGCTTATTGGGACAAAGCGTCACTTTTAAATGCATTACCTCATTCAATAAAATAATTTAATTCGGAAGCCTAATTAAAGTAACTGACAAATAAAATATAAAGAAGTATCTAGTAGCTGCAAAATTTAAATTTATTTTTCAAATACGAGCGACTATGAACTGTAAAATTTATAAGGATTCCCTCAGTCAATTTATGATTTTAGGTCGCAAAAAATAGCTCGGCTCTGTTTTTTGGGATACTGTTAGGGTAGATACCAGAAGTGTACCACCAATTTTGCAACTTCGAAAACCTATCCTAACCCCGTGACCCTCAAAAAACCTAAAAAATTTCGAAGGTTTTTCATATTTTGGTTTGTGATTTCCAAAAGTCGTCTGCTTGATTCTCAAAGCGAATAAAACCTTCTTTAATTTGAGTCCAGCTTTGTAGGTGCAAAGGATCTCAAAATACTCGTACAGAACTTTAAACATTGTTTTTTTTTGTAAAAAAGTTCGAAATGCTGTATCTTGGGATCCTTTGTACCTACAAAGCTGGCGTTGCACTCAAACTAAAGAAAATTTGGTTAGATTTAAAAGTGCAGTGGACGACTTTCTTGTGCCTTACAGACCTTCTACATCTGCAACTTCGTTGCCAACCTAGGTTGCAGGTACCTAACTACACACTTGCAACATTCCGGCAACCACGCCATTCACGTTCTTGCAACCAACCTGGTACTGCAACCTGCACCATGCCTACAAATCACTTATTTTCCGGTTTTTTTTGCGTGTTACCAACTTAGGTTGGCAACCAAGTTGCAGGTGTATAAGGGCTGTAAACCACTTGTGGAAAATAGAGAATCGACTGCACTTACGTCCCATAACGTATACGGTTTCTCGCAATGCCTCCTAATTTGACCACAGTTTTTCAGTCGAACTCTATGCATTCAGAGAACTAGCGTGAAATTTCGTCGGCCTGTTTGCATCGACCAGTTACTTAGGTACGCTCTCGAAGTACTGCTCCCTTTCAACAGCTTTGGTTTTCACAATTTGGTTTGCAAAATTGTGGACAAGAACTTGACTGTGGAATGCTCTTGATACCGCCATCCGCGGCAACGATATTGTCTAAATAGATGAATTAATATTTATGAGGGAGTTAAATTCCCTTTCAGACTAAAGGTACGTTGTCCTCGACGCGGCCGCACGACAGCGACTCGCTCATTCCATATGAAAACTCGTTTTTAAAATGAGAGAGAAACGAGTTTTTATGGAATGAGCGAGTCGCTGTCGTGCGGCCGCGTCGAGGACAACGTACGTAAGCTGGACTCAAATTTAGCACTTTGGTCTTGTTTAATTTTTTCTTCAAGTCGACTGCATTTGACTTCTTCTTGAGATCCAGAGCTATAACGATCAGATCGTTGATTTTGTGCGAGAGTACTTAATTGTCAAAATCATGCAAGCTATACGGCGTCCCGGCAACTTAAGTCGAATGAGCAAAAAACTACCATCAGAATGGAATCCTGCCCAACTTCGGTTTAAACTTTACTGTGGGATTCCGTTCTCGGGAGGGTTAGCTAGGACTCCCGATGTTATTGTAGAAGTGTAGAGGAGCAGCTGAGTTGAGCAGCTAAAGAGGGCTCTCAGTGGAATAACTGAGCGCTTGGGCTCCTATTTGGAAAAGAAAAACAGCTTAAGAGCTCCATTGGGCTCCTATTTTAAGGAAGTGGAAAAGCATGTACCCCTAAATGTCTCCAGCCGACTGTCGGATAATGTTTTTTTCTATGGATGCTGTGAATGTGAGATAAGAGGCTTCTCGGTATGTTTCAGCAGGAGATGCGATCCTGTAGAACCAAGCAAAGCCAGATTTCAAAACAGACATTGATGTCGCAAGTGGAATATGCTGCCCAAAACCAAAAATAGCACTGAATATAAACGAGTTACGTTTTAAAAAGCAGAAACGGAGGCCAGTTGAATGTAATCAGAATAACCAGTAAAAGTCTAAACACTTTCAGGGGCAATTTTTCTTTAAATGGTCTTGAAAATCATTCTCGACTGTCCTTTCCTAAAATTTAAAAAAAAAAAACAATCATGAATGGGTACTCGTTTAACATTTTGAGTGAGTTCATAGTTCGTCACAAGGGGCGTGAGTTCGAAAAACAAATTAACTGAATTCGTTCACGGTGAGTCTCGAACCCGTGTGCAAAGAAGGTGCGGCCACTAACCATTACACCAGCTAAAATACTCTAAATTTTGCCTAACAATATTTTCGCGACCAACGATTTCAAATCTTAAGAAAATCTTGATATTGAAAAAATTTCGGGCTTGCCCCCCCCTGACCGAAATCCTGGCTACGCCCATGCGCAGCATAGCATTGACCTCTATAGGTGTTAGTGATGTTTAAGCATAGAAAATTACATGCGCCTACAATGGGATTCGATCCCGCGAATCTATGATTCGAAGACGAGCGCCCTATCTATCTACCCTAATGCTGCTCTCTCAGGTACCAGCGTCCTGGAATCCTGTAGTAGGAACAACATTTATAGAGTTTCCAAGGACAAATGTTCTTTTTCTCAAAGGGGCCACTTTTATTTATATGCCCCGGGCCCCGTAAATCCTATGTGCGCGCCTGGACTAAAGTTATTATGTTTATGAAATTCCACATCCTGGTGATATTCTCACCAGATACAAGTTCTCGGAGTCATCAAAATTTGGCTTTGTTTTCAAATAAATTTCAATCCAATATGTTCTTGTTCCATTACCTAAAAGACGTGAACACGAAATTTAATGCAACCGTGACAGATAACTATAAGCCAAAGTCAAACATTTTTTTTGTCTTAACCGAATTTCGGGATAAAAAAATTTCGCAAAGAAAGTTAATCTGTATTTCCCTTTTAAAAATGTAAAGTTTTTAGACTTAGGTTTAAGATTTCAAATTTTTTTAATTTTTACGCATTTGTGCTAATATCTATTCAGTTTCTTGGACCTGACCGCGGGCCGCACAAACCTGTGAGGAGGGCCGCGAGTTTGACAAGTCTGCACTACAGTATCTAATAAGCTATACAATGGCCGTGTTTTTTAATTAGCTAACCTACACTATCCAGGGTAATTTTCATACAAACGCTAACCTGTGACTTTATTCAGGTTAGAAATTATATTGCTATCCAGATTTAATGAGCTTTCCAAAACTCGCCTAAATGTATGCAATCCCAATTATTTTCTAGTACGTTTTCCAATGACTAGCAAAAATTAAATTTTGAAATGAAAAGCTCTAAGGTATAGTTTACATGCAACACACAGGTATGTGCAGAAAAAATTGTTTTTGTTTGTAAATTCATGTTAAAAATGTTGTTCGTCGAGTTCTTATTCTAACAAAATTATGATTCCTACATAAAAATATATTTTCATTAAAAAAAAATACATTTTAACTTTTGCGTTTGTAAAGTGGAAACGGGGCTTTAATATTTTTTTAGCAATGTTTTGAAATGAATGGCAATGCCTACGTGACAATTTGAAATTTAACCTGGATGCTTTTTTTTGTGCGTCTGGGTTAGCAAACCTGCCCACGATGTAAAAAAAAACACGGCCAATAAGCTTTTCAGTGAGCCTGTGATCAGTTTTGCCTGCTTTTAAAGTTTGTCTGGTGTAAAGTTTGACCTCTGTACCCTGTTCGACATTTAGCGGAATAATCGCAACTTTATGTGTGGCAATCGTTAATTCGCGGCAACCCTTCTGGATCTTTCTAAAATCCGGAAAACTTGTAGAGCTACTTGGCATTCACATTTGCTCCAAATGACACGGTCCTACCTATCTATGCGTTCGGAAGTTACGGCTGCAATTTTGAGTTTTCTAATCGAAAATTGTCCCTAACTTGGAAATTCCTGAGCGAAATTTTCAAATTTGGCGAGCACCGCACTGTCGATATTTGGTGAACATTTTAAGGCTCCAGCTTCCAAGGTTCAAAAGTTGCAGACGTCGAAAGATCCGATTTTAACTTATTTTTCCTATCAAAAAACGATGTATAATAAGCCACTGTACTCCATCCGATTCCCTTATCAACTTCTATAGGTAAAGCATACTAAAGAATTGACTCTACCAGGGGTTTTTAGAAGTCTTTTTTCCACTATATGTCCTTCGAATCATGTTAAAGTGGCGTCAAGAGCCCATAGAACCAGTGTAACATCACTAATGCTTGAAATACATTTGACGCGTCAGTATCAGCAGAAACATTTCAATTTAGAACACACGCATTTGCTTTTGATGGCCCACATTGACAGCAGCGACAGAAAAACTGCTTCTGCTGCAGTTGCTGCTGTCAATGTGGGTCGTCAAAGGCAAATGCGTGTGTTCTAAATTGAAATTTTTCTGCTGATGCTGACGCGTCAAATGTATTTCAAGCTTAATCTATCCATGAGGAACTGCATACTCTCCTCCAGAAATATCGCAACCGCAGGATAAGCAACCCTTCCACCGTTTTGGAGGTTCTCCTCAGATTATACTCCATAGTTTTCCTGTTATAGCTTTTCTTGTTAAAACATTCGATTCTGCTTGAAATTCTGATGATTTTTTGTCAAGGAGAACCAGTGGCGTTGATAGCTTTGCAAAGGAGGAGAGGATCAGTGGTCAGGATAATTTTTTTCAGCACAGAGGAAAAGCATTAAACTGAGAAGCTCTAAATAAGGAATTTAAGGTATAGTCACTAACATATTGTTTAAATGCTTTTTCAGTGCTGCTTCGGGTTCACGCCCTTCTACAATATACAAAAATGCTTTTCTACCGAATAAAAATTTCCTTTAGTCGTTTGAGGTCTGCTGACGAGATCGACAAATGGGTCGTGGCTTCAAGCTGTTGAAATTGTGTCAATTCTGCTTTTTTAGCTGAAATTGAGAAGAAGAAGAGAAGAATAGGTTCGGCACAGTGAAGCATATACTGTATGTCGAACAACGTGGCACTGGAGATCATGTTTCATAATCCCCACCTTAATGTTGGTATACCTACTTAATCGAGGTTTGACTCCTGAATAATACGCGTAAGTTGATCTCGTCAGGCGACAATGCATCTTAGGAAGAACTGAGAAGTGTATAGCATCGCCTAACATTATCAGAACACGGTCTTAACTTTGTTAGATACTGGAAGGTTGTGGGTGAACTTATTGAAGGTTCATCTGCAATACCGAGCGCGAATGTTAAGAATCGTTCCCGCACTGGAGTTGGATGCGGTAAAAATAGGCCTCAATGAGTGGTTTGTGTCAGCATACAATAATATTCTGTAGAACGAGGAAGCAGGACGTAAAAACGCTGAGACCGCCCCTGTGAAGCAATACCCAAATCTTACATAACTGCATACCTGGTAGCACGATGCAGTATTGTTCAAGCATTTTATTACAACATGAATGTATGCCGTAATGTCGCTCAATGAGAATCCTCTTGTATCTCTAGATCTATCTCACAATACAGATTTTCGCTATAATATTAAGTTATCTTACTAGATTTCACCTGTCTGTTCTTGTGGCAGTTGCATTTTCAACCGAAACATGCCTTCCCAAGGTTCTTCACATATTTCTCTCATGAGATACTATTCTTTCTCAAAATCGGCGTGAACGGGAGGGGCTGAGGCTTTGCCTGAAACCCGTATTCCGTAAGTATGTGTACAGCATTGGGTCTTCTGGAGTCTGGTCAGCTTATGTAAGGGTGAATTAAAGCACCGATAATTTCCTTTATAATGGTGTATAATACCCATGCAAAATTATACCTTAGACCAAAAAAGAAAAACATTTTTTATGAAGTTTTCAATTTTAATCTTTTTGGCTGCACAAAATTGCAATAGCGTAAGTAATTTACGTAAAAATAGTTTTTAGAGAGTTTTAGCAAGCTGTTGTGCTGTAGCAATTGACCTTGTACGTCATATCATGGAATAGGTAGTGTGATAAGGTTATGATTAGAGGCACGGAAATTAAGTTTTTAGAAATAGATGCGAATTTCGGCGATAAATGCTAATTTTGGGGAATAGATGCAAAATGTTCTAATTTGTCCTTTTTGTTAATTTATCCCCAAAACAAAAAGAAAAACGCAATTATGGAAGATTATTATTTGTCATCTGAGATTGATTATTGAGAATAGAGATGTTTGTAAATTCAGGGAGTTCGTAGAACCACGAGCACGATTGCTTGCCGAACACCGAGCAAACTGTTTAGTCGGATAAATGAACTTCTGATTTCTGTAATGCGATTTTTGTAGCAAGAGATTTTATCGTTGTGCCGTGACTCCCAAACTTAAATGAAAAATACGTAAAAAAAACGCAACAATAATTGCGTTTCTCTTTTTATTGCAAATCGTTGAGAAGTGTTGTCGACAAGTATATGAGTATGAGTGTCAAACACGTTTCTTCGATCAATGTATTCGAATTATGATGCAGTTGTCAGCCATACTACTCCCTAGTCCATTCTTTTTTTTATTCTAATCTATTTTGTAGTGCTGAATTTTAAACACTCATTCCGCTGCGAATCTGCAAAATTTTTGCAGTAAAAGAAAGTAAAACCACACTGAAACGCGTAAAATTACGTGTTTATGCGACATTTTTACTATTTAAAATTAGTTTATGCGGAATTCCTGTTTTTTATCTGCGAAATTGCCGTACCTTTAGTTATGAATGATTTATTATAGATGGAATTCTTTTTCCTTAAATTATCCTAGGATACGCCGCCAAGCAAATACACTACGGCCTCGCTATGCGTCGTCCATCAATATCTACCTTAAACTTCTATTGCGTCGCAAAAACCCCGTATTGCGTCGTCAACTCTTAAGGGCTGAATTAAGATCGAGGGTGACATTTTTCGCCCAGGGATTTTATTAATAAAAATGCATACTTACTGTCGTGGAATATGTCACAAACGGTGGGGAATTCCTTAAGCTACAATCCGAGACCGGTTATATAATTCTCCTCGGCCATTTTATGTATTATTTTTCGATTCCTCGGTCATTTGACATTTCACGATGAAATAACCGAGGAATCGGAAAAAATACATAAAATGGCCAAGAAAAATTATGGAACTGTTTTCGAATTGTAGCTTATGGAATTCCCCAGCATTCACCACATACTCGACGACAGTAATACATTTTCATTAAAAAACCGCAGCGGACAAAAATTTCACTCTCGATGTCAGTACTAGGCTTTAGCTGGAAAATTTTGAAATGAGTGCAAAAATTGTAAAACGATCTAAGCAAAGAATTTCCATTGATAGAAAAATGTAAATTTTGAGGCGAATCGATTCTGGTGGAAAAGATATCGAAGTAGGAAAAGCCTTAAGTTGGTTTTAAATTTAGGCACTAACGAATGAATTGATATTTATTGTTGTTTTTTGTACTAAAATTAGGACTGCCGCCTTAAGCCATTCGCACCATTGATCGCACCATCCGCGAAAATGCCAGAAATGTAGCTTTGAGCGCAAAGAATATATCAAGGTGCAGAAGCGGAATCATGGTAAAATGGAGTCCCTTTTAAATCTATGGATACAAGAGATCGGAGGAAAATACAACTAAACAAAACTCTTTATTAAGTCCAAGTTAAGTTTATTCGAAAACATCAATACAGAACCCGTTTTTTAGAGGATGCGGTAGACATTTGAAGCGGGCAACGAGCGTTATATTGCTCTGAAGCGAGAATTAGCAAGCGGGGACATAGTAGCAGCCGATGAATTATAAAAAAAAACTCTTAAGGGTCTAACTAAGTCCCCAGTTGTTATACATAATTAAAAACAAATATTCAACGTCAATAGAACGGGTTTGTTTTAGAAAAGATTGCCTGGATGAATATTTATTTCGATAGAAGGGCCGATTTCAATGAATGGGCTGAGCGCATTAGCTATTATTAACAACACCTTAAATGCTATGTTCTCCTCGGCGTAATAGTTCTCAAACCATTCCTTGAACATAGCTGCAGTCATCCAGGCTTTTTCGGTTACTTTTCCAGTGAACCAGGAAGCGATGCTTTGCAAACACCTCTTAGCGCCCTCGGAGTTTCAGAGATCAGGCGTCAATTTTGGCCAGAATGTCTGAAGTGTCAGGAGATTACAAATGATGTACGGCTTGTGAGCCTTGAAATGGGTAACATGGCTTCTACAGTAAATCTGCATAAAACCAAAGAGACAGACATGGTAAATATAGTAAATCTGGACCATGATCCACAAAAAAACAAATGAAAAACTTTAGCTCATGAAATCCGAAGCTTCAGGATCTCATCCCGAATGTGAACAGACTTCAGAAGCTCCACCAACTAGACATCGTCGTCAGAAGCTCCGACATCGAATATCGGAGGCTCTAAATCATATTGAGCAAGAATTTTCGTAAATGACGACGAAAACGCCAAGCGAAGTTCATTCGTAGCCAAAGCTCTGCAAGAGGATGTTAAAGTTTATAATCATCTCTACATAAAGAAGAAGGGTGTAGCAGTTCAAACGACGTTGGATTCATTTTTCAAAAAGACTTATTTTGTAATTTGTTCGTAATTTTTTTGTTGGCGAAAAAACAATTTTTTAGTTTTGGGAACCTATCCCCAAAATTTGTATACTCTCCTTGTTTCGATTTGCGTTGTTTCGCTTTGCGTCGTATTTTTTAGGAGCGCATCTACGACGCAAAACGAGGCCGTGGTATTTCGATTTACATTTAACGATGACTTGCTAAAACGCTCTACTAATTAAGATAAGTAAGTTCTTCTGCAAAGGGATTGCTGCGACGATGAATAATAACGTTCCCCTACTGATATTCAGAAAAACGACATCGAGGCTAATTTCGGGCGCGGCCGAAATTTAAATACCCTTCGCTCCCCTCGGGCTAAAAGTTTTTTTCGGGCGTACCTACGACTTGTATTTAATTCCCCCCACTCTTTTCCTTCTGTCTTCGCAAAAGTTCCGTTGCGTCGACAAAAAAAAACACTTGTGTGAGGTTCGGTTGGAATAAGTGGGCAAATAAAAATATTCTCCCAAGTGGAATATGCAGTCCGAGAGACAAAAATAGCACGAATATAGGCGAACTACGGTCTAAAACGCAGAAGTTGGAGGCCAGTTGAACACGCGCATGGTCATTTTTCGTGAAATGGTGTAGAAAATCAATCTCGACTGTTAGTCTAAGAAAAATGGCATATTCGGGCGGCAAAATTCCTACGTCGGATTTTTTTTTTGGATTATGGTTCGGGATGATCCCCAGATTATGGCATTAAAAGTCCCCACCGATTGGGGGTCCGCAACCTTTAAAAAAGGGGGCATTTTTTCGTTTTTTTGCGATTATTTCAAAAACGGTAAGACCTACAGAAAAATGGTCTGAGAACGAATAAACTACAGCTCATTCAGATAAAAACTAAGGGTATCTCCCATACAAAGTGACCCATCAGGAGTTTGTTCTACGTACTACTCATTTTATAAACTGTAGAACTAAGTTGTCTTGGGTCACTTTGTGAGGGAAGTTCCCTTAGTTTTTATCCAAATAAGCTGGTTTTTGGTGGGTGTGGTGACTATGACCTCCAATCGCAACAAACCAAAATTTAGCACTGTGCTCTAATTTGGGGGGGAGGGGGAGTTATGAACATGTCATTTTGACAAATTTAAATGGGGGGAATATTGGGGGTCCTTGACCTCAGCCACTCAATGTTTACCTTAAAATGATCTTGAACTTTTTGTGAATACTTATACAAAATTTTACGGCAGAACTAGCATTTTAAAGTTATGGAGCTTTTAAAAAAGGTCTAAAATGAATATATTCTAATTTATTTTCTAGTCTAACGCTGAAATATTCAATTAAACTCTAATGTGTTATATATCATTGGAAAGGTAATTTTATGTAGTTTTTTCGCCCTCAGACGAATTTTCTGTTTCACTTGCCGTTTTTAAAATAATCGCAAAAAACCGAAAAAAAACCCCTATTCCCCGTTTTTTAAGGTTGCGGGCCCGCGATCGGTTGGGACTTTTAATGCTATAATCTGGGGACCATCCGCAACCATAATAAAAAAAACTCCAATGTAGGATTTTTGCCGTTCGATGGCCATATTTTGGCCCAATTTTCTTAGACTATTAGTATCATTAGCGAAACTGGCGATTGGCTAAACACACTAATGGACGAACAGAAAGTAAATATGAATTCTACGGAAAATTGGTACACAGTTTATTGACAGAGAAGATAGAAGTTCGCAATTAACGATTGAATATACAATATTCGTTCACCTTGACATTGTGATTTTAAGTTATCTAACATTAACGTCGCCGCTCAGGCGAAATTTTATTTTGTTTAGTCAAGCATTGACGGATAATTTCTAACAAATTATATGGACATTAGTATATCGGAAACAATTTATCTTAAACATCGATTTGATATCTGATTATCCTTTTTTGTTGAGAATACAAAGGCAGCATAATCATTTGCATGAAAGGATTTCCTTTCGAAAGTCAAAAATAAGTATGTAAATATGTATGTACAGAAAAAAATTATATTTGAATGCAAGTTACAGTAGAATAACCATTGAATAAAAATCTAAAGGAAAGACCCATTGAGTTGACTAATGGTTGAATTTTTCATATGAGACTGGATCTGACAGGTAGGGACCATTCGTCTTTTTTACTATTGTGTCGCACTGAAACTGGGATATGACTATTACATTTTATAGATACACTTCCCATAGTTCCTCCAGCAACATTCTTTAAACCCTTACTTAGTTAAAACTTTACAATAACACTTGACAGATAGGGACCACCGCTTTTTCAAATCGGACCATGCAGTTTATATGGGATGACAGCTATATTGCCATTCCATTTAGATAGTAATTCTTTGAGAATAACTCTAGCTCAATAATATTCCACAGGAAGAAAATATGCTGTTTTAAGGTTTTCCTATGACGTACGTATAATTTTATAGGAAAACTGTAAATTGGATTTGGGACAAAATTTAAATTTAATTTATTTATTCGTAACTTGAGGTGGAACGCTATATAAGTTAAATTCGATGAAAAAGCTAATTCTTCTGAAACCACTAGATGACTTCATACAAAAGTGTTTCTACGTAGGTGTATCCGAAATGATTTAAAACTAAAGCCTAAATCAGTCCAAAGTGATTGGATCCTGAAGTAGAAAATTCGGATAAATTCACCATGATTTCAAATTGTTAGCTGTGGCACCTATACTTTTTTTTAGTAAAACTAATCTTCCGTGAATATACATTCAATTTGGCATTTTTGAATATTACCGCCGCTTCAAATATGTACATACGTCTAAAAATAGATACAGAAAAGAAACGTAATTTTGTCAATTCCAAGACGAAATACATACACAAATTCTTATTGCGTTTTATTATCGTATAGATAGGAGGATATCTGATATATTGGTTCGCTCCATCTATTCCGCCAGCTATCAGACATTAGTGACAAATTCCCAGGCAAAGTATGTAATTTGAGAAGCCCAAAATAATTTGATTTAACATCACCATGTTAACACTCTCCATAGCAGGCGCGCACAGAGGATTTACGGGGCCCGGGGCATATAAATAAAAGTGGCCCCTTTGAAAAAAAAGAACATTTGTCCTTGGAAACTCTATAAATGTTGTTCCTACTACAGGATGACAGGATGCTGGTACCTGAGAGAGCGGCATTAGGGTAGATAGACAGGGCGCTCGTCTTCGAATCATAGGTTCGCGAGATCGAATCTCATTGTAGGCGCAGGTAATTTTCTATGCTTAAACATCACTAACACCTATAGAGGTCAATGCTGCGCTGCGTGATCATTTTTATTAAAAAAAAAACAATTGATGAAATCATTAATTTAATAAACGTTACAACAAGAACGCTATTCTCAATGTAAGAATGCAAAGAGCCAAAGTAGCTCTTAGCAAAGTTATTTTAAGTACGATGTTCTTAATTTTAGTAGAAAAACGTCGTAACGTCGAAATCATGTTTCGAAATACTTGGTTTAAGATCGATCTACACTTTTTAGTCATCAGTCGCAGTCACAGTAATTTCTCATACAAATTGACAGATTGTCAGTCAAGCAATTAACTTGTATGGAAAATGACTGTGACTGATGACTGAAAAGAGTGGATCGACCTTCAAGAATGTTTTCGATTGATTTCACTCTACTTTTTTTCTCAGTGTAGAGGGCCCACTCAAGAAGTTGGCGGCAGGGCCCAGAGGGAAGTTGTTCCGTCACTGCTGATGGCATTGTGAAAATGGAAATTCTTGTCCCTTCATAAACGTTACATAGGAGAACAAAAGTCTAAAACCAAACCAGTAGAAAACGTTGAGAAATTTTGCTAGTTCGAGAGCATAGTTACAGATAAGACTACAATGAGTTAACAACAATCAGAGAGAGACTTGAATAAATATAAATTTATGGAAACTAAATAAGAAATAGTCATTTAAAGGGGCTTCCATCGTTTTCAGTTTCCTGGTTAACACTTTCTCTAAAACACATATAGTTCGAGGATACTCAGATTTTAAGAGAATACTGATTAATTAGATAAATTTCGGCAGAGTGTGCTGTTGATCTCAACACCTAAAATATATCAAGATCAGTGCCAATTTTAGATTTAGCAATTTTAATTGAAAAAGGTAGGTCAAGGAAAATCCTATAGGGTCTGTTACTATTTTTCTTGATTAATATATTATATTATTATAGTAACATATTATTTAATTATAATTTGTTTATTATTTTATATTTATATAAACATTTTTAAATAATGAAAACATATTATTATTTTTTTATAATAAGTGCTATCGTTTTGAATGTTTTACAAAAACTTAAATTTTTTTTTTTTTCAAATTGACTTATTAAAATAAAATCAGTGATAGAATTGATTTTTTTAAATTTTGCAATTTTCACAAAGTGAAACTAGATAGAGACGCCACAATACTCCCCCCTTAGCGAAGGCTAAATTTCGCGATATGAATTTGGAACAGAAGTTACTCTACCTGCACGTGTTTTGATCAAACGTGAAGGAATAGTATGTACTGTGTTATTTTTCAAATTGAATGATACATGTTTCTGATTACGACGAATAGATTTTGTGGTACTATTATTTAATTGTTGCTGACTAACCATGTTAGAACTCTCATCAGTAGAAAGATAACTCGGTTTAAGTGTGTTGAGAGAAACATTGACATCTCGATTTTTAATTTTTAAAGTGTAAAAATGTTTACCACGTTTAATAATAGGAAATGGACCTTCATAGGGAGTTTGTAAAGAAGAACGAACAGCATCTGTCCTAACAAAAGCATGGGAACAAGAAGCTAAATCTTTGAAAACAAAATATTTATTAGACGAATGTTTTGAAGAATTTGTAGGTTTAATTTGAGAAAGATGAGATTTCAAGTCGTTAACGAAATCACTTTGAGGTTTAAATTGAGAAGAATGGTCTAAAAAATCACTAGGTAATCTAGGATTTTGGCCAAATACTAGTTGTGCTGCTGAAGACGATAGATCTTCCTTGTACATAGACCTGAGACCTAACAAAACTAATGGTAGAGTTTTAGTCCATGATGGATTGTTATGAGCCATGATAGCAGCCTTCAGTGTTCTATGCCAACGTTCAACAATTCCATTAGATTGTGGGTGATATGCGGTAGTGCGATTTCTACTGAACCCTAACAAACGTCCTAATTCTGCAAATAACTCAGATTCGAACTGTCTACCTTGATCGGTCACTATGATATGAGGCACGCCAAAACGAGAAATCCACTCCCTGACTAAAGCTTCTGCACATGATTGAGCTGTAATACCAGAAAGTGGAATTGCTTCGGGCCAACGAGTGAAACGATCTATAATAGTAAGACAGTACGAGAAACCTTGTGAAGTAGGCAAAGGACCTATAATATCTAGATGAATAATTTGAAATCGATACCAAGTTACCAAGAAAAGTTACCAAGTGGTGCCTTGACGTGTCGAGAAACTTTAGCTTTTTGACAGGCTAAACATTGGCGAGACCACATGGTTATATCTTTGTTCATGGATGGCCAGAAATATTTAGTGGTAATTAAGCGTTTCGTGGAACGAATACCAGGATGTGCTAAATTATGTATTGACGAAAAAATTACTTTACGAAAAGTTTGGGGAACAAATATTCTGATATTATTGTCTGAAATTTCACAATAAATTTGATAATCAGTGTCCGGAAAGGAAATTTGTTTCAGGGAATATTTTGAATTTTTTAAAAGTTCCTGAAGAGATGGATCTGATAATTGTGAAGTGGCCATAGCTTTAAAATCTATGTTACTGGGAACCTTAATTTCCTCAAGACGTGATAAAGTATCAGCAGTAACATTATCACTGCCAGCTATGTGACGAATATCCGAAGTAAATTCGCTTATATAGGAAAGATGTCGAAGTTGTCTTGGATTTGCCTTGTCTGGATTTTGTTTTAAAGCGAAAGTTAATGGTTTATGATCTGTAAAAATGGTAAAAGATCTACCTTCAACAAAGTACCTAAAGAATTTAATAGCCAAATATATAGCAAGAAGTTCTCTGTCATAAGTACTATAATTTCGCTGTGTCTTGTCGAGTTTCTTTGAAAAGAAATTTAATGGTTGCCAAGCACCGTTGACAAATTGTTGCAGAGCTGCACCAACAGCTATATTTGAGGCATCAACGAAAATAGCTAATGGAGCCTCGGAAATAGGGAAGGCGAGGTAGGAAGCTTCGAACAATTGTTGTTTGGTAAATTCAAAAGCTTCAATTGCTTGAGGTGTCCAATCAACTTTTCTTTTATCAGATTTCCGAGAGCCAATAAGATATTCATTCAAAACAGCTTGTTGATGGGCAGCCTGAGGTAAAAAACGACGATAAAAATTTATCATGCCGAGAAAACGTCTAAGTTCCAGAATGGTAACAGGTAATTTTATATCTTTAATAACTTGACATTTGTCTGTTGAAGGTTTAATGCCATCACAAGAGATCAAATGACCAAGAAATTTGATTTGTTGTTTGAAAAACGAACACTTTTCAACGTTGATTATCAAACCATATTTAACTAGTTGCTCAAAGACAATAGACAAATGTCTAGTATGTTCTGTCTCTGATTTTGAAGCGATGAGAATATCATCAAGGTATGAAAAACAAAAATCTAAGTCTTTAAGTACCTCGTGAATAAAACGTTGAAATGTCTGAGCAGCGTTACAAAGACCAAATGTCATGCGGGTAAATTCAAATAAGCCAAAAGGTGTGCAGATGGCAGTTTTGGGAATATCTACAGGATCTAATGGAACCTGATGATAAGCCTTTACCAAATCCAATGTTGTAAAAATTGTACTACCTGTGAGGTTATGTGTAATATCTTGGATATTTGGAATAGGATATCGATCTGGCGTAGTTTGAGCATTTAAACGTCGATAATCTCCACAAGGACGCCATTCTCCATTATTTTTCTTCACCATATGCAGTGGAGAAGACCAAGGACTGTTTGAAGGACGACAAATTCCTTGTTGAAGGAGGAAGTCAAACTCTTTCTTAGCTGCAACAAGTCTGTCTGGAGCTAAACGTCTAACTTTGGATGTCACAGGAGAACCAAATGTATGTATTGTATGTGTGACATTGTGTTTAACAGGATGTATGAAATTGCTAGGAATGGTAATTGCTCTATATGTAGCGAGAAGTTCTTTTACACGAGGATCTAAGGTCCCGTCTACTTGTATAGAAAGAGTAGATAAGGGATCTTTCGAAATTAATCCAACTGTATGAAGATTAGTAGAAGGATCAATGAGCATTTTCTTAGCAATATCAACCAACAAACCAAAGTGACATAAGAAATCTGCTCCAATAATGGGTTTTTCTATATCTGCAATGACGAACTCCCATGTAAAAACTCTTCTTAGACCGAGGTCAAGAGAGAGACGTTTTCTACCGTAAGTATTGATCGTAGAAGAGTTAGCGGCCGAAAGCTTTAGAGACTCAGGGAAACGTTTATTCAAAGTTGATGCAGGAATTACTGAAATATCAGCACCTGTGTCTATCAGGAAACGTAATTTTGAAGAATTATCAAAAAGTGTAAGGCGACATGAATTAGATCTGGTGAAATCAGTCGCCGTGGACTTCACGCAATTTAGTTTTTTGATTTTGATTCTAAAGAATTATTTTTAATATCAGACGAATTTGTGTTTTTGAATGAACATGGTTTAATACATTTATGTGCTTGTACACCGAATTTAAAATGATACCAACAATAAGGTTTTTGACTTTTTCGATTACGTGAACTACTACGAGAACCAGAATTTGAATGCTCACTTAAACGAGAATAATTAGTCATGGCTTGTGTAAGAGCCGAAATTTGTAAGTTCATTTAATTCACATTTTAAAGAAGTATTTTCGGTTTCAACACTGAAAATTGGAGGTTTAATAATAACTTCATTAATTTTATCTGCGCTATCAATCATCTCTTTAACTGAACTGGATTGATTACATGCTAAAATAGCTTGAATGTTGTCAGGAAGATGCTGCAGCCATAAAGACTTCAGTAAATCTTCACTGATACGTTCTCCTGCAAGTTGCTGCATATCACGAAATAATTGTGACGGCAACTTATCTCCCAATGAAATATTGTTAAATAATTGTCGTAATTTAGCCGTTTCGCTTACCGTTAAACGAGAAATCAATGCTTCTCTCAACGAAGTGTACGGTCGATCTTGAGTAGGAGAATTAACTAAATCAGCAACAATCTTAATAGAATCTGAATCTAGCATGGCAAGGATATGATTAAATTTTGTTGTTTCGGATCTCAAACCAGAAATTTCGAATTGAGCTTCCGCACGTTTAAACCATAAGTCAGGTAAATCCTTCCAAAAAGGTGGCAGTTTAATGCTCACCCGACTTATATTAGAAGCGGCAGCGGAAGAGGTATTGTCGGTCTCCACAGACATTTTGAATCAACGAGAAAAATAAACTATCAATTCTATCACTGTAACAAAAGTGGAGGAATGTAATAGTAATATTAATATCTAATACTTAGAATGTATTAATTTTTAAACAAGTCTTCGGATTCCAATAGAAGATTGATGATGAAGTTGCAGTTAGAAGATTGACTCTTCAATCATCAACATAAATATTCAAAAGTTGGCTTGACTTTGAGGATGTCAACGAAGATCGTATATGAATTCTTCCAATAAATTGTTCGATGTTGTTACCGTAAAAATGTTAACGAAGAATCGCATGTTTTGCTAATGATGCAATCGTAGTGAACCCGTAGTGGACTTATTAATGAATTACCTGAAACTATTTATGCAGATTGACCATAACTAGTTCTCGAATCGAAATTTATTCTGTAGCTGTTATTGCAGATTCGACGATAGCAGCTTCCATGGTAATTTCACAATCGTGGTTGGGTCCTAATATTTCTTATTGGATTCTTCCTTGTCCAGTTGGGTTCGGCTCAGGTTAAGGGTATGAGACTTCCTTGTCGACGTCGGTTCTGGTTCGGTTAAGAATAGGTTTCGTTGTCGACGTCGGTTCCGGTTCGGGGTCACCAATTGTTACTATTTTTCTTGATTAATATATTATATTATTATAGTAACATATTATTTAATTATAATTTGTTTATTATTTTATATTTATATAAACATTTTTAAATAATGAAAACATATTATTATTTTTTTATAATAAGTGCTATCGTTTTGAATGTTTTACAAAAACTTAAATTTTTTTTTTTTTCAAATTGACTTATTAAAATAAAATCAGTGATAGAATTGATTTTTTTAAATTTTGCAATTTTCACAAAGTGAAACTAGATAGAGACGCCACAGGTCCATTTATCTGACATCAATTCGTGTAATAATTTAGCAGACGTATGCGCACTACGAGACCACTGTCCCTGCGGGGCCCTCTCCAATGCGGGGCCCGGGTCATATTGCCCCTTTTGCCCCACCCTCTGTGCGCGCCTGCTCCATAGTATAAAACACCTATATGTATGATTCAATTACGGTTGGCAGAATTCCGTACGTAACATTTGCATATTCGACACAAAATTGATATGACAGTATTGACAATATGTCACCACGAGCGGATTGTATAGAGTTATCATTTACCTTATATCTATAAGGTATACGGATAAAGATTTTGGTCCTTTGTATACCAACATTGTATATACCTACCAGCATCTTCAGATATTTTTTTTTTAGTTTTTCATATTTAAAAAAAAATAATTCAATATAATTAGAGGTGCGGACATTTCGCAAATAAAAACCAGGAATTTCGCATAAACTAATTTTGAAAATTAGAAATTTTGCTGAAATTCGCATTAAAACATAATTTTGTAAATTTTGTTGCTGTTAAACTGTATTAAACTAAAAATTCTAGAGTCACAGTGAAACAAATGGTCAAAAATCACGATTACATTAAATTCGGAAATTTTTGATAATAGTGTTAAAAAAATCGACTAGGAAGCAGTGTAGTTGACAACTGAAATGTTTTTGACAATACATACGACACAGTCGACAACGCTCCTCAAGGAGTTACGGTAAAAAGAAACTCTGAGACAGAGGCACGTTAGTATTTTAGTAGCTTTTTTATGTACAGTTCATTTAAATTTGTAACTTCTGAGAAAGAGGCACGACAGTATTATAGTAGCCTTTTTATGTACAGTTCATTTACATTTTGGGGCTCGTCTAACCAAAGTTCTAGCACAAAAGTCCCGTTGCAGAAAACAAAGTTCATTCATTTAACCTCCGACTAAACAGCTTGCTCGGTGTTTGGCAAGCCATCGTGGTCATTCTGCGAAGTTCATTCATTCAGCCTCCGACTAAACAGCTTGCTCGGTGTTTGGCAAGCCACGATCATTCTGCGAACTTCTTGCATTCAGAAATTTCTTTATTCTTATTAATGGGAATCTTTTGACAAAAAATCAATCTGAAATGAAAAATTATTATCTATCGTATATTTTTTGGAGAAGAATTTACTTTTTGGGGGAAAAGTACAAATTAGAACATTTCGCATCAATTCGCCAAAATGAGCAGATTTTGCTGAAATTCGCATCTATTTCGTAAAAACGAAATTTCCGTACCTCTAAATATAATACAATAACCAGAAACTGATTTTTCAAGAATAAGTACTTGTTCAACACGGAATAAACTGAACGGGAAATAATCATCGAATCGGGGCGACAGAAACATCAAGGTATTTTTGGGTCGCTGATTTGAGGTCAAAATAATGAAAAAATGTGTTCCATGGTCCGATTTTATTGGTGCACAAATAAAAAAGTTTTTCACAGAAGAAGAATGTGACGAATTGGGGGGTTGGGTTTGAATGGCAGTCCCATAACCCCATGGTTCGATTCCATCCGTTTTTACATATGTTTTGTGGTAATCAATTTAGACACATTTGTGTGAAGTTTGGTTGAAATTGGTGCACAAACAAAATGTTTCATGTGAAAATGCAGCTCCAATATTTTTTTTTGCCACGATAGGTAATGCGGAACTTTGCGACATTGTGATCAAACCGATCCACAACACACATACTTTTTTTGTACGCCGTCACTGCGCATGGTCTGGATACAATGACTTTTTTTCTCTCTTCTTTGGAGAAACGAGTGGCGTTGGACTTTCGGTTTTGATCAAAGACTCTGAACGCAATCGAAGCGACATTATTATCTTTCCATTTGGTCAATCGAACGTCCGTCGGTAAGATCCATTTTTATGGATACACGACATTCACGTTTTTTTTTATTCACCCTTCATAAATTGCTTGGGCCCATGCTTCCCAAAATACGCAATCATGCTTTCATTGTACGAAAGATTTTGTTCAGTATATGACAGTAGGGATGTAAAAAACCGGACGATTAGTCCGAAAACCGGCACTCTCAGGACGGTTAACCGGGTTATTTTCGTTTTTTTCCTCCTCCCGGTTTTAACCCGGACGGTTATTAGTCCATCCGGCTAAAACCGCAAAAAAAATCTTTCAAAATTCATAAATTTTTTTGTATATTTTCTTAAGTTTTCTGTCTGCAATTCCATTACTTGTCGCCTATGAAAAATTTCGTTTTCAAATTTGAGCCCTAAAACATATTTTCGAACACTTTTCCTATTGCTATACTCGCGGAACCATCGATTCGTCAAATTACCTCTCCTTGTATCTTATCTTTTGTAAAATTTTGGAAATTTTTTTCAAAATGCGGAAAGGAAGAGGCTGTCTTACTACATCATGTACCTGCATTTTGATTTGATTTTGCATACGATACGAACACCATAGCAATACGAGTGTGTATGCATTTTTTGTACTAAAATTCTAAGCAAATCAATGAAAAGAATCGGTTAACCGGAAAACCGGCACTATAAGCCCAGTTAAAACCGGACGGTCTAACCGGCTTTGCAAAAAACCGAATAAAACCGAAAACCGGGTTATGGACCGGAATTTGACATCCCTATATGACAGTCCCTGCTGCGTATCGTCCAGATTCATCAATGATATGCTGCAGTAATTCATAATCGATGAATTTTTCGAACTGCTCATGTGGTAGTAAATTTCGACAGTCTTCGTAGTTTGCAATTGGAAATACAGGAACCTTACACGACATTTCGTCCTTAGACCATGTATATACCATATTTTTGTTTGCTTTGGGTATGGGAGCTTCACTTAGCGTGAGCACAACACGTCGTAGTCGCTTCCTGCGTCAAATTGGACGTCCTCGATCAAAGCGAAACTGTTATCTTGATCATCACCAATACGATTACCACTTCCAGTAACAATTTATCATGATGCTTTTATCTGTTGAGGACATAAATTATCGGGGACTCCACCTTCGTCTTCACAAGCAGCGTCTTCGCCAGAAACGTTCCCATCAAACTCATGTGGGTGTATATAAACGGTGTCTGGAATAGCACAAACATCATCCTCCTCCTGCAAACTGTTCTAAACTAAATAGTCTAGTCTCTAGTGCTTCTTTCAGCGATATCTCACTACGGGCAAAATCACAAGAAATGTTTTGAATGTTGCCAAAGTAAGCTAAATAAAACATCGTAATGAAAGAAGTGCATAATGGTGGTACTTAGATTTTGCAGGTTAATCATTGTCTTCTGTGATGAAATCCACCAAATCTAAAAAAATAAGCCAACGAGAGTGAGACAAAAATGCTGAACAGTTGTCAGTAGTTTGAGCAAATAGCTTTTCTTAACTGCAAAGTTACCCACGATCTTCTTTTTTCTTTTGAATCGAGCGTTAACCGCGATGGTGAAAAAAGCGCGTCATAAGTGCGTTTCGACTTGGATCATTTCCATATTTACTGGAAATCCCATACAAAACGACAATCTGGAATTATGATGACATGGATAATCTGCCAATGCCGTGCCCCAGATGGCTCCGCAAACAATTTTCCCAAAATTTCCCGTATGGTTTTTGGTTTTTCTAATCTTTATTAGAATCATTTTAAAATTTCCTGAGAGATTTTCCTGTAAATTGCATCTCGCACGTCGCATAATATCAAATGCAATTTCCAATTCAGAATATCGCGTTAGGGACAGATGACACAATACCGAAGGGGGAAATTTTGATTCGTTTGCGTTTTACTTGGACAATGATCCTGTCCGTCCAAGAAAGAAACGACTATAAATATTTAAAAAAATCTATTCACTCAAAAGACACTTTCATCATTGTCTTAAAAAGGCTATTGCTTCGAGTCACAATCAGACAGAATTGTAATTGTACACTTGTCTTTAATAAAATATGAAGCATTCATATTTTTCTGGGTATATAATGTCCTTGTGATAAAATTCTTTTCACGCTGGGGAAAAGGAAGATCCTGACTTACATATATCAGTCAGCTGTAAAATCGGACACACCCGACAATATTTGCTGTACCCGTAGTATTGACGTAAATACCATAGAAATAGGAAACTCAAACAAAGGGTACATAATGTCAATAAAATATTCTTGATTGGAACTAGAATATAGCGATCAGTCCTGCCAAATCACAAAACTATACGATTCTTTTCTAGGCATTTTTCGGGCCTATCCCCCACTTTTGCAAAATGCTTAATTTAAAACACATAAAAAGATTTAAGCGAGCATCTCTAGGCATTTTTTCACGTTTTTCGCTGTATCTTTTTTTCTACTGCACGGATCGGAGCAAATGATAGCCTATGCGCACCTTCAAGACAGACTCTATCAATGGGAAAAGAGAGCGAATCCCGAGATGCTCTCTACGAGGCTGTAGCCCTGTCAATAAACAACAAGAACAACGAGGACAAGATTTTCGAAAAAAATGCGATTTTCAAACTTTTGTATCTCCTATGTTTTTCATTGTGTCTTCTTGAAATTTTCTACACTTGGTAAGATAGCGCGAGCGACCACCTTTACCGAATTTGAACACTCAAGACCAACCAGGGTCCGAGCTACGAAAACCCGTACTTGTTCCGTCGTGTAAACATAGTCTTAGTCGCTTCTCATTTTTGATTTGCTCAAATTTCTTCGTTTTTCTTTGGCGGGCGTAGGTACGCAGATTATAATAAGATTCCTACTTGCTAAAACTTACTATGGCCTATCTTTGTGGTCTATCTTATTGAGACGTGAAAGATCCATAGTGCGTTAGGATGCTTTTCAGTTGTACACTTACGGTCAAAAGTATCGACTCAACCTAATAGCGCGTGTATTTGTACGTGTTTTTTGGAAAGTATGATAGTTATTCATAAAAGTCGTATGTCGATTAAAAGTTCGAAACCTTAGCTACCTGTTGGTACCCTTTTTATCAACATTTGCTTTGTACTTTTTAAATTATTGCCACTTGTAACAAAAAACCCAGTTTGAAGTTTCAGGTAAAGGTCAGGTCAGGTAAACTACCCCTATAAAAGCGCCCGTAATCGGTTTCTCATTATCAGTTGCATCAGTAAAGTTAGGTAACTTACCTCTGAAGTAATTTCAATCACTGTTTTCTCATCAATGGATACGACGCCAGATCAGGCGGCACAAGTTGTAGCCCTATTGTCGAAGAATCATAGTCAGCGAACCGTCGCTCGCCGTCTTGGAATGAGTCAGTCTGCTGTCTCAAGAGTTAGCAGGAGATTTCGAGAGACTGGTAGCTTTAATTCGAGACCAAGAACGGGCCGCCCTCGATCCACTTCAGAGAGAGTCGACCGTTTCATTGTAACAAGTACGTTACGAAATCGTTTCCTCACGGGTTTTGCTGCGCAGCGGAACCTGAGGCGTGTTCGCGGAGTAGCTGTCAGTGACCGCACGGTAAGGAGACGATTAAGGGAAGCGAATATCACTCCAAGACGGCCTGGCAGGGGCCCCAAATTGAATGCACGACACCGACAAGCGGGCCTCTTATTTGCTCGTAATCATCTTACTTGGAGCGATACGGAATGGAGCTCAGTATTGTTCACTGACGAGTCGAGAATGTGTCTGCATGGCAGTGACAGAAGATGTCGAGTCTACAGGCGTCCAACTGAGCGATTTGCGCAGTGCTGTTTCACTGAAACGGTTGCATACGGCGCACAGTGGTGCCGTAGAGGCAAAAATTCAAAAAATTGATACTATTGTAGAGCCTTTGTGAATAGTTTATCTTATAGTAAACATTATGAAGATTCTTTCTGCAAAAAAAAATGGACCGATATCTTTCATAGATAAAAGTCAGCGGCTCTCAAAGTGTAGAGAATTGATTTTGCAGTTTTTGCACATTTTTCCATAATCAAGTTTCAATGAAAACCCTGACTATAAATTAGGATAAAACTTTGTTTTATGATTTTATTTTCAATATTTAGATTATAATTAATATGTTTGCATAAAAAAAGTAAAAAAAAAAAATTGGAAAAAAAAATTATTTAATTTTAATCATTGATGGTCAAATTGACCCTAACTGGATTTTTCACATTGAGTTTTAACAACTACCTCCACGTGCCTCCAAGCGTCTGTTTATGCTACATTATTCCAGAAAGTCTCAAGATTACTAATATGTAAGAATCATAGCCCCGCAGGACCCCAGGCTACTTTTATAACCCATTGTGTTATGTCATGTTTGCTGTTTTAGACACGATTTTTGAATATCTACTGTAAAATATGTTGGGTCCTTTGAACCGGAGATAACCGTAGTTTTCATCCTATTGAACTAGTTTTTGGTGGAGAGTATAAAGGGACTCTGTCTTGACGTTCAGCCAAAATTTACCACCTCCCTTCCCCCTGGAGAGGAGCTATGGACGTTTTGACTTGAACAAGTTTTAGTAGGCGAATCAGGCGTGTCCCTGGTCGGAGCAACTCAATTTTTGGCAAACATCAACTTCATTTTATTAAGAATATTTCCCTAAATTATGCTGGCTCAACTAGCAATTCTTGCAGAGTTACGGTAAAAATGTAAATGTCAAAAAATGATAATATCCAATTTTATTTTTTGGTCTAGGGTATAATTTATCAAAATAAGTCAATTGTATTATATGTCATTGCAAAGGTAATTTTGAGTAGTTTAATAAGTCCTCGAACCATTTTGCTGTAACTTTTATAGTTTTTCAAATAATTAGGAAAAACTGAAAAATTATCCACTCTCCCCCCTTAAAATCGAAATAACTTCAAAACGGCTGATTCTATCTGCGTGAAACCAATTCCATTCGATTTAGAATGGCCAAATACATTAAGATTGACCTGTTTTTATAATTTTTTCCAAAATTCGGGTTTTTCGCCCCACTGTGCGGCGGCTCCTGTATGATGTGGGCTGGCATTTCATTGGAGGGAAAAACGGATCTCGTATTCGTGCCCGCAGGAGGCCGAGGAGGAGGGCTGACAGCTGAGCGATACGTTACCGATGTTCTCCGTGTCCACGTTGTGCCCTATGCAGCATTTATTGGCGAGAACTTTACTTTGATGCACGACAATGCCCGGTGTCATGCGTCGCGCCTCACTCGGCAGTTCTTGAATGAAGCCAATATGTCGTCACTTAACTGGCCTGCGCGCAGTCCCGACATCAATCCCATTGAACACTTATGGGACGAACTCAAGAGAAGAGTCCGAGCCAGAAATCCAGTCCCTTCGTCCACTGAAGAATTGAAGGCAGCCCTATTAGCGGAGTGGAACGGTATTCCTCAAGATACCATCAGCAACTGGATCAAATCAATGCAGAATCGACTGGAAGCTGTCATTAGAGCAAGAGGAGGAAATACCAAATACTAAAATAATAAATACTTAACTTATTTTCCAACAGTTTTTGTTTTATTTGCAAAAAACCTAACCAAAATCCATTTTCATATTTGCTCATTTTCGCTACGTTTTCGTTCAAAGAGCATCAATTTTAAAAGTGCTCACCAAATATTGGTTAAAATGGTACCAACGTAAAGCTGAGGCCTTAGGCTTTTCAATGGCATACGATTTTTATGGATAACTGCTATACTTTTCGAAAAACACGTACAAATACACGCGCTTTTAGGTTGAGTCGATACTTTTGACCGTAAGTGTAGTATACATTTTCTTTCCGAATGCACATTTTTTTAAATCAAGATTTAATGGTGACTACAGCATATGAATTTATGACGTCTAAATATAAGCTATTTTTCTATAGAATTTTTTTTAAACTTGTAGCTGGGCAACTTTTCAAAACTGACTATGCTTCGTACTTTGCAACCAAATAAGTTTCTTCAAACTTTTGGCGCTTAGAATTGTGTTTGAATCACTGGCTTGGATTCCTAAGGGCCGCATAATATTTATTTTTATTTTGTTTATGAAATTGACATTTTTCATAGAGCACACACAAGGTGAATCGAATTATAAAAAAAATAAGGTTCCCACATTTTTTCAGATGTAAGGCATTTTTTATTGCAATAAATAGGTATACAATCTGAAAGCTTGTACTTTAAACTATTTTTCTACATATGTAGTCGCCAAATTTTTCTATGCATTTTTCCTGACGAGTTATCCATTTCTGAAAACCCGCTTCGAAGAACTCCGGCGCTAGGCCGCCGATACGAGATGGCACCATTGTTTCGACTGTTCTTTCCGGAGTGACGTAGTGACACCACGTTTCGTCTCCCGTAATAATGGAGTCCAAGAATTCTTCGGTATTCTCGGCACATTCTAGAAGAAACCCCATGGCACACTTTACGCGATTACCTTTGTAGGTTTCTGAAAGCATATGCGGGACCGCCCGCGCGATGGATTTTTCACAAACCTCAGGAACCTGGTCAGCCAGCTCCCGAAGCGTTATTCTCCGTTCTCGGATTTCACACCTCACACCTGGCGGTTACGGCGATAGCGGGCTCCATGGAGGTTGGCTGTTAGGCCGGCACTGAGCATCGCAGCGATCGCTCCCGGTAGTGGGAATGGAGTGAGGAGACCAACAATCAAGGCACAGTTGCCGGATTTCACCTAGCATCTCGCGCTAGGTTTCGAAAATTGGGTCTAAGATTAAATTATTATTTATTTACATGATGCACGTTCTTTAGAGATAACAAAATATTCTTCATGTGATTTCGTACGCAAAAAAGGTGGACGAGACACATACCCAGCTCTTAACCCTTTAGCTGCCACAGCATTTAAATAATCAATTTCTGAAACAATTAAAACTCCAATATCTCGATAACTACACCATAGCTGAAATACCGAAATAATAATGATGTAATGAAATGTAAATTATTAAAACAACAAAGTTTGCCCTTAATTTTAATTGCCACCCGACAAATAATTTTTAAATTTTAAAGCCAATTTTAAGAAAGGACAATCGAGAAATTACCTTTTTAAACTTTTAACGATAAATGCCAGGGAACATGTTTTGACTTTTACTCCTAATTGCATCTAACTCGCCTGCGATTTCTGTTTTTTTTTTCGACCTTAGTCTATACTCAGTGCTTTTTAGTCATTTGGACGTCATATTCTACTTGTGATTTGAAAGAAATAGATCTGAACGCTTTTAAGTGCTGCTTCCTATGCTGCTTAATCGAGCGAAAATTATGTATGTTTTCTCCTTAATTACTTAATAATAATTTTTAATCCTTTTTGAAACTTAATTATAGTGTATCTACTTCCAAAGGTCTTTTGAGGATATTTTGACTAAACATAATATGCTAGGATTTTCTGAACATTAAAACCACTGGAAGAGCAGGAAACCAACGATTACAATCAATCAGTACATACATTAATTGCTGATTCAATTCAACCATACTCAATACATATCTATCATATTTATTTAATTGCATTTCTAAGCCATATTTATTGCACTTAAATATACGATAAATTCATTAAATCTCCATTCTGTTACTTAAAAAAAAGCAATAGAAATACATTCAATAATAAATCCAATAGCCAGTTAAAAAAAGCATTCAAACATAAAAGAACCATCATGTGCTTAAGTACCGTTAAAAGGTACTACATGCACCACACAGGTTTTTATAATGGCTCCAGTACACAAAGTCGATCCATTCCATTGATAATCGCTAATTTTGCAGTTAATTGCGCGTACTTGATAGCTGCGATTACCGCAATCGCTTTTTATGTGTACATAGTTACATACATACAGCATAGCCCCAACTACTGAATAATTTTTTAAAGCTTAAAATATTTTACTCTGAATATTTTATAATTATTGTAATGCGATCCGTATCGTACTTGGCTTGGCTTTTTGGCTTCTGCTTCTGTCCGCCACCACACCACTCTTGTCTCTTGTATGACCATTCCATTTTTCTTTCTTTACGGACAATTTGACCACCGTAAAATGTATAACAATTGTACGGTCAATGAGTTCTCATTCAAGTGTATAGAAAGGTTGTTTTCCGGATTTTTTTTTATTTATTTAAAATTGTAATTTTTAAAAGCCGTTTAGATACGTTGACGACATCTACACATTATATTTTGTATACCTATCTTGGCAATTTGTTTGTTAGACGTTTTTTAGCAGTTACGAAGTGTGGATGGTGGTTTTTTATCGTAATCGTTGAGGAGGAAAAACGTTCAGAAATAACGCAGCGGACGGTCTGTAAAGTGTATAGAAGACGGTAGCACAGTGGCGGCAGCTTGGCAAGAGTAGACACAATTTATTTTAACAGCTGTCGGAGAAAGCTTGTTGCGTGTATAATATATAGACCAACTAGCTATCTAGTTCAAATAAAAAGATTGTTTAAGATATACATATATACAAATTAATATTTGCATGTCTATGATAGTCTAGATACAGACGAACAAGTGCGCTTTTTTATACAAAAAAAAATCGCAATTTTGTTTGTTATACGGTTACGACACGAGCCCGGAAGGAAGCAGAAGCAGACTTGTTGAAAAGTCTTCAGGTGATTCCATTTTTTTCATTTCAATGGTTTCTTAACTGCTTAATGTAAAGTCCAATTTTATTAATTTACCTGTTTATGGAAAAACGTTAAATGATGGTACAATGGTATTATATCATGAGGTTATCTTGAGGCGATATGTGTGGGGTAATATAAATAATGTTAATTTAAGCATTTGCATAATTGAGTTTTCGGAGGAAAATGCAGCCAGTTTAATTACAGTACGATATCGTTGATGATGCTGCTTTATGTAGGATGACCAGACGTCTTGCTTTAGGGGGACATGTCCTGTTTTTTTCACTTGGTGTTCTCCTGTCCTCCTTTTGGTGCGAAATGTTCCCCATTTATTTTTAATTGAAAAGCCATTTGTTTCGATAGATTAAAAATAATTTCTGGAACAATATAAGGTGCTTCTTGATACATGGAAAAATGACAGAATTTTTAATGAGTTCATAACTCCCATAATTCGGATTTGGTACGAGATTCACCCGTTTAAAATCCAGCAGATCAAAGTCCTTTCGCTCAAAATCAATCTGTTCCGGAGCCACTTCAGACTTAATTATGTATTAAAGAAAAGGACTGACTGGACTAGCAGTAGAATCAATTTGAACATTGACAACGGAAAAATGCTACATCGCTGCATTTCTACAGGTCGAATGAATTTCGAGATATACTCCATCAAGAATTTAATATTTTATCTAAATCCACTTAAATTAATTTGTACGTATTAACCCTAGTTCACATATTAATAACTACCATATCTCTCACGCCATACAAAATATTAACCCCGGACGCATACTGCAAAATATCCAATATTGCATATTTCGTGATTCAAACCAAAGTCTCTTTCAAAGCTTTTCAGCAAAGACACGTTCCACGTTATTTCTAATCCAAATACTCAATCCACTCTCTACTCTGACATCTTCCGGTGCTATTAGATAGATATAATGGTGAATGTATACTTGTCTGTGCCCTAGTTGTAAATTCACCCTAATTTTCTCTTTTTAAGGTATTAAAACTACGAAAAATAGTGCAGCTAGAATAAAATAATGTAAGAAACATATTATCGTAAGACTATGCGCCAACTTTGTGAAAAGCCGCCCAAGGGACAAGAAAATTGAGATGAAAAAAATCGTTTTAATACAAAAATTTAACTTTAGCTTCGACGAGCCGTTTATTTTAGTATTCTAGCTAGTGTAGTTTTAGATATATGTATGTATTAAAATTCTAGTGAGTACATTTAAAAACAAAATCTTTAAACGACTGTGGCACCTAAAGGGTTAAGATTCCACGATATGTCACGCATTTTTCGCTGAAAATCGAGTAGGAAATCAGTTTCCTGGGCGTTTACGCGTTAGTTTTTCAGTGCGTTTACGTAATAAATAAATAGAAAGTTTTAGCATGTCGGTGAAAATATAACGGTAGTTTGAATAGGCTTTAAAATTTTCTATGAAAAATTTGCTTGACTGCCGTACGCAAAACAGTATATGTACCACAATTTTGCATGGTCCAAGTATAGGCATAGCCGAATAATCACGACAAATATCATGAACCCACAATTTCAGCTGTTTATAGACAGTCAAATTCACGGAAATACACCTATGCCTACTTGGGACATAAAAAATTGTGGTATACTGTTTTGCGTACGGTAGGCAAGCGAATTTTTCATAGAAAATGTCAAAGCCTATTCGAACTATCGTTATATTTTCAACGACATGCTAAAACTCTCTAAAAAATAACAGGCGTGACAGTCTAACATTGGACTAAGGCCGTAGATGTGATTCGAAACTTGCTTCTCAAGAAAAAGCGACTTCACACTCGATTAAAACGTTATGGACGCGAACCCGACCGCATAACGTTCCGTTGCCTTAGATCCAGGATCAAAAGGGTAATCTCACTTGCACGGTCTGTCTATATTAAGACTGTTGAGGACAGTCTGAGGAACAATGAGAGTAAAATCTTTTGGTCATATGTAAAAAACTTGAGGTCCTCTTCAAATCAGCCTTCCATACTTTCGTTCAACAATATAAGTGCAGACAATCCTTCCGAAATGTGTGAGCTGTTTGCTACATTTTTCGCTAGTACTTTTAAAACATCATCTTTAAGTTGTCCTCCCGTTACACCTCAAGTAATGCAAAATTTACATTTACCACCCCTCATTTTACCTTCATATGTTGAATTGCTTATATCCTCAATAAAAACAAATTTTTCTTCTGGACCTGATGGAATCCCAAATTCGTTTTTAAAAGAAACACAATTTTCCATATCTAAACTTGCCATTTTATTCACTAAGATCCTACATGAGGGTGTTTTCCCAAATCAGTGGAAATCGTCGTATGTAGTTCCCATACCGAAAAAGGGCGATTATAGTTATGTGTCTAACTATAGGCCTATCTCTCTTCTGTCATCCTTTTCGAAACTTCTGGAAAAGATTGTTTATAACTTCATTCATGAACATTTTAGTTATCTTATTAAGGATGAACAACGTGGATTCTCCAAAAACAAATCCGTTGTCACCAACTTAGTTGAACTTGTTAATTTTGTGTCTAAATCCTTCAATAAGCACTTTGACTTTGTAATCTATACTGACTTCGCAAAAGCATTTGACACCGTAAACCACCAAATTCTTCTTAATAAATTAATTGCATTGGGATTCCCATCTTACCTTATTGTATGGCTCTTCTCTTATCTAAATGATTGCTCATCTAGAGTTATTTTCCAAAATTTTACATCTTCCGAGTTTTGTCCATCATCTGGTGTGCCACAAGGCTACATTTTAGGTCCCCTTCTTTTTTTACTTTTCTTAAACGATCTTCCATCATGTCTTAACTGCCACTCTCTCTTTTACGCCGATGATAGCAAACTATTTTCAGCTGTCTCATCTAGTTCTGATTGTATAGCTTTGCAATCCGATTTGGATAGCTTTACGTCCTGGTGTATCTCAAACGAGCTGGATCTTAATATTTCTAAGTGCTCTGTTATGGTATATTCATTGAAATCTACTCCTTTCATTTTTCAATACCAAATAAACTCCATTCCCCTCCAATGTGTTTCTACGGTTACAGATCTAGGGGTTGTTTTTGATTGTAAATTACGTTTTACTGATCACTAAACGTCGATTATTAGCAAATCGTCGAAACTAGCTGGGTTCGTTTGACGGTGCTCCTCTAGCTTTCAATCTATTAATACTTGTGTGAACTTATTTGTAACGCTAGTACGCAGCGTATTAGAATTCGCCTCGGTAGTTTGGTCTCCTTATTCTTCTGTTTCTCGTGATGCATTAGAAAAAGTTCAGAGAAAAATTTCCAGAACATTAATGTTTAAATATAACTTTGCTTATAGGCCTTATCAAGATCGGCTAAATTTTCTAAATTTACCATCACTAAACAAAAGAAGAGACTGTCTTGACCAGTGTTTCCTCTACAGGATATGTAAGGGTCTTACTACTTCATCTCTCATAGAAGATATAAAATATCAGTTTCTATCTTTAAACACTCGATCGGTTGCAATTTTCAATCCTCCGCAATCTTCACTTTCTATTTATAAAAACTCTCCGTTACTTAGAGCTATGAGAAACTACGACCGATTGGAGATTGGACCGTTACCTTCTTCTTTTTACACTTTATAAAAAAACGTACAACAAAAACTTTAATGGTTTTCATTTAACTTTTTGAATTTTATTTGTTTTTAATTTAACCTTTTGAATCTTAGCTTAAACTTTTTTTTATATATATTTTTTTCCTTTTCTTTGAGTTTTTTATCATTATCTTTATAAGTTTGTTATTCCTTTATACTTATTTTCCTTACTTTGAATTCTTTACATTGCATGTTGTGGGAAATTATTCCTGTTTTGTAATATTTACGGATTAAATAAATAAATAAATAAATGTGTTAGTGACATTCAATTTCCAAAATCTTAACTGCTTTTTTGTCGATGTGTTGAGATCAACAGCACGCTCAGCTGTGTTATTTATCCCCATAAATCGGTACTCGTTAAACATCTGAGTGAGATCATAGTCCGTCACATGGGTCGTATGAGTTCGAAACACACCATAAACTGAATTCGTTCATGGTGAGTCTCGAACCCATGACCCTGTGCACTAGCCAGTACACCAGCTAGACTATGTGATAGTTTTTCATATAAATTTCTTTGCCCTGGGTTTTAAGGGTTATTTTTGAAGGGCTGTGTCTTTGGACTTGTTAACCCCACATAACTAATAGTAGGCTTCACTTTTGAGAAATTTTATGTTTTTGATAAAATCCTCACCTCAGAGACATTAATCCGAAAACGGAAATTTTTCGAGCAGTGGCGCAACAACTTGACTCGGGCCCTCCCGCTAACTACCTGAGTGCCCCACCGAAGTGGTTTTTTTTTTGTGATTATAGAAAAAATCGGTCACTCTTTACTGGCAAAATTGCTGCTTATGCTATGCTTCACAAAATTAAGATTAAATAATTTGAGAAAACTTGACATGTCCTCTATTTTACCAGAGACCCCAGTTTCGTACAATTTTTGTATCAACTAGTATATCACGCTCGTTGACTCTCCCAGTAATAGAGGCTTATAATGCCGCACACACACTGTAAATACGAATCCATTTTTTAGATTCTTCGTTCTGTCGAAATAAAAAAATTACAACTTGCCCAGCTGTATTTTTTTTATATGGAGTTTGTCAGAACGAGGAATCAAAAAAATGGATTCGGATTTACTGTGTGTGTGCGCCATAAGACTTTTCCATAGTGCCGACAGCTTGAATTTTTATTTTCAGAAATTTAGCGTAAATGAGGCTGAACATTTTTTGAAACTTGGACACAGAGACCATACGCAAAACGATGTATCAATTCTACTTCCTCTGTTCACACGGTTCTGATCGCTATCATCGCAAATGCATTAGAACCGCATCGCTTGGCTATTGACTAGCCATGTTTTTATGGTGATATTGGCTGATTTGAATGATTCGAATGGACTTTCATCGCATTTTTCAAGTCTTGGTGGACAACAGTTTACATAAATTTTGGCGGACTTTCTGGAACAAGTTAAGGCTCTTTTCTCTAAGATAGTTTTATTCGAAAATTTGAACGCTCTGCGATTAGTCTGATAAAAAGTTGCAGGACAAAATTACATTTTCTGAACGTACAGGCTATTCCGCTTATGTAGAGGCACAATAAATTAAGCATTTGTCTTGACTTTGGAAAGTGTATCTCTTCTTGTCTACAAAAAAAATCCACAATTTCTGGAAATTTGTTTGTCATAGTCACGATTTATTTATGGTTCGAAAAAAATATTTTTTTTTACCCTAAATCTCATTTCACTCACTATGTGCCGCCCTTGTTTTCAAGATATTATTGAAAAACCGAAAAAAAAGCCGGAAAATAACGATGTTTTGAAGAGCAGAAGGTTTTCGAGGTTGCACATTTTATTTTTAAACTGCCTTTATGTATCCCAATGATATATCCAAAATTCAGCAATGCTTCATTTTTTCCGATGTTCGGCAATTTTGTTGCTTATGCAGACCGGGACGGCCTATTCTACTTAACCCTTTATCCGGTAAGTCGTCCCTGAGGATGCCTTCGGAATTATGAGATTATTTATCAAATCAAAACCTTTTAACTAACCAAACCAACAAAATCTCGTTATGTAGGAGTTTTTTGGATTTTATGATGAGTTGAACATAAAAATTGAGTTCATTTATAGTCGAATGTTGCACAATGCACAAAAATAAAAATAAAACAACAATGCTAGAGACCTACAGACGAACTAGGCTAAGCTGACCATACGTACAGCATTTTGCTGTACAGTACAGCATTTTCACCTGTCGTACAGCATTGGAAAATGTACAGCAAAGTGTACAGCATTCGCCATCCCACACAATGACTCACCCAGTGTCGGTTACTCGTACATATTTATCCATAAATTAAACGTTAAGCATACTTATAGCATGGTCGTTTACACTGGCTATAGAATGCTTTAAGTACTTATTCGGCTGTGCTTATACCTTACAAAGTATTCAACATAGATACAAATGGACATACCTAATTCTATTATATTTCGTCCAAATTTACAGTAATCCTTAGCGCTATGGATAGCCCTTTTAATGTCTATACAATAGACTCGCGTAAGCGTGAACTGCGTCAAACGTGAAGGTGAACAATTTTATGTGAGCCCAGACTACCCTGAAACGCGAACAAGTCTTGAAAGCCCTAAAACATGAACATTAAATGTCTGGAGAAATTACTTATTTTTTGCTATTTAAAATAAGTTGCTTTTCAAAGTGTGAAAAAATGTTCATTACCTACTACTATAGTATCGACTGCACTTACGTCCCATAACGTTACGGTTTTTAGCAATGTCTCCTAATTTGACCACAGGTTTTTCAGTCGAATACTATTCATTCAGAAATCTAGCGTGAAATTGTTTGCGTCGACCACTAATGTAGGTACGTAATGAATGATCCACTGTCACTTTCGATTGCGATTTAATTCGCTAGCTTAACTAAGATCTTAAATCTTGATAATTGTTTGCTACTTTTCTGTAATTACAGCTTTCCATGTACTGCTCCCTTACAACAGCTTTGGTTTTTACAATCTTGTTTGCAAAATTTTGGGCAACCACTGAAAGGATTTGGCTGTGGAATGCTCTTGATAGCGCCATCAAAGGCAACAATATTGTCTAAATAGATAAATTAATATTTATGGGGGAGTTAAATTTCCACTCAGACTAGGCACTTTTCCGCGGCGCGCGTCTCGGCAAATAAAGTCGAATGAGCAAAATATACTACATACCATCGCAAATAGGATACAATCCTGCCCAACTTTGTTATAAACTTTACTATGAGATTTCAGTCTGCGGACTCCCGATGTTACTGTAGAAGTGTAGAGGAGCAGCTGGGTTGAGCAGCTATAGAGATCGGACTCTCAGTTGAATAAAGAGGATAGATGTGCATCTGAAGCGCTTGGGCTCCTATTTGGAAGAGGAAAAGCATGTATCCCTAAATGCTAAATGTCTCCAGCCGACTGTCGGATATTGTTTCTTTCTATGGATGCTGTGGATGTGAAATAAGAGGCTTCTCGGTATGTTTCGGCTGGAGATGCGATCCTGTAGAACCATGCAAAGCTAGAAAACGGACATTGATCTGTGCACCGAAGGTGCGCGCACTAACCATTACACTAGCCAGACTACTCTAAATGTTGCCTAAGAATATTTTTACGACCAACGATTTTAACTCCTAAGAAAATCTTGATGTTGAAAAAATTTCGGGCTATATTCTGCTGAACTTCGGGGTACAGGAATTTATTGAATAAACTTCTGGAAAACAAAAACTAATTAGCAAATAAGCAATCTTAGTAAAAATCTGATCAACACTAGTCAGCATTAAGTAACCAATTACCACAATACGTAAGTTGATTACATGCATCCGCGTTTCAGTTTTATGAGAAGTTTTTTCGAGTTTCTTTATTGGTTTCTACGTGGCATTAGCCCGACCTGCCAGCATACAATGAGGGAGTGTGGGACATTAGACCCGTCCACTGTGGAGGATTAATGACAGCATACAGTATGCTTTACTTAGGTGCGGATCATTGAATAAAAAACTAAAGGAAAGGCCCGTAGAAACGACTAATGGGTCAATTTTTCATTTCAGACTGGATCTGACAGGTAGGACCCATTCGTCTTTTTTATATTACTATTGCATTTTACAGATACACTTCCTGACTTTCTCCAGAAACAATATTTCCCCCCACTTACTTCGTAAAAACTTCACAATAACACTTGACAGATAGGGACCACCGCTTTTTAAAATCGGACCATGCAGTTTGTATGGGATGACAGCTGATTTACCTTTCCGTTTAGCTGTCTATTCCATGGTGCGGATAGCTGACACAAGCCTGATACACTAAACCAAGACGCTGTTTCCGTAATGGCCCGGCACAACTGTGGCCCATAGCAATAACAGGAAAAACTTATTGTGTCTGCGGCGACCAAAGCTGAATTGCTACATCACATTGCCCAAATATGTCGTGACTGGCTAGGTTGTTTCCCACGCAAAAGAAGGCAGAGAGCTTAAACACAAAGTCTTTTACTATTTCCGTAGAGGGATTTAACGAAATTTCTTTTCGAATACAAATTCTATTTCTAAAAAAAAATAAAATTTAAAAAAAACTGTTTGAGCAAGAATTTTGTACATTTTTTTGGCTTGTGTTCTCGACGCCTCCTGGGAGACGGCGCCGCCGCACAGTGGGGCGATTAGAACAAAAATTGGGACATAGGCAAATAAACTAAATTTAAATATTGCAGATTTGACTACTATGGTTTTACACTGTAAAGTATAAGCTATCGAAACCCGTTGTTAATTTTTTTTTTATTGTAACGGTATTGATTGTACAGACATGTTTGTTCAATAAGAAATGCATTTTTAACATATTCCACGAAAACTTCAAATACCCGTAAAAACCGCCTTACTTAATACAATGGCACATAGATATACTTTTCACGTTAGGCATTTGGATAGAAAGGCCTTCTTATGGTAGTTGCGTATCTAACAAGGAACATAACGGTAAAATTCAAAGATACAAGCCAAAAATCATGATACACCTATCCCTCGATTTACACGGAAGGTTGGTTCCTGAGAAAACCGTGTAAATCGAGATTCTCTATTTTGTATGGAAAATCCGTGTAAATCGAAAACATGAAGTAATACGTGAAAACATTGCTTTATTTTAAGAAATGAAGGCAAATATAACAAAAGTAAACATAAATCATTCACAAGAAAATATTTTGTTCATAAATTGACAGTATAGTAATTCAGTTTTAAAGCCGTGAACCGCTGTGCATGTCTTTGGATATGCTCTAAGCTTCGTCTTTGTTCTCGCCTATTGTTTCAAGCGACAAGAACATAGCAGCTGCTAGAGTGAGGTTAGTGGGTGCAGCGGGGCATCGGAATAGGTGGTCCACATCGTGAGGTGCACCACCGCAGCTCGGACAAATGTCCGGGTCTATTCGAGAATTGAGGCGCGAACAAAAGCTCGACCTAAGCTGCGCTAGTGTCACTCTTTTGGCTCTCGGGAGCCTAGCCTCCTTAGGCGATACAGCTGTTCGTGGCGCTAGGACTCTATTCGTACCTTATCTCCCTATTGACCGATTCACAACGGTTGTGTGAATATCTGCGATGGCCGCATGGTATGTTGTGTCATAAAATATATCGGGAGGTACCCGTTTGTATCTGTGGACATTTCTCCCGAAATCTCTTACTCCACTCCTGACATGTCGTGGAGGGGGAGTGTTGTCCATGAGATGATGGTTTGGGTAGAGACAGGAGAAGATTAATATCACGCACTGGTAACATGCTGGTTTCCTGATGAAGATGATCCTAGGACCATGGGCGTAGCCAGAATTTCGATCAGGAAGGGCAAGCCCGAAATTTTTTCAACATCATGATTTTCTTTGGAGTTGAAATTGTCGGTCGCGAAAATATTGTTAGGCAAATTTAAGAGCCACATTTTAAGAAAGGACAGTCAAGAATGATTTTCTACACCACTTTACGAAAAATGGGCCTGCACGTGTTTAGACTTTTACTGGTGATTATGATTACATTCAACTGGCCTCCAATTTCAGCTTTTTAGAACGTAGCTCGTCTATATTCAGTGCTATTTCTGTCTTCGGGCTGCATATTCCACTTGCAATTTAAAGGAAATAGACAAAGAGATCAGTTTGTGTCGTCTGTCACTGTTTTTCTTCTAACCAAAATTTATAATTTTTTTTTTTTTTGATAAGATTTACTCCAAATTTAACAAAATATTGACTGTGGTTAAATTTAGCTACAAAATGAATCTTGATCAAAGAACTTGAAAGACACGGAAATATGAGACTCGTTCTTTACAAGGTCCTTAACTAGGCAAAGCTGTATACCATTTGTAACTAAATCTCTTTCAGATGGAATGAAGTTAAATGCCACTTGGCGGAGAGACCTTGATGTGACGGTTTAAATTGTGTTCTGCAGCCCAGAAGTCATGAAATGAAACGCATGACTATATGACTATATCCTCGCAAAACCTCTCTAAGGGAAAGATTTATATTTCTGATCTAATTATGTTATCGATTCATGATGCCCACACGTACGTATCCCAGTTACAACTATCAAGGGCCAGAAAACTACAAATATTTTAGTTTTCTAGACTACAGTTTCAGCCGCAGAAAATTTTGCGTAGTGCCTGGAATTAAACTCGCATTTTTACGCCTTCAAGCATTGTAAAATTCAGCCATTTTTTATTACATCGGTAAGAACTTTTTACCAAAATCATCAGCCAGAGGGAGGGGACAACCGCTCCTCCCTGCCCCTCTGGCTACGCCCATGCCTAGGATGACGTCAGGTGGGAACCTGTAGCGATACGCAGAGCAGCATTCTGGCATGCCTCGATCTTATTCCGATTTGTGTCACAAACAGTTTGTAACTAATTTGGTCACAATTTTTTTTATTAAAGCTTGGTAGCTCCGTCTTTTCTTCATCAGTGTCATTAGCAACAGCATTGCGATTGCTGTTGTATGCTAAGTATGGCGATTAAATCTTCTTCATCTGTCATGATTTCGGCAATATCTGATTATCTTATGTCCCCAAAACCTTCTCCTATCCTATGGGCCAACTTTGTTATTTCAAAAACTTCTTGCATTGGCACATTCTCAACTACATCAGGTCATCGACTTTCCAGCAGGCATTCAATGTTGACTTCTTCATCTCATTTAATGTCACATGTTTTATGCAATCTAAGATTGCAAATTTTTGTTCATGCGTCAATTATGTCAAGAGAAGAATCATTTTCCATTTTCTCCAAAATTTACTTAAACGTTTGCTTTATGTAAAGAGCTTTGAATGTTGCAATTTCGCCTTGGTCCAAAGGCTGAACTAGGGACGTTGTGTTTTTGGGCAAAAACACAACTTAAACGTTGTCGTACTGAATGTGGGTTGAATGTCCGGGCGCATTGTCAATCAACAGCAGAGCTTTAATTGGCAGGCCTTTCTTGTTTAAATACCGTTTGACGTCAGGTATGAATATGTTGTTGAACCACTCAGTAAAGAGCGTTGCAGTCACCCATGCCTTTTTGTTAGTCCTCCAATAAACATGGAGATGATTTATATTCAACCCCTTAAATACAGGGGATGCTTTAGATTTTTTGATCATTAAGGGCTTCATTAAATAGTCTCCCGAAGCGTTGCTGCCAAACAACACTGTGATTCGACTTTTCATTTAGAAAAACCGTGCAAAAGTGAATTTGACACCGGCAATATCGTTTAAATCGAGAAAATCGGTTCTATTAAAAACCCGTGTAAAACTGAAATCGTGCAAAAAAAGTGTCGTGTAAATCGAGGGATAGGTGTATTTTTGTTAATTCATCAAAAACAAAAAATGGCCGTAGTTGGCCGGGAAATGAATTAAACCATATTATTCTGCAATTAATGGAGTCAATAAAACCACAGAGTTTGGCTACGACCACCTGCGACCCCGGCTATAGTAGCTATTTTTATCGACTAACCTCTGTTGTTTCATGTTTGACTTTTTGCATAATAACTTCCACTCTGATGTAGCTTTCGACTTTAAATTGTGTTTACATGTTAGCAATGTTATAAGCTTATCTGATTCTGAAAATGGGGTAAATCGGAGCAACAGGTCCCGCACCTCCCCTACAAATTGTATGTAGAAAACATATTAAATTAGTAATAACTCTTCGCTAAATTAAGCTAATTCGGTCAAGTTACTCTAATAAGTTTTAAATCGAATACCCTTCGACAGGACCAAATGTAGGTTCGATTAAATCCAATATTCCACAACCTCCCCTATAAAATATCTTACTTTACCAGAAAAATGGTCTTAGCTGCTCGTAATTCGTGAAAGGGAAAAGTCGTTTGATTCGATATTTGCATATTTTTGATAATTTGTTATAAACGCCTGAAAAGCTTACATAAAAGAGTAACTTTTGTGAATTATTCAGATTTATCCGTTCAAAGAACCGTTATGATATTAGCGTGCACATTTTCTATGTCGCATGAATTTTGTAGTTTTTCGAAGTTTGAACTACTGTATCTTCGAAATAACAGTGAGTTTTTAAACGGGGGAGCAGTGAAATTACAACAAATGTATATATTTCTAGGACCCCAACCCAAATACTAAATTGCACAAAGCAAGACGGAATAACTTTGGGTTTTGTTTGGTAACTCTAGCTTTCCTAAAGATTTCATAAATAAGGGTGCAGTTTTGTAACGGTAAATGAGAAAGCAATATGGCCATATAATATTTTACTCTATATAAGGTGTACTATCTATTAGCATCATTTGTAACATCAGAAAGGAGAAACGGTACATTATCTATACTATGGGGTTGGTAAAAGCATCCTTAAAACCGCTATATGTTCTTTCGAACAGGACATATTTGAAAACGGAATCCACCATTCGATTCAGCACAAACAAATTCAAGTTATAGTCCTTTACATGGTGCATTTTGCAGCAGCACATCCTCGCAAATATGCGATGTCCGAAAAATCATCGATTTCGCCCCACTGTGCGCCGGGGCGAGTGCCCATTTCGCCACCCGTTCGCAAGGCTCTGCATCTGTATACTTATGTAATTGAGCTAAACTCATCCAGCACCTAAACCACAGAGCTGATAATCTAAACATCGCCCTGTTTTGATAAATTTACCTTTGTGAACGCTGAACGCCAACATAAAATTGTTTTCGCCATTAAGTTTTCTGATTGCTTTTTGAGCATGGCCACCTGGTCACTCTCCTAGGCTTATACCTATCAAATCAGAATTTTGTTTATGTACTTTGCATCCGAAACATATAACTTTAGGTGACCAGACTCCCTAAGGCCCAATGCTGTACACATACTTAGGGAATTTAGTTTTCTGGCAAATCCTCAGCCATACTTCCAGGTCCGAGATATGCATAAGCAAAAATGTTGGCGAACTGCGTAATGCGCGACCGACAGAGCAAGGTCTAAGCCAAGTAAAGGGCGAGCTACAGGATCTAAGTAATCATTGGGACGAGTCGTAAGTCTAAATTCCACGTATTGTTATCCATTGGCTCACCGCTCGCTTCGCACGCACCTCGCCCTACTACTCTTTGCAGCAGCACTGCGTCGTAAAAATGTTGGATCTGAGTAATCGTATGGACGAACCAGAAGTCTAAATCTTACGAATTGCCTTCCACCAATTCAACGCTCGCTTCGCTCTCACTTCGCCTTATCCGGTTCCCATTGGCGCTGGTCGCAAGGATGTTGGCAAATTATGAAAAGCGTGACAGACAGAGTGAGGTACGAGCGTAGCGAAGGGCGAGCCACAGGATCTGAGTAAACTTATTTACAAGCCAGAGGTCTAAGTTTAGTGAATTGCTTTCCATCGGCTCACCGCTCGCTGCGCTCGTCTTATTCGATTTCCCAGCAGCGCTACGTTGTAAAAATGTGGGCGAATTCTGAAAAGTGTGACAGACAAGATTTTAATAAACCTAAGCATGAACTAGAGGTCTAAATATTACCAATTGCAAGGCTAGCTACAGAATTTAAGTAAACCTATGGACAAGCCAGAGGTCTAAATCTTAGGAATTGCCTTCCAGCAACTCACCGCTGGCTGCGATCGCACCTTGCTTTATCCACTTCCCATCAGCGCTGGTCGCAAGGACGTTGGCGAATTATGAACAGACAGAGCGGGGTCTGAGCGAAGGCCGAGCCACAGGATATGGATAAGCGTATGGACGAACCAGAGTGGTCTACGGGTCAACCCGTCGAAGACCACGGTGGTTCCTTTCAGCAGGAGCAGGACAACAAGAACCCTGAGTTGTCCTACTATGTACAACTCCCAAATTAAAATGTCCAACCAAGTCAAATATTTGGGAGTCACTCTTTGTTGAAAATTACTCTGGGACGACCACCTGAAATCGGTCACGGAGAAGGCGATCAAGGCACTATGGACCTGCAGAGGTTATATAGGTAAGACCTGGGGAATTAAACCACATTTAATTCTGTGGATTTACAAGACAGTTGTTAGACCTATAGTAGAGTATGGGGCGGTGGTGTGGTGGAAAAGGGCTTCAACAAGCACCGGTAAGTCGGATCTAGGTAAGGGCCAGAGGCTTGCCTGTCTAATTATCACTGGAGCTATTGTTTCATGCCCCACCGCTGCCCTGGAGGTTCTTCTTGACCTCACTCCACTACACATTCACATTGAAGCGTCGGCGAGGCTGGCTGTTGGTAGGCTCAGGGCCTCCAGCACGATAGCCATGATCAACTAGGATGGTTACAAGGTAGCAATACCCTCTGCCTACCTTCGGACTATCTAGTTAAGACATTACGCTTCAACGCGTCCTTTAAATCAGCAATCTGGGCGAGGGAAAGTTGGATGAATATGTTCAGGTCCCTTCACCCCAACATTATCAGCTTTTACACGGATGGATCCAAAACGGACACAGGCTCTGGAGCAGGCATCAGTGGTCCAGGTGTAAGCTACTCAGTCCCTATGGGGAAATTAGCGTCTGTGTTCCAGGCGGAAGTACATGCAACAGAAGTTTGCGCTAGAGAATGTAAGAACAAAGGATATGTCAACAGAAAGATAGCGATCTTTACCGACAGTCAGGCGGCTATCAAAGCTCTTACAAAACATACTTTTACTTCCAAACTAGTGTGGCTATGTCAGGAAATACTTCAATCTGTAGATCTCGCAATGATCTTACACTCCTATGGGTTCCCGGACACTCTGGAATAGAAGGGAATGAGCTCGCGGACGAACTCGCTAGGGTAGCCTCCGCTAGCCCCTTCTGCGGACCGGAACCCTTCTGCGGTATACCACTGTGTCTATGCAGAAACGAAATCACTGAGTGGGAAAAGACGACAGCCACCATATGCTGGGAGGCCCTTCCAGGACTAAGGCAGTCGAAGCTTTTTGTAGCAACCTACTCTAAGAAACGTACTGTGGAGTTAGTTAAACTCAGGGAACAGGGTCAGAATCATAAATGGCCTCCTTACAGGCCACACCCGTCTGAACGGGCATTTAAGAACCATGCGCTTAGTCGCAGACGCGACCTGCCGCTTCTGCGAGGCCGATGACGAAACATCCACTCACATACTTTGCGAGTGCGAAAGACTGGCGATGGGACGGGAGGAGTGCTTCGGCATAACTTTCCCTCTTACGGAGGACATCGCCTCCCTTAGTATGGGGCAAATCAATCGATTTATCGACAGATGTCGGTTAGATAATTTTATCTATCCTGTAGCGTGGGCAAAGGCACAATAGACCACCGGTCGCAGTGCTTATGGCAAATCTTCCGATGCCCTCTTTTAATCTAATCTAATCTAACCAGAGTTTAAATCCTACGAAATGCGCGACACACAGTGCGAGCCCTGAGTAGAGCGAGGATTAAAGTAAATCTAGGAAGGAGCCAGAGGTTTAAATCTTACCTAAATCGGGTTGCATTATTCCTGGAGGAGAATATGCATTTCTCCGTCGTTACATTGATGATGCCACCCCGGTCTCCCGGGCTCTCAACACGGTTTTAAATGAATTCTATAAGGCAATATTGTGGGAAAAAAACTTTATCGAAAATTCATGCCGAGTGCTTTCTTTGGTATACATTTTCCTATAGAGGTTGATAAAGGAATCGGATGGTGGAGTACGTACAGTGGCTGTTTTTCGTCGTTTTGTGATAGGGAAAATCAATTAAAATCGCATCTTTCGGCGGCTGTAGCTTCTGAACCTATGCAGCTTGAGCCTTGAAATGTTCCCCACATGTGGGCAGTACGGTGCCTAACATGTTTGGCAAATTTCAAAATTCCGCTCAAGAATTGCTAAGTTACGGACAATTTTCGATTACAAAACACACAAGTGCGATTTGGGCAGCTGTAACTTCCGAACGCGAATAGGTGGGCCGTAG